>SJYV01038051.1:493363-573259 GCA_006410875.1 Neotragus pygmaeus | reverse complement strand
TTAAAAAAAAAAGAAATTTAAAACATATTTTCCTGCAGAAACATACACCATTACTCCAAACCACAAGTTCCAATAATGGAGTGACAAAAACTGACTTTAGAGGGCCCAAAGAGCAAAACACAAATGCATACCATTAGGCATATCACACAGCAATTAAAAAATATTCATAAGGTCTTTAAAGAATAGTATTAAATCAACTTTAATTTCCTGATTTTGATAATTATTTTGTGGTTCTGAAAGAAAACTCCTTACTTCAGAAATTACAAACTGAAGTATTTAAGGGTAAAAGGCCATTATAACACTAATTATTCTTAAATAATTCAGAAAAAATTATATTATACACAACAACACATATACATATAAAATAAAAGAAAGAGAGAAAACAAAAGTTGTGAAAAATTAACATTTGGGGACTCTAAATAAAGGCTATATGGGAAATTTTTGTACTATTTTGTAACTTCTATGTACCTAAAATAAGGTCAAAATTAAACACTTATAAAAGTATTACATTATTAACATATTTAAAAAGCAACCACACAATAAATATAATACAAACATCTATATTAAAAGCCTTGAGTCCAGGATGAAGTAAACTTTCATTCTCTTTTTTGGAGGCCAATATAAATCTGGAATTCCATATAAAGAAACTCTCCAAACTTATAATATAGATTTTCGGTTATAGAATCCACCCCATTACTGTTAAAGTGACCTGACTTGAAGCTTAATATCCAATTATATCTTAGAGAACAGAGATTTAAATTACAAACATTAGAAAATAACATGAGAATGATTTTTCTCAGTCTTTTCAGGAATACACATTATCATTTGTCAGCCTTTTTGCCTTAAATTTACCTAATTCTGAATGAAATAAAGTTAATTTTTGTAATTAGTGAAGAATTCAATAATCTGTTAGCTTCACTACTAATTCAATGAAAAATCAATATCAGGGAACTTTTGTATGCTGGGAAAAACTCATTGTCTCCTCTTAAAAAGTATACGGAAAATTAAGATATTTTTAATTTTAAAAAGGTAGTTTCATGTCAAAAATAACAAACTAACAAATATACCCTTAATAAAAGATTAGCAAGTTTAAGATAGAACAAACAAACAAACAAAAAACCGAAAACATATTCTTACCCAATTGGGAAATCAACATCGTCACCATATGCTGTCATGTGATAAAGTCCAAATTTAGCCAATTTAACATGTCCCTACAATGACAAAGGAAGAAAAAAAATCACATAAAATATTTTCATACTATTGGCAGGGAAAATTATGATTATACATTTTATAAGTAACACTATCATATAGTCAGATACATTAAGAAAAATTATATTTTATCATAAATTTATTTTTAAAAAGTTTGTCAGTGTTTGACATCTGCTTTATATTCATTACAAACATATACAAACATAATATATATTATATATATATCAAAATGACAAATAACATTTAAAAATTGTTGCTGCTTATATTTTCTGAGCTCCTTTAAAAAACAAAATATGTTGTTAATTATTTTGAATCCTTGCTGAGAATATTTTGTGTTGATTTTCACAAAATAAATTGTTTTTGGGAATTACAAGTCTATTCACAATGTTATGATTTAAACCTGACATGGAAGTTTTTAACTTGAAAAGGTATGTTCACAAATCAAGATATTAGTGAATCTGCTTTATGCTCAACAATTTTTATATTGTTTTAGAATAATCATAAATACCACAAAAGTAAGATTCTTAAAAGGCAAATCCATATTATATAAATCTCTTAAGTTTTTCCCCTTCTAGATGTTTAGAACTTAAAATTTTTTTTTCAGTTTAGATGTTCTTTCTCTTAAGAGCTGCATTTCCCAGAATTAAAAAACATTTATATTTTAAAAACAATTTCAATTAGTTACTGTATTATCTTAACCATTAAATTATAAGCACCATTTTATCTTTATTTTTAATATCATAGAGCATATACTGAAAGTCTAGAAGAAAGAGAAAAATCCTAGTAATACAAAAAATAATTCCCCAGAAAAAGTTTCCTCAAACTATTTTATATGCTTATGAAAAAATAATAAAATTCTTGAAAAAAATCACCTTGCTACCCATAATTCACATAATACCCACAATAGCAGTGGACTAGATTCTTATTTAATCCCCCAAAGAATCCAAGCAGAGAATCAGCACTTCAATTTAAAAAATAAGCTACATACAAACAACTGGTAAACAAAGAAAATAAAGACAAAGTAAAAGAGAAATAGAAAAGAAGAATAAAATGGAGAAAACACAATTTAGCTGTACTATGAGAAAAATATTCCATGTAAATAGTCAGAGAATCTTTTTTAAGATAAAAGCAAATCCACAGAAAGAGTAGACTGAGAAGTCTCAATGTGTATTTCACAAGATGAGTGAAAGGAAAAATAAAACATGAAGGCAGAAAATGAGTTCAGGGAAAAAAGAATAGTGCATGTAAAAGACACACGGATTTATATAATTAGAGATAGCTTCTTTTTAAACAACCACAAGTGCATTACGTTTATATAATCTTTTCATTATGAATACTCTTAAGACATTCTAATTCTTTCAGCAGGCTACAACTTGAAATAAAAAAACAAATATTTAATGTACTCTTGATGATTACCTTTTGATCCAAAAGGATATTATGAGGAGACAGTGCCCGGTGTACTATACCATGTTTATTCATATACTGCAAGCCCTGAAGTACCTCAAATGCTATGCACAAAACCTTTGAATAGCTACAAAGAAAACAAAAAGTCACAGATCAATAGATCAATTACAAAGCAGATATAGAACCTGTTTTAAGAAATAAAATGAGGTTCAGGGATAAAATTCAAATATCTACCTATATACATACATACATACATATATATATTTTTTCTTTTGACCATGAAGCTTGTGGGATTTTAGTTCCCGTTCCCCAACCTGGGCAGGCCCTCAGAAGGGAAAACATGGAGTCCCTGGACTGCCAGGGAATTTCCCAAAGAGTTTTCTTTTTATTGTACCACCTCTAATCAGAGAAAATAGACTCTATACATTTTCTAAAGTATCTAGTCAAGCATATTTGATTTTACAATTACAGCAGAATTGATCTTACAAAGAACCTACAGTTTCCAAACAACTACTCTGACTGCAGTCCTGTTCTCCAGGAAGGGAGATTAATATTGGTGGGGTGCAAATGACCTTCAAAAGGTTGGGCTTTAACAAATTATCAGGAAATTTCAGATGTATGGCAGAACCAAATCAATGAAAACCATGGATCCTGCTCAAGAGAACCCACATATGTCCCTGAAAAACAGCTATATTTTATGGCAGAGAGACATGAGCTTACTTTCCATATCAATCTGCAAGGTAATGTCCAAAATTTATGATTTATCAAATATTTCTTTCTTATCCTATGCACTCTTAAGCCAACTTCCATAGGGACGCCCAGTTTCTTCCTCTTTCTCTCCTTACCTCTCCCTCTCCTTTTTTTTTTTAAAATAAAACATCATTCATATATGAAGTTAGGAAGAATATACAGAAAAGTAGGGGAGATTAGTTCAAACCCAATCCCACAAACCACTAATATTAGGGTATGCTAATGCTAAGTTGCTTTAGTCGTGTCCGACTCTGTGCAACTCCATAGACAGAAGCCCACCAGGCTCCCCCGTCCCTGGGATTCTCCAGGCAAGAACACTGGAGTGGGTTGCCATTTCCTTCTCCAATGCATGAAAGTGAAAAGTGAAAGTGAGGTTGCTCAGTCGTGTCCGACTCTTAGCGACCCCATGGAATGCAGCCTACCAGGCTCCTCCATCCATGGGGTTTTGCAGGCAAGAGTACTGAGTGGGGTACCATTGCCTTCTCCGAATATTAGGGTATAGATTTCTTTTATTCTCATTTTTTTAAACATTTTAAATCATACTTAAAAAAAATCAAATTAATATCTGAGTAACTACTAAATTAACTTTTAAAAGGTATAAATAACAAACTAATAATGGAGACATAATGAAATAATTTAAAAATAGTTAACCTAAAAGCAGGTAGAATAAAAGGAGAAAAGAACAAAGAACAAATGGAACAATTTGGGGAAAAAAAACATCAAAAACACAATGAAGCTACTATGTATACAGCAGAGTGAGCATAGGGTAGCACTGATAGGAGATGAGGTCAGAGAGGTAGCAAGGTCAGAGGGCTAGATCACTTTAGGCCATTTAGGTCTTTGGGTTTTACTCTGAGACAGATGGGAAGTGATTGGTATGCCGCTACACTATATATAGTAAAAATTTGCAGTAGAACTAAGCAGAGAAGAAAATAAAAACTTAAGCCAACTTAACCCTTAGCTCTCAAGAGATATGTCCATCATCAGGATTAATAGATGCTATAATTTTATTATAACTCTAGATGCTATAATTTTGTAATTATAACTCTATTCATGAAGATTATCATCAGCTATCACCATTTTTATACTTCATTTTTGTGCTTTTTTCCTTAGCTAGAATACACTCATAAGAAAATTTTTCATAAGGGTGGAAGGAGTGGATATTTTAAAGCATGCCATGTCTTAACATGTCTATTGTATTTAAACACAGAATTTCTCCTTGTCTTCAAATGTTCTTTATTGATAGTGGTAAATGTAATAAATATCAGCCTGATCTTAATTCTATTGTAGATACCTTGTTATTCCTCTCTGGAAGCTTTCAGGATTCTTTTATACTTCATATTCTTAGACCTATAAAAATTTTAGTTCAACATGTCCAGTATGTGGGCATTTGAGAATTTTCAAGTATTAGTTGTGCTCTTCCAATCTAAAAATTCATGTTTCATTAAGGTAAAAACATTAACAAGGAAAAGTTGATTTGTTGTATCTTTGATTATTTTCTCCCTCTACTGTATCTTTTAGTCAGGACTCTTAGGGGACAGATGAAAATTAGATTTATTCTATCAACTTTATGCTTTATTTCCTATGAGCATGGCCTATTATTTAATTTCCAAGATTTCTCTTCTGGTCTCTAGTTGCTCCTTTTCAGTATATCCCGTTCTTTGGCTATGAATTTATTATTCTTTTGAGTCTCTCTGAGGATAATTATTAGAATTATTTTTAATTTAGGGAACAAAAAAGTGTCTTTGTCTTCACTTCCTCTGGGCTAAGTTTAAAAAAAAATTTTTTTTTCTCCCTCGGCTCTCTTTCTCTCAAACTATTTCTTCCCTCATATGTCTGGTAGGTTCCAGTTGTCAGCCATATTTTAAAATAAAGCAATAAGTTGATATTCTACATGAAGTATGTAGAAAATAAAACAATAGAATTTACTATTTATAAAGAATGCTAATTAAACTGATCTACAAACTATTTTAATTTATCAAATAGTCCCTCCCATATTAAGCACCATAACAAAGCAAATAAGGAACCTGTGGCACAGGAACAATTTAGAATTAACAGTTTTCATTAACATCTGCAAGAAATAAAAATAAAAACCAACTATGTAAATGAAAAGATTCCAAACTTTAAAAACAACTACAATAATGTTGATAAAAATGTGCACAAGACAGAATGCAAACCCCTCCCCTGTTAAAAACAAAGGAAAATTTTCCTTGAGGTTGATTAACAAATAAAACATAAGAACATAGTTTCCTGTGATCATTTGTTCTGAGTCAGCTTTCAGGTAGTAATCTCTCATCTTTGTTCTTTCTGTATCTCTCTGTCTCTGTCTCTGTCCCCCTCTCTCTCTCTCACACACACACACAGAACACTTGTCTTAAAAGCTGGTGCCATATTCAGCTGCGACACTAGAGGACCTCAGTTGCACACTACTTCAATACAGATGGCCTCATGAGATTGAAACCAAGTCTGTAAAATGACTTTTATTAAACCAGTTCTGAAACAGCTGAAAACAGAAGACTACATCTTCTACTTAATCTACCTGCTTTTGTTAGCTGATTCCAGGATATAACTGGAAAACACCTGCATGTCAAGCAGCACATTCGTGCTATTACTGGCCTGATAAGCATTTATACTGACACAATTTCTAAAAATATGAATTATGAAAAGCTCATGACACATCTTTTCTTAGCTGTTACTAAAGACTATACATGAATTATGGTTAATGGAACCAGTAATCTTCAATTTAAATCAGACAGGAAATCAGATTTGCTTTTCTGCCTGTTGTACTCTTATGATTTAATTTTTAAATTTATTTTAAAATACCAAGTATAAAAGAGAATAAGAAGCTGATGCTATTTTCTATAGTTGGAGGAAGAAATCAATACTTGTAGAATTTTGTATACTTACTTGTTTTTAAAGCTGTTTTTAACACTGCCAAGAACTTAAATTATGAAATCCTTTTAAAACTTATTTTGAAGTACCCAGTATAAGCATAATGCAACAACAAGGCAAAACATCATATATTCAATAACAATACGTTACAGTTTAATTTAAAACGGACTCCAGAAGGAGAGTTAGGATAAAGAGAACGGGACTTGTACAATTAAAAAAAAATGTAGAGGATAATAGGTCTTTATTCTACACAATTTCTAAATTTGAACCTTGTTAATAAAGAAATCTATCACTAACCTGGAAAACATAAATTAAATCAGGTCAGAAAATATTCTCTTCCTTTTGAAATTATTAATTACTAGCTACTTTCAGAGACTGGGAGGGTAAACATTTACTTTGTTACCATTGTCTCTGACAATCTGAAAAGTTTAATGAGCATTAAGAATCCTTGGTTGTTATAAACACAACAATACGACTAAAGATAGATTTAAAATAATGATTGATAATTTCTGATTAAGCAAGATGACATTTTGAGATACTTTTATTTACATTAAAATACATCAATTAAGTGGCTATTAACCGCTTGGCATTACGATTTTTGGCCTCTGCATTTTTAGGCTCCATGAACACCAAGAATAAAAACTGACCTCCACAGTGAAAAAACCCACAGTATAATTGAAAAGACAAATTTAAAAATGACAATTTTAATATAGATCAAATTTTAAAGCTGTTAAAAACAGCTTTAAAAACAAGTAAGTATACAAAATTCCACAAGTATTGATTTCTTCTTCCCACTATAGAAAATAGCATCAGCTTCTTATTCTCTTTTATACTTGTATTTTAAAGTAAATTAAAATTCAACAGAAATCAAAATTCAACAGAATTTTGATACAGTTGGAATTCAATGATAAGTTAGAAGATGATAATTAATCAACCTTTTTCTCGGTCTTGAGAGGAAAAGAAAACAGAAAAATTTATTTATTACATTGGTTAGAACAAAACGACCTACAAAATCATAAATTTTGGGAAAGTAAGAATAAAAACTAAAAGAGAGAAAAACATGACTACCATCACCACCAGTACCATCAAGAACAAATGTTGATAATTTCTAGGCATGAGTCAACTTGGGTGTATTTGGATTTTAAATATGGCTTAATGAATTTCAAATCTATTAAGTTAGTACAATACAAAGTATGTTTTGTTTATCCCTTTCCAGATGTATTTCAAAGGAAATTTATACTGTGCTCTTCTGAGACAATCATCTGTAAATTATCTGCAGCTGTTTAGCTTAGTTGGTTAAAAGATACTGAGGCCAAGACCATGCATTTAAAATCTATAAGGATTAGTTAGCTTCACATGTATACAGCCACAGATTTTCATCTAACTCCAGCCAATATTCTGAAATACAGATAGTTTGTCAAGAGACATTGCTCAATGGCTACTTACTCAAAACATCTTGATTTTCAACTAAAATCTTGTATTTCTCTGTTCCCCATTCCTGAGGACCTGCTCTCTAATCTCATTAAGACCTTGAGGTCCCTTTTCTCTAAGCCGACACTGTTATCTCAACCATTCTTTTTTTTTTCTTTATTCTAGATCTATTCGGTAACTTCAATAGTTTTTTTTTTTTTGGCCAGGATCCTTAATGGCTTCTCATTCAACAGCTCTATCCCTGGTAGAACTGTACATCTCTATATTCTGCAACTATACATAGCTGCAAGGTTTATTAATTCTATAGTAATAATTTCTGTTTATGTTTGTCTCTCTCACCGTAACTTGAGGCAGTGGTACCTTGAGTACATTGAAGCTTATTCACCTTGGAATCCCTAAGCCTATCAGAGTGTCTATAAGGAATGTGTCCAATAAACGTGTATCAAATAATAGATGTTTCATAAATGTATACAGTGACATCCCTGATGATGCAAGAGGGTGAAGATAAGATCAAGTTTATCACCACTAAGGAAATAACAGCTCAAAAAAAAAGTATGTTAGAATAGTAATGGGTTAACAGTATAAACTTCATTTATAAGAGAGTATATAGTTCCTCAGTAAATCAAGAAAGCATGAATTGCTTAAGTTCAAACAATGTTTATCCACAAAAAGTACTATCAATAATTTGTTAAAAATATACCTCTTCCTCTAGTCTTTCACTTATTGAAAAAAGAATGAGCCATCATATGGTCGCTTTTATTATAATCTTATCATCTAGCTAAAATTGAAAATTAGACTAAGTTGTTAGATTCTTATAATTTTTCTAGCTCAAAAAAATACTTGTTAGTGTTTGGTATTTGAGTTGCATTCACATTAAATCTGCATATATCAAAGGGAGACAACATTTTTATGAATTTGAGTTATTCTATCCAAGAAAAAAGGAAGTGCTAATATTTGTTCAAGTCTACTTCAGTGTCTTGCAGAGTTTTATTATTTTTTATTACTTAAGAAAACAATTTTATTGGTATAATTGATATACAAATACTGCACATATTTAACATATACAATTTGATGGGTTTGGACATGGATACATTCATGTAACCATCACCAAGGTAACAGATATATCCATTACCTTCAAAAGTTTCTTTGTGTCCCTTTTTGTGTATATGATAAGAATAATGAATATTCAAAAACATGTAAGAAAGCACAGGGTAAAAAAATTAATAAGGGGGACTGAGTCTATCAGATTTAAAACATAACATGAAGATTCTTTTATAACCCTAATATAAATCAATAGATGGTTAAAGAAAATGTGGTATATACATACGATAGAACATTATTCAGCCTTAAGAAAATCTTGCCATTTCTGACAGTACAGATTAACCTGGAGAACATGATGCTATGTGAAATAAGCCAGACACAGAAGGACAAATACTGCATGATTCCACTTACATGATGTATCTAAAAAAATAGTCAAACTTACAGAAGCAGAGAATACAACAGTAATTACCAGGGGATAGGGAGAGAAGAAAATAGGAGTTGTTCAATTGGTATAAAGTTTCAGTTATNATCATATGATGCAGGTACTGGATGCCGGCATCACCTGCTTGATATATCCACCCTGGCTCATCAGCCACCGGATTAGTCCTGTCTTGTTTATGGAGCTGATCAGCGTGAGCCTGGGCTGCCTGCCATATCCATTCCTTTTCATCAGGGGTTAAAGTGGCATTTAGGATGTAATAAAGATCATTTTAGGTTAAATGATATGCTTGTGTAAGGTGGAGGAATTCTTTTTTGTATCTGGTAGGATTTTCTGGAAAGGATCCCAATTTTTCCTCAATTTGGTTCATATCAGAAATTGAGAAAGGCACATGAACCCGTGTAGGGCCCTCTGGTCCCGCTACCTCTCTGAGAGGAAACATGTAATTGCTTTAGGTCCTGGCCAATGGAGGGGGGATGGAAATCTCTTTGGGGCTAGAGGATGAGGTCTCTTCTCTGGAAGCTTTCTCTCTGGGCGGTAGGGAGGAGGCTCATCTGCCAAGTCAAAATCGGGAGCTGGTGGTTTAGGGGGCCTTTGGGGGGCTTTATATTTGGATTCTTTTGTAATGGAGGGGGAGAGAGAGCAGAGGAGGATTTGATAGGTAGAACAGTCTTTGCAAAGAGAAGGATGGCTTCTAAGGTCCCAGAAGCCTTGAATATATGGGACCTCTGACCATTTGCCATTCCATTTGAGGAAGTTAGTGAGATCTGATAAAACGGTGAAATCGAAAGTCCCAAACTCAGGCAAGTGGTTTTGGTTATCCAGTTTGTACTGAGGCCAAGTTTGAGTGCAAAGTGACTTGAGTTTATGAACCTTGAGATCGGTCAAGAATAGAGGTTTGAGGTTTCATTTTACGCAGGCCAAGGGAGAGTGGGACAGATTGGCTTGACCCCATAGCAAATGGCTAGCGATTGTCCGGTCGAGAGAAAAGGTCGTCACGTAATTTTTTGACCAGACAAAGAAAGAGAGAGAGGCTCTGAAGTAAGGAGGGGCGTCCTCCACGTACCTCCCCAGGGGCCTTTTGGCCAGAGGGTTCTCTGGGAACCCAGAAAGGAGGATAGTCTATGGTGCCCTGGAGTACTGTCCAAGCTTATTTGGGCTACTGGGTCAGGCGAGAATTCGTGGTGGGTGGATGGAGGTCGAATGGTAAAAAGCCTCTGTCCTGGAGTTGGTCGGTCTCTTGGAAAAGAAAGTGTAGAGAAAAGAGAGAGAGAGAGAGAGAGAGGGAGAGACCAGTATACCTCGGGTTACGTGGAAAACCAATAAAGCCCTCACACAGGACTTGTACCACTTACGAAGGCACAGGGCGTCCTCTTGAGGAGATCTTGAAAGCCCGGGTGGGAAAGTGAGCTCAGCAGGCTTCCACACTCCAAAGAGCTGGCCGTGGAGAATGAGAAGGACACAACCTCCGTGGTTTCTGCACCAAAAAATGTAGGGTAAGGGAGTTAGAGAAGGTGAGGTTCAGAAAAAGAACCAGACTGGCACTTTACAGAAACAGATCATCTTTAATGTGGCAAGAAGGGGCAGCAGTCAGATTAGTGAGCTGCTGCACTAACCCAAGAAAAGAGTAAGNGTAAGGGAGTTAGAGAAGGTGAGGTTCAGAAAAAGAACCAGACTGGCACTTTACAGAAACAGATCATCTTTAATGTGGCAAGAAGGGGCAGCAGTCAGATTAGTGAGCTGCTGCACTAACCCAAGAAAAGAGTAAGTATATATAGGCACATATGTGGAAATATACTGTCTTAAGGGCACCTGTTCTCCAAGGTTTGGAGTACTTATCTCTTAAATGTTTGGGCAAGGAATTCTGGAGATCAGCCAGAGGCTGGACGGGCTGGGAGCTGGTCACAATCAATCTTAAAGTCCATTTTTTTCCCTTCGGGTGAGAGAGTTCTTTGTTTTGCATAGAATGGTGAGGAGGACCTGGAGGGAAGTTTTAACTTCAGGCGATATTGAGCCGTGTAACTTTCCTTCACAGCTGAGTGCTGGATGAGAAACACTGCACCTGGGTTTTGCCTCATACTCTTGTTACTGGTTGGAAACTTATCTTGAGTAGAAAATATATTATCATTTGTAGGAATAAACTGCAATCTTATAGGACAAGGTCTAAGTTCTTGGTCCTTGTTACTGTATTTTAATGGAAATATAACTTCAGTGCTTGGACTTAAGAGGGGCTAGGGGACAAGTCTCTATACTGGAAGCCAGAAAGTTTTCTGCTCATTGTGACTTTAGAGTGTGCAGTTGTATGACCAGGGACTGGTCCTTAATTTTTGAGTCCCACTTTTATCCTCTGGAAATACAGAAAGAAATATTCTTGAACACTTTACCAAAGAAGGTACTCAGCTGGAAAATATGCATATGAAAAGTATTTGTCATTTGGACTTGCAAACTAAAAAAAAAACTAATAGGTTCTCCTACATACCTATCAGAATAGCTAGACTCAAAGCAGTGACAACATTGAATGTTGCGATAGAATCTCTCCTTCATGAGTCCTGGGAATGCAAAATGGTACTGTTCTTTTTGGTCAATAGTTTGGGGTTTCTTACAAAACTAAACATACTCTTAGTAAGAGATTCAGCGATTGTGCTTTTGGATATTGACACAAATAAGCTGAAAACTTATGTCCACACAAAATCTTGCACATGAATGTTTATGCTAGTTTTACTAATTGTTGTTTAGTCACTAAGTTGTGTCTAACTCTTTGAGACTCTTTGACTGTAGCCGACCAGGCTCCCCTGTCCACAGGATTTCCCAGGCAAGAATACTGGGTGGATTGCCACTTCCTTCTCTAGGGAATCTTCCTGACCCAGGGACTGAACCTGAGTCCTGCTTGGCAGGTGAATTCTTTACCACTGAGCCACCCAAGTTATAAATATAGAGATTCATTGGATACAGAGACATAATTTTATCCATCAGTAGAATCTTATTCAGTGATAAGAAATAAACTATCAGGATATGAAAACCCATGGAGGAAAATTAAATGCATATTGCTATGTGAAAAAAGCAACCTTAAAAAGCTACATACTGTATACATGATTCCAACTATATAACATTCTGGAAAAAGCAAAATATAAAGAGACTAAAAAGATCAATGTTGCCAGGGATTTAGAAGAGGAAAGAAAGGGNGTGGCACACGTGGTAAAGAACTCGCCTGTCAATGCAGAGACACAGGTTTGATTCCTGGGTTGGAAAGATCCCCTGGAGGAGGGCACAGCAACCTACTCCGGTATTCATGCCTGGAGAATCCCATGGACTGGGCAGCCTGGCAGGCTACAGTCCCATAGTTTCACAAAGAGTTGGAAACAATTGAATGAACTTAGCACTCATGCATTATATAGAAATAAATTTGTTTTTTTAATGCGTTGACTGTGTATCTTGGAACCTTGCTAAACTCATTATTAGTTCTGAGAGCTTTTAGGTGGATTGTTTTGGATTTTCTACATAATCATATTGTCTAGAATCAGGTTGTTTTATTTCTTTGTCTGTGACCTGAGTCCTTTTTATTTATCTTTATTGCTTTGTTGCATGTGTTAGGATTTTCAGCATTATGGTGAACAGGAGTAGTAAGAGCGGATACCCTTGTTGTTGTTTTGTTCTTAATGGAAATCTATTCTCTCCTCTGTTAAGTTTGATGTTAGGTGTACATATGAGTGTGCATTTTTTCTTCTTTACATTATTATTTTGGTGGGCTACATTGATTAATTTTCAAATACTGAGCAAGCATTGAATTATAAAAATATGCCCCACTTGGTTATGATGTGCTGGTCCTTTTACATATTTTGAATTTAATTTTTCAAAATATTTTTAGGATTTTTTTGTGTGTGTGTCTAAATTCATAAGGGTTATTGTTATGTAGTTTTTTTTCTTTATTNTGAGCAAGCATTGAATTATAAAAATATGCCCCACTTGGTTATGATGTGCTGGTCCTTTTACATATTTTGAATTTAATTTTTCAAAATATTTTTAGGATTTTTTTGTGTGTGTGTCTAAATTCATAAGGGTTATTGTTATGTAGTTTTTTTTCTTTATTCCACATTTGTCTGAGTTTAGTATTAAATGAATCATCAGGCATTCTTTGCCTTTTGCTTTCTAGAAGAGATTGTGTAGAATTGGAATTATTTCTTCTTAAAATAAGTAATGAGTTTATAATATAAACAGTTTCCAGATATATTTCTGCATATTTTTTACCTAGAAATTTGGTTTACCTGATAGTTATATTCAGAATGTTTGTTTCATCTGGAGTGAGTTTTGATCATGTATATTATTTACAGCAGTATGTTTGCATTAGTACCAAATAGCTGCAGAGTCTCTAAACATACATGTTTTTCATCCCCAATTATTATAACTTGTGTCATTTTCTTCATTGTTNTTTACCTGATAGTTATATTCAGAATGTTTGTTTCATCTGGAGTGAGTTTTGATCATGTATATTATTTACAGCAGTATGTTTGCATTAGTACCAAATAGCTGCAGAGTCTCTAAACATACATGTTTTTCATTCCCAATTATTATAACTTGCGTCATTTTCTTCATTGTTGCTTAATCAATCTGGCTAAGAAGTCTGTAAATTTTTTGGTCTTTTAGAATAAACACATTTAGAGCTTGTTAATTTTTGATTGTTTGTTTTCAGTTTTACTGATTTTCCCTTTATCTTTTTATTTTACTTGAAGTGTGGTTGATTTACAATATGATACTAGTTTCAGGTATACAACATGGTGACTCAACATTTTTATAGCTTATACTCCATTTATTTTTATATTTTTTGTAATTTAATTTTATTATTTTTTATTATTTTTACTTTATTCTACTTTACAGTACTGTATTGGTTTTGCCATACATCGACATGAATCCTTAAAAATTTGCAAATAGAACTGCCTTATGACCCAGCAATCCCACTGCTGGGCATGCACACCGAGGAAACCAGAATTGAAAGAGACACATGTACCCCAAAGTTCATTGCAGCACTGTTTATAATAGCCAGGACATGGAAACAACCTAGATGTCCATCAGCAGATGAATGGATAAGCAAGCAGTGGTACATATACACAATGGAGTATTACTCAGCCATTAACAAGAATACATTTGAATCAGTTCTAATGAGATGGATGAAACTGGAGCCTATTATACTCCATTTAAAGTCAGCACAAAATAATGGCTGTATTTCCCTGTGCTAGACAGTGCATCCCTGTGGCCTATTCGTTTATAGTAGTCTATACCTTTCAGTTCCCTAACCCCATCCTACTTCTCTCCACCTCCCCCTCCCACTGGTTATCATCAGTCTGTTCTCTATACCTGATAAGTCAGTTTCTCTTTTGCTATATTCATTCATTTATTTTTTAGATTCCACATATAAATGATAACATACAGCATTTGTATTTGTCTATTGTTTCAGTAAGTATAATACCCTCCAAGTCTACCCATGTTATTGCAAATGGCAGTATTCATTTCCTGTGACTAATATTTCCTTTATAAAATAAATCTTTGCTCCCCTGTTGATGGACAATTAGATCATTTCCATATGTTGACTATTGTAAATAATACTGCTATAAAGTTAGGGTGCATGTACCCTTTCAAATTAATGTTTTTATTTTCTTCCAATGTGCCTAGGCATGAAATTGTTGGATCATATGGTATTTTTCAAGCTTGTGTTTCTTCCAGTCCAGCATTTCTCATGATGTACTCTGCATATAAGTTAAATAAGCAGGGTGACAATAGACAGNAGGGTGGTGTCATCTGCATATCTGAGGTTATTGATATCTCTCCCGGCAATCTTGATTCCAGCTTATGTTTCTTCCAGTCCAGCGTTTCTCATGATGTACTCTGCATAGAAGTTAAATAAGCAGGGTGACAATATACAGCCTTGACGTACTCCTTTTCCTATTTGGAACCAGTCTGTTGTTCCATGTCCAGTTCTAACTGTTGCTTCCTGGCCTGCATACAGATTTCTCAAGAGGCAGGTTAGGTGGTCTGGTATTCCCATCTCTTTCAGAATTTTCCACAGTTTATTGTGATCCACACAGTCAAAGGCTTTGGCATAGTCAATAAACCAGAAATAGATGTGTTTCTGGAACTCTCTTGCTTTCTCAATGATCCAGCGGATGTTGGCAATTTGATCTCTGGTTTCTCTGCCTTTTCTAAAACCAGCTTGAACACACTTAACTATCCTAAAAATTCAATACAACCATTATTTTCTTAGTAAAAATTTTCTGGATTCTCCTGGTTGCAAGAACTCTGCCTATCGAGACAATTTGCATATACCTCTCATAAGTACTTTTCAAAAAATGGTATTTTGTAATTGTTTGTTACAACTCTGTCTGCTTACTAACTAGCAATCTGTTTAAAGACTAGGACATTATATTTTCATCTCAGACACACTAGCACCTACCCCAGTATTTGAAATATATATGTATTTAATGAAGAATTATAGAATAATCCTTGAGTAGACTAATCATAATTTACATCATAATTAGTCATCATAGAAAGGCTATAATCCGTAGCCAAGGCTTATTGATAACAATGTCCATAAGCCTCGCAGATGGTACTAGTGGTAAGGAAACTGCCTGCCAATGCATGAGTTGTAAGAGATGCAGGTTTCGGCAAGATCCCCTGGAGTAGGGAATGGCAAGCCACTCCAGTATTCTTACCTGGAGAATCCCGTGGACAGAGTAGCCTGGCGGGCTACAGTCCAGGGGGTTGCAAAGAGTCAGACCTAACTAAAGCGATTAAGCATGCAGGAACAGTAGCTATAATAATAACACTATTACCACTATTGCTACTAATAGGAACACTTAGACAATTTGTATTATATCAAGTACAATATCTATATACTATACCAAATGGACAGAGGAACCTGGCAGGCTACAGTCCATAGGGTCGCAAAGAGTCAGACCTAACTAAAGCGATTAAGTATGCATGCACAGTGGCTATAATAATAACACTATTACCACTACTGCTACTAATAGGAACATTTAGATAATTTGTATTATATCAAGTACAATATTTATATACTATACCAAATGCTATTATAAATAATTCACATCTGTTAGTTCCTTAATTCTTCCCACTGTCCTAGAAGGTAAGAAAATCAAAGCATAGAGGCACTCAAGGAGGTGAGTAAATGGTAGAGCTGACTCAGATCCAGCTGGTTGATCTTACAGTCCATGTCCTTAACCACCACACTATACTGCTTCTCTGTTTAACAGCATGGATGGAGAAATCAAAAGAGAGTTTGAGCTCCAGGTAATGTATAATAACTGAGGTTTAGAGCAGGTACTTTATCCTTGAAATGCAGTAGACATTTGTTGTTTCCCTTCCTGGTAACCTGCCCATTTCTTCTAATGCTAACTTAAAATTTTCATTTTAGTTTCTAACTCTTTCCTACACTCCTCAGCTCACATTTCTGCCTTTAGGAGAGGAAACATGAATCAGGACTTTGACAATTGTTTTCTTCTGGCTGTTGATAATTGTTCTGATTGAAAATCTCAGGTCTTACATAGCAACCATTAACAATGGCTTGCTCCTTTCTGGAAGACTGAGAGGATATGAAATTAAGAGAGATGACCATTTTGCCATCATTAGGGGAGAATCTAGAACTATTACAACTTATTAGCTTTATGATCAAGGGAAAATTACTTAACTTCTAGGATTCCTCATAGGAGCCTAACTTTCCTCCTACATCAAATGGAATTAATATAAGCAAACTCTATCATAGAGCTCCTATAAGAAAAAGAAAACCATTTTAGAGTGCTTAGGATAATGTCTAGCACAAAGTATTGCAATGTTTTTACCATCATCATTATTTTTGTCTAGTCCTGCCCAGTACTCTTGCCTGGAAAATCCCATGGATAGAGGAGCCTGGTGGGCTTCATTCCATGGAGTTGCTAAGAGTCGGACACGACTGAGTGACTTCACTTTCACTTTTCACTTTGATGCATTGGAGAAGGAAATGGCAACCCATTCCAGTGTTCTTGCCTGGAGAATCCCAGGGTTGGAGGAGCCTGGTGGGCTGCCCTCTATGGGGTTGCACAGAGTTGGACACGACTGAAGCCATTTAGCAACAGCAGCAGCAGCAGCAGCAGCAGCAGTCCCTTTGAGGAGAAGGCAATGGCACCCCACTCCAGTACTCTCGCCTGGAAAAATCCCATGGACAGAGGAGCCTGGTGGGCTGCAGTCCATGGGGGCGCTAAGAGTCGCACACGACTGAGCAACTGCACTTTCACTTTTCACTTTGATGCATTGGAGAAGGAAATGGCAACCCACTCCAGTGTTCTTGCCTGGAGAATCCCAGGGATGGGGGAGCCTGGTGGGCTGCCATCCATGGGGTCGCAGAGTGGGACATGACTGAAGCGACTTAGTAGCAGCAGCAGCCCCATTGAGGTCCTGAATAATTTAGGATAAAGAAATCATTTAATTTAAACTTTGCATTTGTAAATTATTAAAATAGGTGACTGAGGAAGCCAAGATGGAATTAAAAATCCATAAACTCTATACATATATTCTGTTGTAGTATATGCAGTTTTCATTTCCCCACTCCAATTATCTTATAACAGAACTCATTTTGACATGAGTTATACCAAAAGATTTTTGTCATAAGGAGGGGGATTCAGGATTGGGAGCTCGTGTACACCTGTGGTGGATTCATGTCGATGTGTGGCAAAGCCAAGAGAGTATTGTAAAGTAAAATAAAGTAAAAAAAAAAAAAAATTAAAAAAAGAAACCAATTTTGCTTGCTGCTTTGTGTAACAAAGTGGAAACACAGGGCTCTCTGGTTTCCAGTTTGATAAAAATGCCAGGAAACAAAGAAATCCTCACAGAGCCATCAAGATAGTTTGATAACTAATGGACAGGACTCACTGAACTTGGAAATTTAGAATCGCTCATTCTCTCAAAAAACTGTGCTTTTTGAAGAGCACCCCTCATAAAGAGATTCTGGAGTATTAAGAAAGGCTTACTTGCTCTAAGAAAGGCTACAGTAAGAACAGGACTTTTAAAAGTGCAGTTTACTATTTATGCTACACTGTGACTTCAGCAGACATTTCATATTCTGTAAACCTTAGATCACTCACTAACTAGGACAAATAATCTTAAATTGAAAAGTAAAAGTGTTAATCACTCGGTTGTTCCCGACTCTTTGTGACTCCATGGACAGTAGCCTGCCAGGTTCCTCTGTCCATGGAATTCTTCAGGCAAGAATACTAGAGTGGGCAGCCACTCCCTTCTCAAGGGATCTTACCAACCCAGGGATTAAACCTGGGTCTCCTGCATTGCAGATGGATTCTTTTCTGCCTGAGCTACCACCAAAGCCCCAATAACTTGAAAATTACCTATAAAAAGTATGTAGCAAAATAACTAGAATCTTAGTGTTCTTGCCTGAAGAATCCCAGGGATGGGGGATCCTGGTGGACTGCCATCTATGGGATCACACAGAGTCGGACACGACTGAAGCGACTTAGCAGCAGCAGCAGTATATATATTTAATAAATACTGTATCCCTTCCTTTTTTGTATTCCTTTTGTTTATGAATGACATGATTGTTTTAAATTTAGAACTGTCCCACTTAAAGAATGTCCCAAAGCTCTTAAAAGTGCTGCCAACATTAACTTATTTAACTCTTTATATATATCATTCCCTCAGTATGTATCAAGGGTTAGGGTTAAGGTGTTAAGCATTAACATAGCCTAATAAAAATGCAGAGAATGTTCAGTTAGACTCCTAAAACTTTTTGCCTATTATTTAATAATTTGCCTATAAATTAATTTTTGCCTATTAATTAAAAATTAAAGACATAATTTTTACAGGCTAACATTTAAAGAAGGAAAGGAAACGTTATAACTACCATACCGCTGACCATCGTCATAATTACTGTCAGTCAGTGTCTGTTAATAAATCTTTTGATTGATTTTTTCAACACACCATCTGCTTTGACAACACAGACGATCATCACTTCTGTGCTGAACTATACAATGTAACATTACCTCAAGGCTTTTAACATTCCTCAAAAAGCCTTTAAGGAAATATATTCATAAGATTAAGAATTAGCAAAAATAGTCCAGCCTGTCAGGGCAAAAATCTGTTTTGAGCGAAAAAGACGAAGAGTGAGGGATAGTCCTCCCCTTCTTAACCTGAACAGATTTTATGTGAACTAGATGTATGCCTGCTGACATTGTACAGAGTGGTCCTTTAACATACTGATGACATGACCCTCCATCCAGAAATAGCTTCAAGAAATTTTGGCCAATCATTGTTTGAAAGAACTTCTAACCTTTAATTATGCCAAAAACTGAAATCATTTTGGAGAGTCTAGGTGACATCCAGATGAATAATTTTAAAGAACGCCTTTCGACAAGTTAACTCTTCTAGGTATCTGGGGGATAGTTTTGTTATTTTGACAAGATCACCCTTGCAGACTTGCTCAAATTTTAAAATTTTATGAGGGACACACTTGGCTTATTCTATGAGAGAGAAGGACATTTGACAACTTCTACTTTCAAATCTGTTTTCAAACAAAGATAATTTCTCCCATGTTTTATTTTGCTGTCCACTGGGGCTCAAATCAAGTATGTATTCAAGAAATTGATCAGATCCCAGCTTGCTCTCTGAGAAAAGTTCTGACCCTCCTAGAAATTATGATAGCAACCCATATTCACAAAGAGATAAGATCACCCTCCATTCAGTCACAAATAACTGTCTTTTCTTAAAACATTAAGGAAGCATCTTCAAACACACTGGCTATCTCAGTTTTCCAACTGTCTCATCTCAAATGATCACTAGACAGAAACTAGCATATCAATTTTGTCTTTTCTGCAGCACAAGTGCCCAGTTTGGTGATTTCTGGCACCCTGTCTACCTAAAATAGTTTCACCAAAGTTCTAGGGACTATAAGCTGGTGAATCTATCCTAGACCTTAATATTATTCAACGACTACATTAAAAAATCACTTTCTACCTCACTGGATTCCTTAATCTTCCAAAAGGAAGATTAATCGACAACACTTAAGAAAAAAGTTAGAGGCTAAGCAGTTTGGGTAATTAACTGCTAAGCAAGCAACATATTCGAACATCTTATTGCTGATATTTTCATATCAGCTTTCTTTCCTATCACCTTACTAAACTTCTTGTTAATTCAAAGAGTAGTTTTTTTTAACTCCTTAGGATTTTCCACATAAAGAACTATATCATTAGGTAGAAATGTTTCCAACTTTTCCTTCCCTCTTTATCCTTCCTCTGTTTCATTTTTCTTACTATCTTCATGCCTTATGTTTTTCTTGACCTATT
The DNA here is from genome assembly GCA_006410875.1 of Neotragus pygmaeus. Lineage (NCBI taxonomy): Eukaryota > Metazoa > Chordata > Mammalia > Artiodactyla > Bovidae > Neotragus > Neotragus pygmaeus. The sequence continues at coordinate 552,763 of SJYV01038051.1, read as the reverse complement.
TCATGTTTGTATGTTAATATATTATTCCTATGCTGCTTGCATTTTTACACACGAGTCAGCAGAACAAGGAAGATAAAACAATTTTGTAATAAATGTAATCACAACAAAACCTAAGATACTGTGGAATACATTTAACAAAAGAACAAGAAATCTATATTATAAACTATAAAATATTGCTCAGAAAAATTAAAGAAGACTTAAAAATTTGGAGAGAAACATATTCATTTATTGGAAGACAATATTGTTAAAATGTCAGTTTTTCCCAAATTGGTCTATAGATGCAATGCAATCCTAATCAGAATACCAACAGACATTTTCAGAAACTGAGACGCTTATTATAAACTATATCTGGAAATGCAAACAACCGAAGATATTTAAAGCAATCTTGAAACAAAAGAACAAAGTTTGGAAATTTTATTTCCTGACTCAAGATTTCCTATANATGCAATGCAATCCTAATCAGAATACCAACAGACATTTTCAGAAACTGAGACGCTTATTATAAACTATATCTGGAAATGCAAACAACCGAAGATATTTAAAGCAATCTTGAAACAAAAGAACAAAGTTTGGAAATTTTATTTCCTGACTCAAGATTTCCTATAAAGTTAGCATAATTAAGACAGTATGGCGCTGGCATAAGGATAGAAAGAGATAAATATGAAACAAAGTAGAAGGCCAGAAACAGACCTATAATTACGTGGCCATTTAATTTTCAATAAAAACACTAGAGCAATCCAATGGGACAAGTAAAATCTTTTAAACAAATAGAGTTGGAACAACTGTACATCCATATGGCAAAAACTGAACTTGAACACCATATACAAATATTAAATTGAGAAAGATCAAAGATCCACCATAAAATCTAAAACCTATAATGCTTCTAGGAGAAAACATATGAGAATATCTTTATGACTTGAGAAGAGGTAAAGGTTTCTCAAAAGACAATAACCATGAAAGGAAAAATCAATACACTAGATTTCATTATAAATAATAACTCTGTTTATTAAGATACAGCTTAAGAATAGGCAAGTCATACTGGCAGAAAATACCTGCAAAAAATATCTAGCAAAGCATGTTTATGGAGAATATAGAGAATGTACAAAGAATGACTATGAATCAGTGATAAAAAGGCAAATAACCCACTTAAAAATGTGATCCCTCAAATTGAACAGATATGTATGTCATGATATGAATGCTAAATAAGTACACAAAAAAGCACTTGACATCTTTAGTCATCATGGAAATGCAAATTAAACCTACAGTGAGATACCACTTTATACTCACTATAATGACTAAAGAATGAAACGTTAACTGCTTACAAGGATATGGAGGAACTAGAGCCCTCATAGGAGACGGCAATGGCGTCCCATTCCAGTACTCTTGCCTGGAAACTCCCATGGACGGAGGAGCCTGGTAGGCTGCAGTCCATGGGGTTGCTAAGAGTCGGATACGACCGAGCAACTTCACTTTCATTTTTTACTTTCATGCATTGGAGAAGGAAATGGCAACCCACTCCAGTGTTCTTGCCTGGAGAATCCCAGGGATGACGGAGCCCAATGGGCTGCCGTCTATGGGGTCGCACAGAGTTGGACTGAAGCGACTTAGCAGCAGCAGCAGAGCCCTCATACACTGTAAGCAGAAATGTAAAAGGTACAAAACTTTGGGAAAAGGTCTGGTGGTTTCTAATAGTATTAATTATATACTTATATAAATACATATACAGACACATATGTTTATACATATATAAGCCATCAATTCTACTGCTACATATATACCCAGAGATATGAAAACATTAAAACATTTGCCCACATACACAAAAAAGATTTATGAGAACATTCACAGCAACTTGTTATAATAGCCAAAAACCTGGAAATTTCCCAGGAGTTCATAAAGGGATGATTGCTAAATACATATTAACAAAATATAATGCATCGCAACAATAACAAAAGGAATGAGATAAGTACATGAAACCATTTAGATGCCTTTTAGAAACATTTGGGTAGAACAAAGAATCTTTACAGAAAAAAGTCTATACTGTATAATTCTAATTATGTAAAGTGCTAAAATAAGCAAAACTAATCTTAGGGGGAAAATTCAGAAAAGTGGTTGCCTCTGGGAGGTAAGGATAGGGTGAATTGCAAAGATTTACTGGGAAGGGACACTAGGAAAACTTCTAGGGTGATGGTAGTGACCTAAGGGGTTACAGAGATGCATTTATTGTTCAAAACCCATCAAACGATACACAAGTTTTCATACTTCACTGAACATATATTTTACCTAAAAAGAAATCATAAATACATACTGAATTATACTCAATGATATATATGCTGAAAGGGTTAAAGTTCACTGATAGTGTAACTGACTTTGAAACACATCAAAATAATAGAATGAGTTAATGAGCAGGTAGTGTTATGGGCAGTTATATGATAAGGCAAAAGATGGAAAAATGTTAATTGTAGGATATAGGTATATTGTACAATTCTTTCAACTTTGCTATGTTTTAAATTTTTAATAATAAAATATTAACCAGGAAAAATTTAAGGTGATATATATAGACAAAGATACATATATATAAAGACATTTTCAGGTGACTGAAATCTGTAAGAACTTGCCTATATCAGACTTGAACTAAAACAAATTTTAAAGGAAGTTTTTCGGACTGAAGAAAAATGATACCAGATGGAAACCTGGATCAAAAGAAAGGATTAAGAGTTCAGGAAATGGTAAATATGTGGTTAAATGCAAAAAAAATTTTTTCCTCATTTCTCAAGGTCTTTAATACAGACTGTAAAATGTATGACAACAATACCAAAGGACACAAGGATGGTGAATAGGGTGGTGAATATCGTTATAAGATTCTGACATTATATATGAACTGGCATAATATTAATTCATGGAAGACTATGATAAATTAAGGTCTATATTATAACCACTACCACAGTCATTAAAAAAAAAATAGTAAAAAAAAAAGAGATAAAAATAAGACAATTAAAAAGTACCCTCTGAGCTTCTTACAGACTTATTGCAAGTACTTATTTGTGTTCCTTTATGTGTTGACATCTTATAATTTATCAACTCAGCAGTTTCTGCTTTTCAAACATTTCCCAATAGGAAATTGGACTGGTTAATTTCATTACTATCTGCTCCTTCTTTTGGTTTTCAAGGGTATAGACAATACCACAGAATAAAATTCAAGATGTTCCCTTAAAGTCAGTGTAACTTCTGTCTCTTGAGTTAGTTTACTGAAATGTCCTCACTCACTGAAGGAATTAATTTGCTTAATAAGAGGCAAACAATGAGTAAATGGAAAAAATGCTCTGACAGTTGACCACTGAGGCTATACAGATTTTTTTAAGGCAGAAAGTTTTCATAGGTGAAAATAATTTCCAACACAGATGGGTCCTGTCATTCTCAGATCATTATATTATTAAAACAAAAAACAATCTTTTACAAGTATATAATTCCCACCACACTAGTAAAATTAGAAAATCCAGATATTTCACCTTTTCTTTCCAATGTGTTAAATAAGCGAATGACTCTTAAAAGTTAAAAAGAAAAACCAGTACTTTTCCCTTCTTTTCACCATGACCCCCATTCATTTAAATCAGACAAACCATAAAGTATGTGCCAGCAATAACTTAGATTCTTAGACCAGCTATTGCAAACTGGCTGCCCATTGGCCAAATTTAGCTCATTACTTTGTTTTGCTTGGATCGCGGTGTTTTAAAACTTTTTAACTAGTTGAAAATGTTAAGAAATTCAGAGGTTCTCATATAAGAATCCAGAATCTAAGTCCTTTACAAAACCTGAAAGAGACGGTAACACCAGACACATTCTCACAAGGCAACACGGGGTTGCAGCTCCCGAATGAAGATTAGCTGCCTCTTTTCAACGTTAACTGCTTCCCAGTTTAACCCAGTTTCAGTTCAGTATATTTTAGTCACTTAAATTACCTGCCTGACCTCAAATGAGTTTATATAATCTCTATTACAAGTATTTCCCATCCCAAATCCAGTCTTCTCTTTCCTTACTCACTCTAGTTCCTTAGTCTTGTGCACTCGCTCATGCTTTCTATCAAAATAGCATGCACCTATTACTTCACTAAAACTTTCAATTGAAGATGTATTTGGCCTAAAAAATTAAAAAATGTTTCTAGTGGAAAACAACAGGTCAGTGCTCTGTATCAGCATATTATATGGTCTCTGGCCAGTCTTTTTGTACATAGACGCTGAAGTAGCTCCCTCTCCACAAAAGGAATTTTATATTAACAAACAAAGGATTTACTTTACTCTTGACTATAATTCTGGAAAATGCCATAGAAGACAGTTTGAATTGAAACCCTTATTAAAGGTTGATTTTTTTCCTTAAGATAACTGACAACTTGAATGACTCAGAAAAAACTTCTTTTGACAATAACACAGAAGTTAAGCATGCTTATAATTGTTGAAAGGATTATTGCTTAATTAATTAATTAATCATTTATTTTATTTTATTTTAGCCATGCCACACAGCTTGTGGGATCTTACTTCCCTGACCAGGGATAGAACCTGGGCTCACAGCAGTGAAAGCACAGAGTTCTAACTACTGGACTGCCATGGACTTCCCTCATTTATCTCTTCAGAAACTGAGGTATAACTAACAATATGGAATTCAGATACAAGTGAGGCAAGAAAACTTTGGCAATTACTTCTTTAAAGAATGTAGTATGCAGAATCCTCCCAAGATTCTTGTCACCAGGGTTTTAATTCAACCACCAGTCTAGATGCAGCTGTAAAGGGTCTTTGCAGATGGAATTATGTTGCTAATCAGCTAATTTTATATAGGGAGAGTACCCCAAATTTTCTGGCTGGGCCACAGTAATCACATGAATCCTTACAGCAGAAAAGCAGAGCAGAAAAGTCAGAGAGAGTGGCCAGAGAGGTCAGAGATTCAAAGCCTCAGAAGGAGTGGGCCTGCTGCTACTAGCTTTGAAAATGATGGAATGGGGCCACGAGTCAGGGCATGGTGGTAGCCTCTAGAAGCTAAGAGCAACTCCTGTTCCTACATCTGTGTGGAACTAAATACCACCACCAACAAGAATAAGCCTGGAAATGGATTCTTCCTTAGGGCCTCTAGAGGAAATATATTCCTGTCAACACTTTGATTTTGCCTTTGCCAAACCTGAAGCAGAGAATCCACCCAAATCCAAAAGACTTTTGATCTACAGAACCACGAGTAATGAATTTGTGTTGTTTTAAGCTACTAAATTTGTGGCAATATGTTTCAGTAACAAAGGATAGCTAATATTTTGCTGATGGGTGAAAAAAGAGTCTACACAACCCTAACTGAACAAGACCAGCAACCATTGGTCTGTAGTCACAACATATTTCATGAATTACTGGAATAGCTATAAAATCTACTTTAATACTTCCTCAAAGAGGGATCCCTCATCAATCTCAAATCTTGCACATTCTCTCAAAGGTGCCTATTTTCCTAGGGCTTCAGGGAATTATGCTCTTGGGATACTTAACTGATAAGTTTTAACAATGTGAGGCCTTGAATCACTCCAGCTTGTCTAAATAGCTTGTGCAAACAATGTGATTTATGTTGAACACCTGCTTTCCTTCTGGGGGGGGTCTGGAGCATCATTAACTGCAATCAGTCACACAGGTGTTAGGTACCTTTGTGACCAACCACCAATAAAATTCCTCACTCCTAGGCTCAGACAAGTTTCTCTAATAGGCAATAGTTTGCACATACTGTCACAATTTTTTTGTTGGAGAAATTAAGTACATCTTCTACAACTCTCCTGGGAGAGAAACTCTGTAAAGCTTTGGGCCTGGTTTCCACCATTATCATGCCCTATAGTTTTCTCTTTGTTGGATTTCACTTTGTAGTGCTTTGCTGCAGTGAGTATAATGAAACCATGAGTAAAATAACATCTGAGTCCTGTGAGTGCTTCTACTGAATCACTGAAGTTGGGAACTGGTGACCCCAGACACATCACAGTTCCCACCATCTCAGCCAAAATGACTTACTAACACAAAAGAGAATGCCAAATGACACTTGCTATAAAATTAAAATTTTTTTCTCAAATTTTTACTGACCATATTGTGGTAGACAGGATTCTAACATGGTTCCCCAAATGCAAACTTTCTGATGTCCACCTGGCATAATCCCCAAGATGATGAATAGGATAGATCTGACTTTAATGATCATGTTATATTCTATGGTGTAGCTGAACTCATCACAGGAGTCCTTGAAATCTGTATCTAAAGGTTAGAGACGTAGGAATGATGGCAGCCTCTAGAAGCTACTGCTACTGCTGCTAAGTTGCTTCAGTCATGTCCGACTCTGTGCAACCCCAGAGACGACAGCTCACCAGGCTCTCCCCGTCCCTGGGATTCTCTAGGCAAGAATACTCGAGTGGGTTGCCATTTCCTTCTCCAATGCATGAAAGTGAAAAGTCAAAATGAAGTCTCTCAGTCGTGTCCAACTCTTAGCGACCCCATGGACTGCAGCCTACCAGGCTCCTCCGTCCATAGTATTTTGCAGGTAAGAGTACTGGAGTGGGGTGCCATTGCCTTCTCCTCTAAAGAAGCTAAGATGGCTGTTTAGGCCAATAGCCAGCAAGGAAACAGGGATCTCAGTCCTACAAGTGTGTGGAACTAAATTCTACAAACACTGGGAATAAGCCAGCAATGAGCAAGATGTGATATAAGAGATATTCTCCATTGCTGGCTTTGGAGATGGAGATAGCCACATGATAAGGGATGAAGATGACTTTTAGAAGCTGAGAGAGCCCCTCACTGATAGTAATCAAGGAAAATGGGGAAATCAGTCCTACAATTGCAAGGAACTGAATTCTGCCAACAACCTGCATGAGCTTAGAAGTGAATTCTCCAGAGTCATGTGAAAGGAAATCGACAGTTTATCTCCTCTAATCATTCCATTGAAAAAAAAAAAATTAGTCACTCAGTCGTGCCTGACTCTTTATAACCCCAGTAGCCTGCCAGGCTCCTCTGTCCATGGAATTCTTCATGCAAGAATACTGAAGTGAGTAGTCGTTCCCTTCTCCAGGAGATCTTCCTGACCCAGGGATCAAACTTGCGTCTCTTATGTCTCCTGCATTGCAGGCAGATTCTTTACCAGTAGCACCACCTGGAAAGCCCTCCATTTTTAAAGAAAAAACATCTTGGAAATAAATGTATTTCCAATAAAAGAATAAGTTGCTAAGATATATTTATATCATACTTTCACCAAAACTCATTTGTTTGGGAAACAGAATTATGACACATGATTAAAGGGAAGATAATCGGGAACCAGAATTCATTCAACTGCATGACTAAACTAAAAAATTAGTTTATTCAACAGTTAATTTACAACACATTAACTATATGTAAACTCTTATCCTAACAACTTTGGATGACAGGAAAATTTAAAAATACTGTATGCATGTTAAAATGTACAGTCAATTAAAGGAAAGGAAGCTATACCTTCCTTAATTAAATAACTGCAGGAAAATAATTATAAGCTAGAAGAGGAAAGGTACCTTACAATTAGAGATACAATGTAAAGAAGGAACTTGGAGAAAATATAGTTTTTGCTTTGGTTCAATGATATGGTATAGAAGGGGACAGAGGTAAGTGAATTAGCTGAAGAAGTGTCATGTACCTTGTGCCAAAGACTGGAGATATACCACTGGGCAAAAAGACAGCTTGGTATTCTTGGTACATTTCAATTCTGTGGCACTTAATCTCTTCAATCACATATTGGCAATGGTAAAAACTACTTGAAAAACTCAGACACTCTTTGGAAATAATTTAGAGAGTTTGAACGCAAATCCAATGGCTATAAAATGCATTTTCTTCACACACACACAAACACACATACACAGAGCCACCAGATGTTTTTAGCAGGAATGCAAATGGCAACCCATTCCTGTTGGGGAATTCCATAGACAGAGGAACCTGGCAAGCAAAAATCCATAGGGTCTCAAAGAGTTGGCACAACTGAAACAACTTAGCATGCACCGATCTTTAACAATACTCTTAGAGCAGTAGAAAGTAGAAGTAACTGGAGTGTGGAAAAACTAAAGGCAGTAAGACCAGTTAAGAGAATGTTGCAACGCAATAGTCAAACTCTTTGTTAATTAAGGCCTGAACTAAAGAATGTAGAGGACAGCAATTATAAGAAATATCACCAAGGGTGTATGAACAATATTCAATGACAAATGGTATAAATAGTACAAAAGAGAGAGAAAGTAAAAGATAGCTGGAAGATGCCATGCCTGAGTGAAAAGCATCTTTTTGGGGCATTATTTTCTGTCTTTAGGGCTTCCTTGGTGGCTCAGATAGTAAAGAATCTGTCTGCAATGCAAGAGACCTTTGTTTGATTCAGGGGTTGGGAAGATCCCCTGAAGGAGGGTATGGCAACCCACTCACTCCAGTGGGTTTTTGCCTGGAGAATCTGTCTTTAAACAAAACAAGTAAACCTAGAAGAAAAATAAATATCAATTATATAAATCTCTAAGTTACTTGACTCTACTGTAATTTCTAATGCATTCTGAAACTAGGGCCCTTGAAGGCAAAAAATACGTACAAAAGTCTTAACTTCTATCAGGTTATATACTAAAATAAGAGAATCTACTACCTATTTCTGATGACAATGACCTGTGGCTCATTATCCATCTGTGGAACATATTCTAGAATGTGTTCAAAAAACCTTTGGAATATCTAAGTCAGTGAGTGAGCAGTCTTTTAATAGGGGCAAATAAAACTTGCTCATCGAGTAAGTAAGATCATGTTTTCCATCAAGCTAGTGAACAACTGCAGACACAGCCTGCTTCCCATCAAAGTTTCACGTATAACCTCTGCAACGCTGATGTTTCTCTGGTAAATTTTCAAAACCATAACCCTAAAAACATATGACAAACTACCTTTTATTAAAGAAATATGCCTGCACTACTCACCCTGCCTTCACTTGCAAATTTAAGGACAATGCAGGAACTTTACCTCAAGTGCCAAAACTCTGCTGAATATCTGTCTATGAACTCTACTTGCTGGCACTTTTATAGTTTAAGAAAAAGTATATGCTCTGAATAACACAAACGGGAAATACTTTCCAAATAACACCTAGACTTAAAAGGCAAACCATTTTCCTCACGCTTACTTTAATGGGAGTGACAAAGGTGTTATAATTTTTTTAATATTCTCTGAAAAATATTTTAGAAATGAGATATAGTTTAAGATTTTCCACTTTTCAATATCTTGAATCTGGCTTTAGGGTAGCAATTAAATAGATTCACAGGCATTAGATATGAGAAGACTTCAAACAAATCTTTCAAACACTATATTTTTTTCCTTGAAATGTACTGGTTATAGGAGTTTAATTGAATTCCATGCTTCTATGTTTCCAGAAAATAATTTTGATCATTTAACTGAAACTAGAGAGAATACTGGTGAGGGAGAACTCTGGCACAAGTAACATAAAAAGCCACTGAAAAGAGAGCAGGGAACTCCAAAAATTAATTCCTTAGATTCAAGCTTGAATAGATTCTAAAGAAAATGGTGAGTTTCCTCTTTCAAGCCAAGTTAGCAAACTAACCTCACAAATAACATTAATTCATAAAAGATTGACTCATTAATTAGCTCCAGGTCATAGTACAAAATTTTCATCTTTGATTTGGATAACATGAATTCTTGAAAGCATTTTATGGCTATTAAAATTATAAATAGAACACAATTTTCTAGTGAGATCTGAAAACTCCAGATAGTCTTAAATTACAATAGTTGTGGTACAAATTACTACCATAATGTTTTAGTACACATATTGCTTTAAAGATACTAACTTTATTGTGAAAAAAAATTAGTGAGTAAACTGACACCAGACTCTTACTCTAAGTTTCTAGTTTTTATTAGTCTTGAACCAATGATTTTACAGAAGATGCAAAATTTCTTTAAAATATAAATCCAGTAAGATCGATGTCTTAAATGATGCTTAAGTTTGCATAATTAACTGCAAATAGCTTGGAGTACAAGGAGATCCAACCAGTCCATCATGAAGGAGATCAGTCCTGGGTGTTCTTTGGAAGGACTGATGCTGAAGCTGAAACTCCAATACTTTGGCCAACTCATGCGAAAACTTGACTCACTGGAAAAGACTCTGATGCTGGGAGGGATTGGGGGCAGGAGGAGAAGGGGACAACAGAGGATGAGATGGCTGGATGGCGTCACCGACTTGATGGACAGGAGTTTGGGTAAGCTCCGGGAGTTGGTGATGGACAGGGAGGCCTGGTGTGCNATGAACAATATTCAATGACAAATGGTATAAATAGTACAAAAGAGAGAGAAAGTAAAAGATAGCTGGAAGATGCCATGCCTGAGTGAAAAGCATCTTTTTGGGGCATTATTTTCTGTCTTTAGGGCTTCCTTGGTGGCTCAGATAGTAAAGAATCTGTCTGCAATGCAAGAGACCTTTGTTTGATTCAGGGGTTGGGAAGATCCCCTGAAGGAGGGTATGGCAACCCACTCACTCCAGTGGGTTTTTGCCTGGAGAATCTGTCTTTAAACAAAACAAGTAAACCTAGAAGAAAAATAAATATCAATTATATAAATCTCTAAGTTACTTGACTCTACTGTAATTTCTAATGCATTCTGAAACTAGGGCCCTTGAAGGCAAAAAATACGTACAAAAGTCTTAACTTCTATCAGGTTATATACTAAAATAAGAGAATCTACTACCTATTTCTGATGACAATGACCTGTGGCTCATTATCCATCTGTGGAACATATTCTAGAATGTGTTCAAAAAACCTTTGGAATATCTAAGTCAGTGAGTGAGCAGTCTTTTAATAGGGGCAAATAAAACTTGCTCATCGAGTAAGTAAGATCATGTTTTCCATCAAGCTAGTGAACAACTGCAGACACAGCCTGCTTCCCATCAAAGTTTCACGTATAACCTCTGCAACGCTGATGTTTCTCTGGTAAATTTTCAAAACCATAACCCTAAAAACATATGACAAACTACCTTTTATTAAAGAAATATGCCTGCACTACTCACCCTGCCTTCACTTGCAAATTTAAGGACAATGCAGGAACTTTACCTCAAGTGCCAAAACTCTGCTGAATATCTGTCTATGAACTCTACTTGCTGGCACTTTTATAGTTTAAGAAAAAGTATATGCTCTGAATAACACAAACGGGAAATACTTTCCAAATAACACCTAGACTTAAAAGGCAAACCATTTTCCTCACGCTTACTTTAATGGGAGTGACAAAGGTGTTATAATTTTTTTAATATTCTCTGAAAAATATTTTAGAAATGAGATATAGTTTAAGATTTTCCACTTTTCAATATCTTGAATCTGGCTTTAGGGTAGCAATTAAATAGATTCACAGGCATTAGATATGAGAAGACTTCAAACAAATCTTTCAAACACTATATTTTTTTCCTTGAAATGTACTGGTTATAGGAGTTTAATTGAATTCCATGCTTCTATGTTTCCAGAAAATAATTTTGATCATTTAACTGAAACTAGAGAGAATACTGGTGAGGGAGAACTCTGGCACAAGTAACATAAAAAGCCACTGAAAAGAGAGCAGGGAACTCCAAAAATTAATTCCTTAGATTCAAGCTTGAATAGATTCTAAAGAAAATGGTGAGTTTCCTCTTTCAAGCCAAGTTAGCAAACTAACCTCACAAATAACATTAATTCATAAAAGATTGACTCATTAATTAGCTCCAGGTCATAGTACAAAATTTTCATCTTTGATTTGGATAACATGAATTCTTGAAAGCATTTTATGGCTATTAAAATTATAAATAGAACACAATTTTCTAGTGAGATCTGAAAACTCCAGATAGTCTTAAATTACAATAGTTGTGGTACAAATTACTACCATAATGTTTTAGTACACATATTGCTTTAAAGATACTAACTTTATTGTGAAAAAAAATTAGTGAGTAAACTGACACCAGACTCTTACTCTAAGTTTCTAGTTTTTATTAGTCTTGAACCAATGATTTTACAGAAGATGCAAAATTTCTTTAAAATATAAATCCAGTAAGATCGATGTCTTAAATGATGCTTAAGTTTGCATAATTAACTGCAAATAGCTTGGAGTACAAGGAGATCCAACCAGTCCATCATGAAGGAGATCAGTCCTGGGTGTTCTTTGGAAGGACTGATGCTGAAGCTGAAACTCCAATACTTTGGCCAACTCATGCGAAAACTTGACTCACTGGAAAAGACTCTGATGCTGGGAGGGATTGGGGGCAGGAGGAGAAGGGGACAACAGAGGATGAGATGGCTGGATGGCGTCACCGACTTGATGGACAGGAGTTTGGGTAAGCTCCGGGAGTTGGTGATGGACAGGGAGGCCTGGTGTGCTGCGATTCATGGGGTCGCAAAGAACTGGACTGAGTGACTGAACTGAACTGAGCTACCAGACAAGTGGACGCTTACAGTTTTGCAACAGAGACAGATGGACAAGTAAAAATCATGGGTCTCAAATAGCAAACCCATCTAAATAGATTTCCTGTTTACTTTTCATCAGCCTTTCTTACAGGTGCAGGATGCTTACTTTTGGCAGTTAAGGGAAAGAACTGATTTATAAGCCATAAGAACATCTTCTCACTTTCCATAAACAAGTTATAGAATTAATAAATAAATTAATCAATCAATTAATTTTAAGTACTTTACATAAATGTTTAAACATATCTTACTTGAAGAAATTACAAAGGCCTGTAAGACTATCATGGAATCTCTTTTAAATAAATGAGAAAGACTATGTAAATGGCATAAAAGACAATATGAAATTTGCATTTAATCCTATTGATGTTCCACTAACTACTCAAAGAATATGCATCCACCTATAACATTTCATCCTCATGAAGACATATACAAAGGCATTAAAGAAAGGTGGCCTCTTTATAGCTGTACACTGTTGAGATTAATGGTATTTAACGTCATGAGATTCATTATCTCTAAAACAAGGATTAACAACGACAGGAACAGAAAAGTAAAACTTTTCATGAGCTAATGGATTTAATCTTATTGGTAAAACAATGGCAATTGTGTCCTTATACAATGCAAATGTAAATAAAGTAAAAGGACAGAGTTGAGATAAAATGATGAAAACGGAAATTTGTCTTCTGATTCACCAGCTTCTCTCTCCTTCAGTTCTTTCAGGAAGTCCAAGAAGGACGTATCAGTATATGGGCAGAGGGGAAATGTGGAGATCAGAAGGAACATCGTACAGTTACTACCATCCTGATGACAGAGAACTACCCTGCTTGTGGTTTACAGTCCTCAGGAATGGCTGGGAGTGTAAGGCCTTGGGTAACATCAATTTAGATGATGTAAAGCAATTCCAGTTGTAGCAGAGCTATATCCTCTGGTACTTCTGGATATTCCCTTCATTGTTTATCCCCTCTTCCTGGTGTAAACGTCTTCCTTTCTTCCACTCCAAGTGCCCTAAATGAGTACTGAATAATTTTTGGAACTTTATTTTTCAGTTAGTGTTAATGTTGAGTTAGTATTTCATTCCTATTCTCCGCCCCCAGATTTTTTAATACTTGTATGATCTTCAAGACTTCTGTGATAGCCATCCTCTAAGGTGACCCCCAATGCCCCTGATTCCTGGGATTCACATTCTTGTGTTGTCTTCTCCCAAATGAAGAGAGTTAATGGCCGACCTTTCTATCCAGTAAGATATAGTGATGTGTGGCTCCTGAGGCGAGGTCATGAAAGGCATTGCAGGCTCCACTTTGTTTCCTCTCATCTCTTAGACTGCTCACTCACTCACTCTAGGAGAAGCCAACCACCATACTGTGAGAATTCAGCCAAGAGGTCTGCAGAAAGGCCCTCAAGACAGGGAGGAAATTAAACCTCCTGTCAACAACCGGCACCAAATGAGTGCACTAACTTAGAAACAGATCTTGAATCCCTAATGGAGGTTTCAGATGACTACAGCCCCAGCTGATACACTGACTGCAACGCCATGAGATCCTGAGCTAAAAAACCACTCAGCTAAACATTCCTGAATTCCTGACCCAGGGAAATTATATAAATTGATAAATGCTTATTATTGTTTTAAGCTGCTAAGTGCTGAAGTAGTTTGTTACTCAACAATAACTAATTCATACTAATTCTTCTTATAGAAACAAACAAACAAACAAAAAGTATGCCACTGGATGAAGCATCTTCATTAACAACAAATATTGTTGCTATATGAGAGACTCACAATCCAAGCCAAGTAAATATCTCAACAGGCTCTTAAAAATTTTTGAGGTATAATTTACATAGGTGAAATGCATGTTCTTAAGGCACTCATGTCAGTAAATTTTGACAAGTTTTGCAAGAATATGTACTGTATAAGTAATACCTAATCACGATGTAAAAATTTTGATTCCTCAGCAAGTTCCCTCAAGGCCATTTGGAATCAGTTCCTGTATTTCCACTTCCCAACCAGCATCAAGCACTGTTTTTATATCTACCATCGTAGATTGAGTTTTAATTGTTTTAAAACTTCATATAAATAGAAGAATATGACATTAGTATCTGCTTTCTTTTGCTCGCCATAATATTTCTAACGTTCATCATGTTAAGTATATCAGTAGTTGATTCCATTTTATTGTTGATTAACATACTGCGATTTGCTTACCTATCCTCCCATTGACGGACATTTGAATTCTTCCCAGTTTGGGGCTATTAGGTTTCTGGAAGCATTCTTGTGCAAATATTTTGTTGGACATGCATTTTCTTGATCTAATACCAATGCAGGGCGGGACTACAAGGAGGCAAATGAGATACTTTTTGGGCATAAATTTAAGGGGCTCCTCTACGTAGGAGTCTCAGTCTCTGTGGGGTCTCTGGGTCCTGGTGCACACAAGGTTTGTTTGAGCCCTCTGAGCATCTCTGGTGAGAACAGGGTTTGATTCTAAATGCAAATTTGCCCCTCCTACCATCTTGCTGGGGATTCTCCTTTGCCCTTGGGCCTGGGGTATCTCCTCACAGCTGCTCCAGTGCCTACTTTCTTACGGGGGTTTCTCTGACCTTGGACGTGGGGTGTCTCCTCACACACACTCCAGCTAAGAGCAGCTGCCGCTCCTGACCTTGGACGTGGGATATGTCCTCACTGCCACTCGTTCAGGTGCCACACAGTGGACAAGTGGACACAGGACTGGAAAAGATCAGTTTTTATTCCAATCCCAAAGAAAGGCAATGCCAAAGAATGCTCAAACCATTGCACAACTGCACTCATCTCACATGCAAGCAAAGTAATGCTTAAAATTCTCCAAGCCAGGCTTCAACAATACATGAACCGTGAACTTCCAGATGTTCAAGTTGGATTTAGAAAAGGAAGAGGAACCAGAGATCAAATTGCCAACATCCAAAGGATCATAGAAATAACAAGACTTCCAGAAAAACATCTATTTCTGCTTTATTGACTATGCCAAAGCCTTTGACTGTGTAGATCACCACAAACTGTGGAAACTTCTTCAAGAGATGGGAATACCAGACCACCTAACCTGCCTCTTGTGAAATGTGTATGCAGGTCAAGAAGCAACAGTTAGAACTGGACATAGAACAACAGATTGGTTCCAAATAGGAAAAGGAGTATGTCAAGGCTGTATATTGTCACCCTGCTTATTTAACTTCTATGCAGAGTACATCATGAGAAACATTGGGCTGGAAGAAGCACAAGCTGGAATCAAGATTGCCGGTAAAATATCAATAACCTCAGATATGCAGATGACACCACCCTTATGGCAGAAAGGGAAGAAGAACTAGAGAGCCTCTTGATGAAAGTGAAAAAGTTGGCTTAAAACTCAATATTCAGAAAACTAAGATCACAGCATTTGGCCCCATTACTTCATGGCAAACAGAAGGGGACTCTGGAAACAGGGACAGACTATTTTTGGAGCCTCTAAAACCACTGCAGATGGTGACTGCAGCCATGAAATTAAAAGATGCTTGCTCCTTGAAAGAAAAGTTATGACCAACCTAGACAGCATATTAAAAGAGCAGAGACATTACTTTGCCAATAAAGGTCCGTCTAGTCAAAGCTATGGGTTTTTCTAGTGGTCATGTGAGAGTTGGACTGTAAAGAAAACTGAGCGCCGAAGTATTGATGCTTTTGAACTGTGGTGTTGGAGAAGACTCCTGAGAGTCCCTTGGACTGCAAAGAGATCCACCCAGTCCATCCTAAAGGAAATCAGTCCTGAATATTCATTGGAAGGCTTGATGTTGAAGCTGAAACTCCAATACCTTGGCCACCTGATGCAAAGAACTGACTCATTTGAAAAGACCCTGATGCTGGGAAAGATTGAAGTGGGGAGGAGAAGGGGACGACAGAGGATGAGATGGTTGGATGGCATCACTGACTCAACAGACATGAGTTTGAGTAAACTCTGGGAGCTGGCGATGGACAGGGAGGCCTCGCGTGCTGCCGAGTCAGACATGACTGAGCAACTGAACTGAATTTTCATGAAGATTTTTCTTTTCTATTTTAGAAAAGGTGGCCTATAAATTAAAGTATAAATTTAAATTGCTGAGCAAAGAGCAATATGCTTTTTAACAAATACAATCAAAGATTTGTGACATGCAAGAATTATATTTATAAAAACATATTTACTAAGTTATGGTTAATATACAGAAAAGCCACTTTTATTACTATGGTCACATTAGACTTTTCTAAAAAAGCAACTGAGGCAATAGTGGATTTGATATCTGCATCTTGCATTCCAGATACCACTTAAACCAAACCATTTAAAGTTGCAATGAAAGTACTTTTATTCAACTTACTTCTTTTGCTATTAAATTACTACCATTTATTAAGACACACATTTTTCCTCCCTTGAAAAAGATGTATCATTATCTATAATATAGCAATGATTAAAAAATATTGATGAAGAATAGGAATATTTCTTCAATGTAGGATGGATAATTATAATCATATAAAAGCTCAAGGCAAGAAATCTTCATTCCTTTAATACAATTTTATTCATTAAAAATATTTTTCATGATTTTAAGATAATTTCAGAAAATCAGTGAAGAAGCTCATTTAATTGTACATTTACAGTAAAGTTTAGATTACATATTCTTCTTGCCAAAAATGCCTGAGATAGAAAGCAAATTTCTTATGTTATTGAAATAACTGAATTTAAACTGTATGATTAGATTCCATGATTAGTATTTCTCTCTATTCTTCAACGTAGCCTTAGCTTATACAGTATACCATGTTCCTAGGAATACCACTACTCTGTGAGAAGTTACCATGTACTTGTCTCTGGAAAATACTCTTAACTTCAGCTATGTTAAAGAAAAGCTTAGTACTAAAAAGACTTCAAGTTTTCACATATTATCCTCTTTGGTAACTTTTTGTCAAGTACTTTGCAGAATGCCTACAAAAACTGAACATTGGATAATGTCAATACTGAATTTCTATGAGGCCTGTGCATTAATTTTCCTAAAATGAAAATTTACAACCAGTTTTTATCATTAAACAAATAACAGAAGGAACTGAGACCCTGTGTTTTCTAGGTAAAATGCCTTTTTGTTTGCCAATTTCTGCTTCTCATTTAGCTGTCCTGATAGCACACAGTACCTCACGGGTCTCCCTTCACGGAGCAAGTCTTCTAGACTCTGTTCACAGTGTTCAGCTACCACCACCAACCTCTCTGAGTGAAGAAAAAAGAAAATGTACTTTAGATTTGATTAATACAACGTTTTAGTAACAAAACAATATACTTCACTAAAGATATTAACATATAGTACAAACAATATTTGAAAAGAGCTTTTCAAAGTCTATATTAACTACACAAAAATCAGATATCTAGAATAATAAGATAAATGTGTTAGAAAACAATACATCAAATAACAATCTTTATTTTGTGTTTTTTCTCTATGATTTCTCCCCTGTGCATTAGGAAAAACAGCTGGAAAGGTTTACCTTTGGCAAAAAGAAGTGATCCTTCTTCTGACACAGGCTAGCAGAAGGAAAAGCTTAGATGAAGATATAAACAAATTTTGAAGTGAAGGGGAAACTGGGATCTAGGGACAAACTGTCTTGACAGTCTGGCTCAAACATAAGGTCTCTGTAACTGAATTCAGAAACTGGAGAAAAGTAGAAATGTTCTGAATCACAATTATGGAGAAAGAACTGAAAATCAACTTGCGATTGTTTCTAACATCATGGGGCCTGCTGAGATTAGTAATAATAAAAACATTTTCATGAGCACAATATATAGTATGATGGAATTTTATTTTCCAACAGATCAACAGTCTTAGAATAAGTCAGCACAGTTTTGAAGGTCAGTCCATACATCTTTAATGTAATCATTAGTTAATTATTGACTGACACGTTGTCTGACACAGTAGCAGATTAACAAACTCTTTCTTCCTAGATGAAACAACATGAGAGGAACCAGAGAAAGGCACAGCTGGGCTCACAAGTGGCTGGGGATTTGATAAGGTTATTTCAGGAGAGATTAAGTTTTTAAAGGAAATTCGGGTACTATGTATGTCTATGCAAAATGAGTTCTAAGACAAGGAAGAAAACACAAAATGATGGTGGTGGTGGTGGTTTAGTCACTAAGTCACGTCCAACTTTTTGTGATTCTATGGATTGTAGCCCACCAGGCTCCTCTGTCCATGGGATTTTCCAGGCAAGAATATTGGAGTGTGTTGCCATTTCCTTCTCAGATGGCAAACTAAGAAAAAGAAGTAAAGTAAAAAGGGACCGGAAATGGTGATGACTACATAGAGGTCTGGTGAAAATGAAAACTGACAAAGGTAGAAAAATGAAAGCAGAAGGCAGGAGAAATTTCAGAGGCGGCGATCCAGTAAAAGGAAAAACTCTCAGTAAGCACTGGTTCAAGGAAGGTCAGGTCTGGCCTGCAGAGAGCAGAGACAACGGACAATGGTGTACAGGCAACCACGTGAAGTGTGAGGGCAGGATGTTGTGGGTCACTTCTTGGAAGCTCAAACTGAGGTGGTGGCATTATATAGAATGACCTGAAACACAAAATTTAAACTACCACAAATGAATACCATCACTTTCAGGGGAAAAAAAGAAAGCTCCAGGTGATCTGAACAGGAACCTAAAGAAAATTAAATTTGAAAGACCGTGAAATGAAGAGAAAAAAAAAATGAATAGGAAAGAAAGCTGTGAGATAAAAGGTCTAGTTCTTCAATTCAATACAGAAAAGAGCATGCAAAGTTGAATTCTGAGTGATTTAGCACAACTATGAAGATCTAGAAGGAAAAAGCAAACAACACTGTCAGAAAACCCAAACGGGAAGCAGCATTTCTGTCAGTTTTCCTTACACCTACTGGCTGCCTCTCCTTAGTCTCCTCGGTAGACTGGTAACCCTTCTACCCAAACTTAAATCCTTCTAGTTCCTCCACCTTTGATTCTGGGTCTTCAACTGTGTTTTCTCCTTATTTACTCCCAAGGCTGAAAAACTCCTAAATTTTACGTCAAGCCCAGAGTTCTCTTTTAAACTCCATAGCCAATTTCTCACTTTAATATAAAAGTCACCTCAAACAGAACTCAAACTGAAATTATAGTTTGCTCCTTAAGCCTTTCCCTTTAGATCAGTAAATGGTACCACTATCTTGCTAGCTGCTCAGGCTACAAACTTAGGAGTCATCTCCATTTCTCAAATCCAACGAAAAGGCACTACTATTTCTATCTCTCAAATGTCTACAGAATTTGCAGTTTGCTTCATCTGCCATAGTCTGGGTCCAAGCCAACATCATTTCTTACTAGATTACTAAAACAATCTCTTAACCAATCATCTCCGATTAATTGTTACTGCCCTCCAACATATTTTCATACTGAAATCTAAGTGCTAAAATAATAATTAATAAAAGTGAATAGGTAGCTCCCTGTCTAGCATTGTTTTTTGTTATCCTTCACCTTTCCTACCTATTAGATGGATTCCCATTGCCTAAGATGATCTTCCCTGTTTTTCTCCCAGTGAACGCCTACCATGAAACACAGTAATTAAGAGCACAGACTCTTTGGTTTGGGCTCAAATTTTAGGTTTAATACTCATTAGTTTGCTAACCTCTCTATGCCAAGGTTTCCTCTTCTGCAAAATGAGGGAAAAATAAGGACCTACCTCATAGAGCTGTTGTGAGGCTGAAATGAGTTAATATAAAATAAGGACCTGGCATATAAGAATCACTAAGTGTTAGCTATTATTATTGCTATACAGTTAAATGTGATTTCATCCAGAAACACTTTCCTGGTCCCCCAAATCAATTTGCTCCTTCTATAATATAATCTATTTCACAATGTACTTTTCTTTCGTAGCACTCATTTGAAATCCTAAGGATTTGTATAGATTTTTATCTAATATCTTTGTTCTTTACTAGATAATGCATTTCCTGATGGTAGGAAAGATTTTGATCTTGTTCAAAATGCATCACCAGTGTCTAACATGATATCTCAAACATATACATCTAATTTAAAAATATTTCTTAAATTAGTTAACTTGAGCAAAGATGCAATGTGGCCATTAGAAATGAATAAATCTCATATAATGACTGTCATTTTCTAAATAGAAATCTGTCCTTTGTAGAAAAGTATATGCCTGCTCTGTAAACTAGGCGTAATAATACCACAATAGCACTGATTTTAATATAAAAGACCATCAGAATATGCTAAAATGTGCATATTCCATTAATAATTTTAAATTAGATATTAGATTCTCCATATCTAAAGTGTTTGGCATTAGTATAAAATTTGTCAGATTTACAATGATTTAGAAAAAAAATTATCAAGTTTCTTCAGGAAACTCTTTCAAAACTTCACAACCTAGAGTTTGCCAAAGCTTCAGGATCCTAAGGAACTTTAAAGTAAATATTACTTTAATATAGCAGACCCATAATCCTGGCAAAATATCAAAGATTCTCCCAGAGGTAATGGAATATATACCAAGACAATGTTTCCAATATGAACCAGGTTTTTCTCCAAAAAATCATTAGAGAGACTTGATCCTGAAACTCTAAACAATTGTTTGAAAATAACTTCTGCTTGTTATAAAACAATATAGTCTCACAGAATAAAATATGACAAAAATATTTGAGAATCATAACATGCCAAATATGTCAGCAATATAGTGGCACTATTTATAAAAAACAAATGTGACACCAAGATGAACTTTAAAGAGTACAACATACAAGAACCATGAAATAATCTTTCCTATATGAAATATTTGATGAGTGCCAAGTATCTCTGTAGTGTACATACAGCTTGAATTGTAAGTTTTAAGTCAGTGCTAAGAAATAGAAGAGAGCACAATATTAAGCAAGACAGATAATAAAGTAGTTGAATAAAAAGAGGGACTAAATGAAAGATTTGAAAAAACTTTTAACTTACAGAAAGAGGTAAATTGTGAATGTGTTAAGATAATATGAAAGTTTATTAGAATACAGTTACTGCATCATTTTTTCTTTATTCACAGTAAAAACTGAGACTAGCTCATCACCTTTTAAATAAAATATCTAAATAAGTATTTATACAGGCAAACTGATAAAGGGTAATTCTGTGCCTAAGAAACAGTATTGTTACTATGTCACTGTGATGGTCAGGTTTATGAGTCAACAGGCTAGGCTATATAGTCTTCAGTTATTCATATGCTAGCCTAGGTGTTACTGTGAAGGCAATAAATAATTGATTAAAATCTACAATTAGTTTAATGTGAGTAAGGATGATTACCCTAGATAATCATGGTGGTCCTGATTCAATCAGTTAGTAAGGCCTTAAGAGCAGAATCCAGTCTTCTCTGGAGAAGAAACTCTACTCTTCAGAATATGACTTCAGCTATTATATAAAAATTCACCTTGTCCTTGATGATCTGCCCTATGGATTTCAGGCTAGCTTACCCAGCCCCCACAATCACATAAACCAACTCCAACCAATTAATCTATAGCTATCAGGCTCTCTAGCCATCTGTCTCCTACTAGTTCTGTTTCTTCGATGGAACCCTAAACTGATACAGACACTCAGGTTGAAATACATATGCAGCTAGATACAGAATTATCTTATAGGCTCTTAACAATTCAATTATTCTCCACCTAAATTTCAAATCTATTACTTAAAATAATTTTGTTCTTGATTTTCTAGCAATTAAAAAAAAACATTTTCGGGTAATCAATACCAAATCAATTGGAATATATTACCATTTATAATCCTTTCTATGCTTCTAAAATTGCTGAGATTTCAAGTTCAAAAGAAAAAGATTTAAGTTTGTTCACTTAAGTATTTTCATGCTTTACTGACCTTTTTTCTTTTAAAGATATTTTATTCAATTTCTCTTTTGATAAATCAAGTTCAAAAATTTGAATGTAAACTATTCTTGAGATTAAATACATCAACCTGCTGAGTCAGCAAGAAACTAATATCATCTTGAATCAGTTCTGAATGATCTGTTGGAAACAGTAAAAGCTTGACTTCTGAACTAACCTAACATGTGAAAACATAATGTTACTAAAATGAACCACATGTTACACGTTACTCCAAGTAAAATGGGGAGAGTGTGGGACTAACAATGACAAGATGAGAAATATCTGTGTAGCAAGAACAGAATAAAGGAACCAAAATTAAGATTCTTTGAGGAGACAAGAACAGTCCAAACCAAAATGATTACATCATTTAGAAATATGCATTGTTCACTTAGGAGATTGTTGACTTTTCAAACTAAATGTAACTG
Organism: Neotragus pygmaeus; assembly: GCA_006410875.1. Taxonomy (NCBI): domain Eukaryota; kingdom Metazoa; phylum Chordata; class Mammalia; order Artiodactyla; family Bovidae; genus Neotragus; species Neotragus pygmaeus. The sequence continues at coordinate 530,053 of SJYV01038051.1, read as the reverse complement.
AAATGACTGGGATGTTTGGAACAAACAGACCTTCACAACAACACTTACTCTAATTTCATTAGCTACTCCTTATGCTTACGACTTTTTGGGACAATAAACATTGCCGATAGTTAAAAAAAAAAAAAAAGTACTCGAATTCCCTAACCTTTTGACAATAACAGGTATTTTCATTCTAGGCAGTCAAACTTAAAATATATGAATTTTATACACATCCATAATCTGCGTGTCCCTGGAAGAGAGGGCCGTGGAGACCTAGGAGCAGGACAATCAGGGGAAACAGAGTAACCAGCAATACGGTTATTGGGCCTAAGGAGACGACCCACATTGTCGAGCCAGGTTCAACATTAACAGAGTTTAACAGTGTCCAAGAGGATTACTTCCTACCTGACATTTACAACTAAAAAGAAGTTTCCTGTGCAGCTAGCAGTAGGGTTCCCCAGAGAGATTATGTCATAAGGTTTTTCCTAGTTCAGTATTTACAGAGGCTCACTTAGGTAGAGGGATGAAAAAAAGGAGCTCAAGACTCTTGACTCTAGGACTACTGAGTCAATTATCCCAAAAAGCCTAGGGAAAACTGGACAGAGGCAAGACCCCAGTCATCTGAAGGGATGCTCCAAACAGGCTTCCAGTCAGCGGGGAAGAATAAAGGGCACCTCAGGATACAAGAATAAAGAAGTCCTGGGTTTCCCCGGTGGCTCAGTGGTAAAGAATTGGCCTGCACAGGTTCCATCCCTGATCCAGGAAGATCCCACATGCCAAGGAGAAACTAAGCTGATATGCCACAACAGTTGAGCCTGTGCTTTAAAGCCTGGGAGCTGAAACTACTGAACTCTGTGCGCCCTAGAGCCCAGGCTGTGCAACAAGAGAAGCCACCACAATGAAAAGACCAGAGCACAACATCTAGAGGGTAGCCCCCGACTGCTGCAACCAGAGAAAAGCCCGAGTAGCAGTGAAGATCCAGCACAGCCAAAAATAGATAAATCAATCAATCTTAAAAAAAAAGAAAGAAAGAAAAAGTCTCAAGAACTGAGTAAAGTGGTAAGAATTTGGGAAGATAAGCACAGTCCAAATTTTCAGATCTACAACAGCAAATTTTGGTTACTCATTACAGATGATAATCATCTACCATATAGTTATATTGGAGTGATTTTGGAACCAGGCCAATTCCACAGGCCAAAATTCTTTAGAATTTGTAGTTGGATAGGGGTGGGGTGGTATTTGAGGCATTCAGGGGTTGACAATATCTTATCAATTATTTGGTTATATAAAAGCCCCAAATGATATCCACAATTTAGTTATTGTCTTGAAGCTCTGTAGCAAACAAAAACTTTAGCAAAAAGGTTTTTTACATGTGCTTGTTTGTAAACAACAAACTTGCCAAAAGTTCCTTAATTGCTACTTAATTGCTCTGTGCCTCAATTTCCTCATCTGTAAAATGTGAATACAATAAGAGTTTCTACTTCATGGTAATGTTGTAAGGATTAAGTTAATTAAAATACGTAAAGCATTTAGAATATTGCCTAATAAGTAATAAACAATAAATGTTAGCCATTATTAACATTTATTACAAAAAACATTTTCCATTCAAATTCTATAAAACTTTCAAAGAAACTATTTTAAAGAGGCATAACCTAGATTACTTGAAAGTATCATTTAGCCTGTTTTTCAGCAAAACTAAGGAAATAAGAGTTTGCATTTTTCAGCACCTGTAATATTAGGTTGAAACATCTGAAAATGAGATTTTAAGGGAATAAAAACAGTACAACATCGGTAAGTATATGGCGTTAAATTTCACAATTCATTTTGTTAGAAAAATTAAATATATTTCACTGAAATGCATTTAAAATAATTTTAAGCATGAAATTAAGCTTTCAAAAATAATTTTAAAATAATTAAAATATTGCCTCCATAAGCACCTTCAGGGGTGCTATGGACTGAACATTTGTGCCCCTCCTCCCCAATCCATACATTGACACCTACTCCTCAGTGTGATGGTGTCTGGCAGTGGGGCTTTGGGGGGGAGATTAGATCATAAGGGTATCCATGCTAAGTCGCTTCAGTCATGTCCAATTCTTTGCAACCCCGTGGACTGTAGCCCACCAGGCTTCTCTCTCCATGGGGATTCTCCAGGCAAGTTCTAAAGTGGGTTGGCATGGCCTTCTCCAGGGGATCTTCCCAATCCAGGGATTGAACTCGAGTCTCTTATATCTTCTGCATTGACAGGCACTAGCCCCATATGGGAAGCCATGAGGGTAGGGCCCTCACAAACAGGATCAGTGCTCTTCTTTTGTAAAAGAAGCCTGAGAAAACTCCCTTTCCCCTCCCACCAAGTGAGGTTATAGGGAGAAGATGACTGCTAATGAAGAAGAGGGCCTTACCAGACATAGCATCTGCTATTGCCTTAATCTTGGATATCCCAGCCACCAGAACTGTGAGAAATAGACTCTTCTTGTTTATAAGCCACTCGGTTTATAGTGTCATATTTTAGCAAGGAGAATGGGCTAAGATACAAGTTATAGAAGAATCTGACTTTATGACTGCGTGCGTGCATGCTAAATCTCTTCAGTCATATACAACTCTTTGTGACTCTCGGGACCATAGCCAGGCTCCTCTGTCCATGGGATTCTTCAGGCAAGAATAACAGTGTACGTTGCCAAGCCCTCCACCAGAGAACTGAACCTACATCTCTTACATCTTCTGCACTGGCGGCCAAGTTCTTTACCACCAGTGCTACCTGGGAAGCCCCCACTATACTACTAAAAAGGCAGTAAATTCTTCCTGGTGAAGTATTGACTTTTTAACCAATGGAATTCAAGTCTACTAAATGAAATCCTAAATAAAAAGACTAATGCAGCTACAAAGAGGTAAAAACATTAGCGACCCTCTTTTCATGGGAAAAAAACTTAGCCCAAATTATTACTTTCAATCATAAAATACATTCTAATAGACAATTCTAAAGTTTCTATTGGGCTTCTCAGGTGGCTCAGTGGTAATGAATCCACCTGCCAATGCAGGAGATGCAAGAGATGCATGTTTCATCCCTGGGTCAGAAAGATCCCCTGAAGAAGGAAATGGAAACCACTTCAGTCTTCTTGCCTGGAAAATTCCATGGACAGAGGAACCTGGTGGGCTACCGCCCACAGACTCATAGCGAGTCGGACATGACGAGCGACAGAACACAAAGTTTCTAACATTAGAATTTTCATTTCCTTTTTAGAGAGATGAAGAAATATGCTTGAGGATAGGGGCTTCCCTGAAAAAGAATATTAAAAATCCTGATTCTCAGATCTGAGAAATGTGAATAATTCAAATGCAGTCAGGAAAAATCAAATGACTCAGTTTGGCTGGAGCGAAAAGTGACGGCAAGCCAATATACACATTCTTATTACTTTATATGTTTACTATTTATTATAATGGCTTCCCTGGTGGCTCAGATGGTAAAGAATGTGCCTGCAATGCAGGAGACCAAGGTTCGATCCCTGGGTTAGGAAGATCCCCTGGAGAAGGGAATGGCAACCCACTCCAGGATTCTTGCCTGGAGAATCCCATGGACAGAAGAGTCTGACAGGCTACAGTCCATTGGACTGCAGAGAGTCAGACAGGACTGAGTGATTAACACTTACTGTGTATCAGTTCAGTTCAGTTGCTCAGTCGTGTCTGACTCTTTGCAACCCCATGAACTGCAGCACGCCAGGCCTCCCTGTCCATCACTAACTCCTGGAGTCCACCCAAACTGATGTCCATTGAGTCAGCGATTCCATCCAATCATCTCATCCTCTGTCGTCCCCTTCTCCTCCTGCCCTCAATCTTTCCCAGCATCAAGGTCTTTTCAAATGAGTCAGCCAAAGTATTGGAGTTTCAGCTTCAACATCAGTCCTTCCAATGAACACCTTTAGGATGGACTGGTTGGATCTCCTTGCAGTCCAAGGGACTCTCAAGAGTCTTCTTCAACACCACAGTTCAAAAACATCAATTCTTTGGTGCTCAGCTTTCTTTATAGTCCAACTCTCATATCCAAAACAATACACTGTATATATTATAACCTAATCAGGGTAACAGGGTAGAGAACACAAAATATGAGAAAACAACACTCACCGTGCTTTCCCCTAGAAATATCCACATACTGGCACAGTCTGGGGTGAGTGATGGTCTTGAGGATTTGAAAGCGCCCTAAAATCTTGATGGAATTTGGTGTGAGAGGAAGCCCATTGCTTCCACAGACATCATGGGGCAGAGCAGAGGCAAAGAAGGTAAAGGCACCCATTTCGGCATCCTTCAAGGGAAACATTCTTGTTGTCCTAAATCTTCCCAGGTAATCTAGAAAAGGAGAGAATTTTCTGATAGATCAGCTAAACATTAAGCCAGTGTTTTCTCACCTTAAATATGATTAACCATATATAATTTGGAGGGAAATGTCAATCTGTACATTTTATAGCAAAATTATCAATGTGAGAAAATGTCAAGATAATATCAAAGAAGAAAAACCACCCAATCATGAATTTATATTGTAGCTCTAAATCAAAATCAAAGATTTGCAATGGCATATAAAAGAAAAGACAGAACACTCCCTCTGCAAGGATGCCTGACAATTTTCAGAGTTTAGAAGAAGTTTGTTATTGTACATTCACATTAATAAGGGCTCTTCTCTTTACCCAAAGTTTGAATATATCACAGACTACAAGTACTTTTCTTTTTCACAGTGCAAGGAGCCAGGAAAAAGGAAATAAGGACACCAACCAGAACTTTAAATAATCAAGGACTCTACTAACAGTACTAAGTATCAAACTAACATCACCCAGCAATCCCACTAATAGGCATATGCCCTGAGGAAACCAAAACTGAAAAAAACACATGTACCCCAAGGTTCCATGCAGCACTATTTATAATAGTTAAGACATGGAAGCAACCTAGCTGTCCATTGACAAATGAATGGATAAAGGACTGTGGTGCATATATACAATGGAATATTATTCAGTCATGAAAAGAAACACATTTGAGTCAGGTCTAATGAAGTGGATGAACCTAGAGCCTATTATACAGAGTGAAGTAAGTCAGAAAGAGATAAGCAAATATCAGTATTAATGCATATGTGTGTGTGTGTGTGTGTGTGTGTGTGTGTGTGTGTATGGAATCTAAAAAGATGGTACTGATGAACAGATTTTCAGGGCAGCAATGGAGATGCAGACAGAGAGAACAGACTTATATTGGTGGGGTGGGGAAGAAGGAAAGAGTGTGGGATGAATGGAGAGAGAACATGGAAACATATACATTACCATATGCAAAACAGATAGTNGAGCGAAAAGTGACGGCAAGCCAATATACACACTCTTATTACTTTATATGTTTACTATTTATTATAATGGCTTCCCTGGTGGCTCAGATGGTAAAGAATCTGCCTGCAATGCAGGAGACCAAGGTTCGATCCCTGGGTTAGGAAGATCCCCTGGAGAAGGGAATGGCAACCCACTCCAGGATTCTTGCCTGGAGAATCCCATGGACAGAAGAGTCTGACAGGCTACAGTCCATTGGACTGCAGAGAGTCAGACAGGACTGAGTGATTAACACTTACTGTGTATCAGTTCAGTTCAGTTGCTCAGTCGTGTCTGACTCTTTGCAACCCCATGAACTGCAGCACGCCAGGCCTCCCTGTCCATCACTAACTCCTGGAGTCCACCCAAACTGATGTCCATTGAGTCAGCGATTCCATCCAATCATCTCATCCTCTGTCGTCCCCTTCTCCTCCTGCCCTCAATCTTTCCCAGCATCAAGGTCTTTTCAAATGAGTCAGCCAAAGTATTGGAGTTTCAGCTTCAACATCAGTCCTTCCAATGAACACATTTAGGATGGACTGGTTGGATCTCCTTGCAGTCCAAGGGACTCTCAAGAGTCTTCTTCAACACCACAGTTCAAAAACATCAATTCTTTGGTGCTCAGCTTTCTTTATAGTCCAACTCTCATATCCAAAACAATACACTGTATATATTATAACCTAATCAGGGTAACAGGGTAGAGAACACAAAATATGAGAAAACAACACTCACCGTGCTTTCCCCTAGAAATATCCACATACTGGCACAGTCTGGGGTGAGTGATGGTCTTGAGGATTTGAAAGCGCCCTAAAATCTTGATGGAATTTGGTGTGAGAGGAAGCCCATTGCTTCCACAGACATCATGGGGCAGAGCAGAGGCAAAGAAGGTAAAGGCACCCATTTCGGCATCCTTCAAGGGAAACATTCTTGTTGTCCTAAATCTTCCCAGGTAATCTAGAAAAGGAGAGAATTTTCTGATAGATCAGCTAAACATTAAGCCAGTGTTTTCTCACCTTAAATATGATTAACCATATATAATTTGGAGGGAAATGTCAATCTGTACATTTTATAGCAAAATTATCAATGTGAGAAAATGTCAAGATAATATCAAAGAAGAAAAACCACCCAATCATGAATTTATATTGTAGCTCTAAATCAAAATCAAAGATTTGCAATGGCATATAAAAGAAAAGACAGAACACTCCCTCTGCAAGGATGCCTGACAATTTTCAGAGTTTAGAAGAAGTTTGTTATTGTACATTCACATTAATAAGGGCTCTTCTCTTTACCCAAAGTTTGAATATATCACAGACTACAAGTACTTTTCTTTTTCACAGTGCAAGGAGCCAGGAAAAAGGAAATAAGGACACCAACCAGAACTTTAAATAATCAAGGACTCTACTAACAGTACTAAGTATCAAACTAACATCACCCAGCAATCCCACTAATAGGCATATGCCCTGAGGAAACCAAAACTGAAAAAAACACATGTACCCCAAGGTTCCATGCAGCACTATTTATAATAGTTAAGACATGGAAGCAACCTAGCTGTCCATTGACAAATGAATGGATAAAGGACTGTGGTGCATATATACAATGGAATATTATTCAGCCATGAAAAGAAACACATTTGAGTCAGGTCTAATGAAGTGGATGAACCTAGAGCCTATTATACAGAGTGAAGTAAGTCAGAAAGAGATAAGCAAATATCAGTATTAATGCATATGTGTGTGTGTGTGTGTGTGTGTGTGTGTGTGTATGGAATCTAAAAAGATGGTACTGATGAACAGATTTTCAGGGCAGCAATGGAGATGCAGACAGAGAGAACAGACTTATATTGGTGGGGTGGGGAAGAAGGAAAGAGTGTGGGATGAATGGAGAGAGAACATGGAAACATATACATTACCATATGCAAAACAGATAGTCAATGGGAGTTTGCTGTATGACTTAGGGAACTCCAACTGGGGCTCTTCAACAATCTAAAGGGGTGGGATGGGGTGGGAAGGAGGTTCAAGAGGAACGGGACATATGTCTACCTATGACTGATTCATGTTGATAGCAGAAACCAACACAATAATGCAAAGCAATTATCCTTCAATTAAAAATAAATAAATTAAAAAAAAGAATTAAACTAGAAAACAAACAGCCTTATAATGTTACTTAAATAACTAATCAATTTTTGTTTTAAAGCCAGGTGCTTTGCAAGTGATGTTTTACTCCCCTCACTGATCTTAACAGATGTTATTGCCTCCAGGTTAGAAACAGATATTCTACCTGACGATCCTGAGGGGCCCTAGCACTATGGTTTCCAAAGCAAATGGAGTCCAGCATTTTGTCATGAAGTGGCTTGAAGATTATGAAGCTTAGTTTAAAATCTGTTATCACATTATGGCAACCACAATAAAAAACGTCTCCCAACAAAAAATATATCTTTCATCTAGGTGTCTCACTAAAAAGACATTGATTGGTCAGCCACTGCCCTCTTCCCTTCCAGGTTTCACAATAAAACCTGGAATTCTAAATCAAGACAATAGGCTGCTTTTCATAAATCTGTCCAGGAACTTCATTTAAACATTAAAAAGAACTGTTTTAAAAGGTGTAAACTCATAATAAGGAAGAGGGCAGAAAGAGGCCATGAGTTGATTTCAGGAAACTCCTATAAAGCATTCTGAACAGGCTTAAGAGCATTGTCATAAGAACCAGCGAGAAGGTTACAATCTATGGTACAGTTAAGAGGTGTGCTCATCCGCTTCAGATTCAGAGAAGGAGGGAACAGTGGTGAACAAGAGCGGTCAGAAGAATATCTGAACTGAGAAATATGGCATTTGAAAGGCTGAAGAAAAGAAGACTCAACTTTGCCACCAGATCCCCATTACTGGCAAGTTATTTATCCTCCTATCCGAGGATAAGGTTACTACTGCACCATTGTATGAAAAGCAGTCATGAGATTAGGGAAGAATCCATAAGAAGCTTCAAAAATACTAAGTAATAGCCTAGTTATTAATTGATGGGTTAAGGGTGTTCATATTATTCTCCATAGTTTCACATTCTATATCTCCACCTATCTATATATATGTGCTATATACAAAATATTTCACAAAATTGAAAGCTTTTTTCATTTTAAATTGAAAAACATTTTTAAACACAATGAACTGATTTTCAATAAAGGCCAAGGAATTGAATAGGAAAAGGACAGTCTTTTTAATAAATGGTGCTACGAAAAGACGTTCATATGGGAAGAAGATTAACCTCAATTTCTACTGCTACATCCACAGAAGTCTGATATGGATTATAGACCTAAATGTCAAAGCTGAAACTGTAAGTCTTCTGCACAAGGGAAAAAAAAAAAAAAAAAGAGGATATGTTTGCAACCTTAGAATAGGCGAAGATTTCTCAAGCAGGATAAGAAAAGCTATAAAAAACGAACTTTAGGGGCCTCCTTGGTGGTCCAGGGCTTAAGAATCCACCCGCCAGCACGGGGGACATGGGTTCGATTCCTGGTCTGGACGATCCCACATGACACAGAGCAACTAAGCACATGCACCGCCAACCACCAAGCCCCAGCTCTAGAGCTCACAAGCCACAGCCCTATGAGTCCTAGGGCCTGTGGTCTGCAACAAGAGAAGCCTCTGCAATAAGAAGCCTGAGCACCACAACAGAGCTGCCCGGCTCGCGGCAACTAGAGAAAGCCTGTGCACAGCAATGAAACCTAGCACAGCCACACATAAATAAATAAATCTTAAAAAAAAAAAATCTTTATTTTAAAAATCTATTGTTTCTCTGTCCTAGCAACAAACAAATGGAAATGAAAATGAAAACAGATCTTACCTGAGCCGGTTAAAAACAAAACAATGAGAATTTTTTAAAGAAAATGAACTTTATAAAGTGGGCTTCATCAAAATTAAAAACATTGCACATTAAAAGCCACATTTGAGAAAATACAAATCCAAGCTAAAGTTAATTATGACATGTCTATCTATATATACATAAGACATTTTTATAAAATACATATATATGTGTGTGTGTATATATATACATATATATATATGCATGTATGTTTGTACATATGATAACAGGGCTTCCCTGGTAACAGATTATCATTCAGAATATATAAAGAATGCCTATGACTTAATAATAAAAAGAAAAACAAGTCAACACAAAATAGGTAAAAATCTGAAATGTGTATTTTTCACAAAAGAGGAATACAAATAGACAATAAACACATGAAAAAGCGCTCAATGTAATTAATCAGCAGGAAAATGCAAATTAAAATCACAACATACCATTTTACAACTACCAGAATGGCTAAAATTGGAATGACTGGCAATACCAAGTGTTGAGAAAAATGCGAAATTGGAGCTGATTCTCTGCTGCTTATGGTAGTGCTAAAATGACACAAGGAATTTGAAAAACTGTACTAACGTTAACAGTACCCCTTACGACTCAAATCCTATTCCTATTGGGTATTAACCCAATAAAAACTAAAATGTCCATAAAAATACTTGTACGAGAATGTTCACAGTAGTTTGTTTCGTAACAGCCCCAAACTGGAAGCAAGGTAAACATCACACAAGCGAACTGCTAAGCAAGTTGCAGTATATTCATCCAAGGAAACGCTATTTCAAAACAACAAAAAAGGAATAAATATGCCAAAATATGGATGTATCTCAAAAATATTACGTTGATGAAAGCAGTAGACACAGAAGAGTTCATGTCCTATGGCTCCATTTAAGTGTTACAGGACTACAGTTTTAAACTATAGTGGTAAGAATGATAATGGAGTGCTTGAGGTGGGGAGGAGGATGGTGGGAACAGTCTTGGCAATGGAAAGGTAGGAACTTTCTGGAGTAGTACAAATGTTTCACATCTTGATTAGAGTGGTGATTGTTACATGTTTGTTGACATGTATCAAAACTCACCAAACTGGTCACTTAAAAGCAGTGCATTTTAATATATGTAAATTTTATCTCATTAAAAAAAGAATAATGAACAAAATTAAGGGAATATGAGAAAAATAATTTTAAAAATTAGTGCTTGGAAATTAAACATATGATTATCAAACTAGACAGAAGTGTTGGAAAGTAAAGTTGAGGCTACAACTCAGAACATGAAGCAAATGCACAAACAGATAAAAACATAAAAGATTACAAACACAGTGAATCAAACCAAGAATTCAACAACCACCTTACAGGAATTTCAACAAAAGAGAACAGAGAAAAATAAAGAGGAAAAAATTATTAAAGACTAGGAGGGAAATTAAAGAGGCTTCTAATTTTAAGAAGACTGAATTAACCAGAGATATTTATTAAGACTTCACTGAATGAGTTCATTGCAAGGAGAACAAACTAGAACAAAACATGTCATAACAGATTTTCAAAGCTTCAAGTACAACTAAAAATGTTAATCATTTCACAGAGAAAACAAATAGTTTAGGCATCAAAACATCACGACCCAACACTCATTCTCATGACCTCAAGAGCATCAACGGAAGCTAGAAGATGGTGACGCCTTGAAAAATTGTAAGAAACATAATTTAGCTTCTATACCCAGCCAAAGTATCAATCATAATAGGAAAATAATAATTTACACTATGCAAACATTAAAAAATAAAATCACTACCCACATATTTTTATGAATAAGTTTTTTAAGGATGTATTCTACCAAAACAGTTCGAGAAGGCAATGGCACCCCACTCCAGTACTCTTGCCTGGAAAATCCCATGGACGGAGGAGCCTGGTGGGCTACAGTCCATGAGGTCGCCAAGAGTCAGACACGACTGAGCGACTTCACTTTCACTTTTCACTTTCATGCATTGGAGAAGGAAATGGCAACCCACTCCAGTATTCTTGCCTGGAGAATCCCAGAGACAGAGGAGTCTAGTGGGCTACCATCTATGGGGTCACACAGAGTCGGATACGACTGAAGTGACTTAGCAGCTACCAAAACAGAGGAGAAGACCAAGTGGTAAAAGACATTGTACCTTACTGTACCTTTGCACAATACTGTAACATTGTACCTTACTCAAGATTTCAAAGAATATAATCCAGTATAGAAGCTGTCAAAAGGACCAGAAAGTAATCTGTTCAAATTAAACAGAAAGTAATGGGGCTCCAAGGGAAATGTCTTCAAGCAGAGAAATGACAGGGAGGTTCTCATACAAAGAATAAGAGAACTTGGTCAATAAAGCACATGAATCTTTTCCCTCGAATAAAGTACGAAATCCTTTGTGAAACTGAAGAGGGTCAAAAACTATATAATTAGTATATAATCCAAAAAATTAAGCACACTTAACTATGACATAATTTTTGTTACTGCAGAGGAGGAAAGAATAATCCATTTGACATTAATATTACAAATCTCATTAGTGTGGTACACAGGTTATGAAATAAAACACCTGGAAGAAAATGTATAATGGCATATTTCTTGGCTATGCACTGAAGTTTATTTACAAAACCAGAATATTGTAACATTTTACTGGTTTTTATACACATAAACAAAGCAAAAAACAATTGGAGTTAAGAAATGCACTGTAACTATTAATAACATTGTCAACCTATAAGGAAAAGTCCATCTACTGAAAAGCAGGATTGGATGTGGTTTCTGTCATCTAAAGGTAGAGTCACTACTTTCCTTGTTTTACTAAATAAGGTGCCAAATATATGTATTTTCAAAAGTTGATGTGAAAAAATAAAGTTTACATATTATTTAGAATTATGAAATTAACCAGGATTAAAACTAAAAATTGTGGTAACCACTCAAAAATTTGTAGAAGAGAGGTTGTGGATGGTGTGGGCTATCTTAAGAAGTCAATTAAAAAAAAAAGAATTCTCAGTTTAATATATTATTCAACATATATATCTAAAATTAGAAAAGATTAAATGTGGTTATCTTTGAATGAACAGGACTGAGCGCAGGAAGGAAGACACTGAGCTGCTGCATTTTATTACTATGCCTTCTGATTTTCAATTAGACACACCTATCACTTAGATAACTAAAGATCAAATCATCAAATAAAACGCAAATAATTCAAAACTATAAAACACTAGTTAGCACAAACCATTTCATCAATGTTCTTCTTCAACTACATCTTAAGTTGGGTATACATAAAAAGGTTCACATACAACAAATACACTCACATAGATTTCCTCACACTTGGTAAGTGGAAGATAGTCGGGGTAGGGGTGGGGGTGGGTAAAAATACCCGAGATGAGAAATTAGTTGAGAGAGAGCGAGAGAGAGAAAAAAAAAGAAAGAAAATATAAGAACCTGGATCTGAACATTCATTCATTTACCAAATATCCTGAGGTTCCTATTTTAAGTCAGCCGCTTTTCCAGCTTCTGCCCCAGTAGTGAACAAACACGACAATATTTGCCCTCAAAGAAGTTGAAGCGGAAATGCATCATAGGCAAAAAAGGTCAAAAATTGGGCAAAAGATGCTTATTTCATTATAAATAAAACAGTTTACACATTTTTAATGGGTTAGTAACACTAGTGCATTTACTTTATATATACTTTTCCTCAACCCAAACAAAAACAGGGACAAGAGTCCTTGAAAAGCAACCACTGACAACTCTTTTATATTCTTCCACAAGAAACACACCAAAGCAAGAGTTCGAATCTACGTTGACTAGTGGAGAGAGTCGAATCCACATTCTCTAAGCTTCTCTTTCAACCTTCCTTTGGCACAGCCAGGCAGCAGTCCCTTTTAAAAAGATGCCTACAGTTCTCAAAGAACTCAGGTGAGTAGGGAGAAGGAGGGCTGTAGGTGGGGATTGGAAATTGTGATCAGTAGCCAAAAGCAACACCGGTGACCTCTTTCAACCACAGCGGAAAGTGCGGGGTCACACGCTGCATCTGACCTGCCTCTACCTCCCGTCTCACCCACCCATAAAAAAACTGGGAAACCCAAATACCTGCCTCTGGGTCTGGGGGCGCAGGCAGACAGAAAGACAAGGGGATGGAGCTGCTGAGCTGTCGCTGTGGCTGGTGTTGCCGCTATTGCTTAGGGCACCAGGCCGCGCATTGCAGGTGCTTCTACAAAAGAGGCTGCTCCTGGAGCTCCGGGAGCTCCAAGACTGCCCTCTGCCCGCGAGCGAAGTCAGCAGGGGTTGCCAGCTCGGAATCCGGCCAGGAGCGCGAGCCCGGCGCTCTCCGCTGACAGCTCCCAGCTCTCCCAGGTACCCGCAGCTCGGCCCTTTCCTCTGACATCACAGATTCCGCGACCGAATTCTAAAGAAAGACCCCGGCGTCTGGCATCTTGCCTCTTGCCCAACCTGGCGAGAAAATGTAGCGACCGAGGAAGAGGTGCAGGATGATTGGCGTTATTGACTGAGGGAATGGACGACAGGGGATGTGGTGTGGCTGCGCACAGAAAAGCGGGGGACAGAGAATTTGGAGTGGACTCTGTAGACCGCTCGGGCGGTTAGCGAGGACACCTTATTGGGTCCTTTCTCACTGCCTTCGTGAGGCGGAGGCGCTCTTTACCTGCTCCCGGCCGAGGCTGCTGAGGTGCCTCAGTCCACCGATACATGTGAGTGTTGTCCGCAGAAGGTCCCGGGGAGGACGGATTGCGATCGTAGGAGTCCCCTTTCCTTTACTGGCCTTCGGGAGATAGGACCCGGCCTGCGGGTACTAGTGGGAAGCCCGCGCGCAGCAGCGCGGATCTAGGCCTGAGGAAATATGGAAGAGGTTGGGATCTCTTGAAGGAGCCAAGTTTGAAAAATGGGACGCGGGGCCGAGGGAAAGGATGTTACTGGAAAAGTATATGGACAAACGTTTACTTTTGTGCGTGTGAGAGAGCACTGGGTGCAGTGATAGGAATTCGCTCTTTCCGCAGGTCCACTCGACGTCCACCATGTTCCAGGCACCGTTTTAGGCGTTGGTAAAAAGGAATGAGTAGAACAGAAAAAAAAAAAAATTCCTTTCTCCCGTAGTTCATGTTTTATTGAGGAAGACACATATTAAACAAAGTTTAAAACATTATCGTGTGTTAGGTTGTAATGAGTGCTGAAAATAAAAGTAGTAAAGCAGGGAAGGGGGATATGGCTTGAAATTTTAGTGTGGCCATTGAAGTTCTCACTGAAAAGGTCACTCTCAAGTAGAGGTGACAGAAACAAGAGAATTAATTGTAAGAGTAATTTGGGGAGGGGCTTCCCTAGTGGTTCAGTGGTAAAGAATCCATCTGCCGATGCAGGGTACACAGATTCAATTCCTGGTCCAGAAAAATCAGTTGGAAAAGGAAATGGGAAATTATTCCGGTATTCTTGCCTGAAAATCCCCATGGACAGAGAAGCCTGACGGGCCACAGTCCATAGGGTCCCAAAGTGTTAGACGGGACTTGGTGACTGAACAAAAACCATATTTTGCGGTAGTGGAGTCAAGCTGAGGGATCAAACACTGCAAAAGCCATCAGACAGAAACTCGCCTGAACAGCAAGGAAGCCTGTAGGTCAGAGATGAGTGAAGGAGTTAGAGCTGGAGAAAGAATCAGAGAGCAGGAACAGGTCATGAAGGATCTTGAAGGCCATCTAGGTCACTTCACTAGCAGTGAATTGTTACATCCTGACTGCCTTTTTGAAGGATCTCTCTGGCTGCTGTCCAGAAGAGCTTGGAGAGAATAGGGTGAAAGACCAGGTAGGAGACTTGTGCACAAATTCTGGGACGTTACGGTGGTGGCTTAAATAGGGGTGGTAAGAAATGGCCAGTGAGACTTTCAGTCCTCATAATTTAGTTATGCAAGAATTTAAATAGATGATGAATTAATCTTTTTAAATTTTGTTTGGGGAACACTTTAACTCCTACTGTGAGATTAGGAGTATCAAACACAAGTTAAAATCATGGCTTTACTATTTAATATTTGAATGGTGTTAGACAAGTCACATAATTTCTCTTGAGTTTATAAACTGGTGGTAAAGATTAAATGACAGTGTATGTAGTATGCCAGGCCCATTAAAATAGTGGCTACTATTAATTAACTGTGTTCTTGGATTAGAAATGGAAAAAAAAGAAAAAAACAACGGTGAGTGCACCTATAAGGTAAAGGTTTGGTTAAATCCTATTGGGAAAAATCTGACCAGATAAAAGAGGACATTGTTTGGTAGAGGGTCTTGAGAAACCAAGACATATCCCTTTAAAATTATATATATATATATATATATAACTGGACAAAAAGCTTTTCTGTGTTAATGGCCATAGTGTTTGAGATACGTGGACTGTCTTCTCTTAGCCATACTCTCATAGCCGTCCCTTAAGCCCTGCAGCAGTCCCTGTGTCCTCATTCATAAGGGGAAGAAAGGTCTGGTGAGTAAAGAAAAACAATCAAGAATAAATACAAATTTTCAGTTGTAAAATGATTGTCACAGGGATGTAATGTACACCATAGTGACTATGGTTAATAATAGTTTTGCATATTAGAAAACAGACTGAATCTTGATGGTTCTCATCATAAGAAAAAAAATTATAACTATGTATGGTAAACGATGTTAACTGGATTATTGTGGTGATCACCTTGCAATCCAATCAAAAAATGGGCAGAATATCTAATAGACATTTCTCCAGAGCAGACATACAGATGGCCAAAAGGCACGTGAAAAATGCTCAACATCACTAATTATTAGAGAAATGCAAATCAAAACTATAGTGAGTTATCACCTTACATCAATCAGAATGGCCATCATCAAAAAAATCTACAAATTATCAATGCTGTAGAGGGTGTGGAGGAAAGGAAACCCTCCTGCACCATTAGTGGGAATGTAAATTGGTGCAGCCACTATGAAGAACAGTATGGAGATTCTTTAAAAAACTAAAATTAGACCTACCATATGATCCTGCAATCCCAGTCCTGGGGAGATAGCTGAAGAAAATTATAATTTGAAAAAATACACACACCCCAGTGTTTACCTAAGCATTAGTTACTATAGCCAAGACGTGGAAGCACCTTAAATGTCCATCAAAGAGATGAGTGGATAAAGAAGATATGGTGTGTGTAGACACACATTTGCGTGCACACACACATATGCACAATGAAATACTACTCAGCTGTAAAAAAGAATGAAATAATGCCATGTGTAGCATGATGGATGAACCTGGAGATTATCATACTAAGTGAAGTTAAGAGAGAATGACAAATATCATACAATTTCACTTATATGTAAAATCTAGAAATGAACTTATTTGCCAAACAGAAATAGACTTACAGATGTAGAAAGCAAACTTTTAGTTAGTAAAGGGGAAAGATGGGGCAGGGGGGTGTAAATTAGGAATTTGGGAGTAACTTAGACTCACTGCTTTATATAAAATGAGTTAAGTAAAATGGGCCTACTGTATAGCAGAGGGAACTGTGCTCAGTATTTTATAACAACCTATATGGGAAAAGAATCTGGATAAGAAAATGTGTGTGTGTATATGTATATATCTGAATCACTTTGCTGTGTACCTGCAACTAACACAACATTGTAAATCAGCTCTACTTGAGTAATAAAGTCACAGGTAATGAATGAGTGGCAGAGCTGAAATTTGAATTCATTCCCTGATCACATACTTGAAAGCAAAAAGCAGTAAATTCAAAGCAGGTATTTCAGTACATAATACAAGATGTGACTAAATGTAAGAGAGCATTAGATCAGTTAGATCAGTTAAATCAGCTGGTTTTTTCCTTAATTACTGGAGCCGTTTTACAATTGATGGCATCTTATATTTGATGAGATACAATGCTTAGAGTGTCTAAGGAGAATATAAATTTTTAGCTAATTACAATTCTGAGACAGCAAAATCAGATATTTTGAGAAATAGAGAATCACTTCCAAATTTTTGTGGAGTTCTTATGCTATGAAGTAAAAATAAAAACCTGTAGTTAAAACTACCATTTAAAACCAATTGTTTGTTTGGTTCCTAACATGGAGAGACTGGGATAGGAGATGTGTTAATTTTTAAAATACTGGCAATTTAAAATCAGAATGGGGAAGACTACTGAAGAGATTGCTGAAGTAAAGGGAAGCCATTTAGAAATGATAGGGCTCTCAGGGACTTCCCTGCTGGTACAGTGATTAAGACTTCGCCTTCCAATGCAGAGTGTGAGTTTGATCCCTAGTCAGAGAGCTATGATCCCAAATGCCTTGCGGCAAAAAAAATAAATAAATAAAACACTGGCAGTATTGTAACAAATTCAATAAAAAAAATTTTTAATGGTCCATTAAAAAAAACCTTAAAAAAAGAAATGATAGGAATCTCAGAAATAATCTTTTATGTATGTGTTTTAATGATTAAGATACAGTCTAAATTCATGTATTTCATAAAATCAGCTTCACCTGGTTTTATGATTAGTGGCATCTTACAGCAGCATTTTAGGTTTGATGAAATATGGTGGTTATGTTGAAAAAAACAATGTGAAAGGGCAGAGTAACTTAGCTAATACTTTACAAAGCTTTTTATCATAGAAATGTTTATTTTTTAAAATTTAGTAGAGGAAAAAGGGGAAAAAAGCTTTGACTCTTATTGTCCAGATACAGTTAACATACAGAGTATACTGTTTTCTTCTCTGTAAATGTTTTAGATTTGTAATTACTGTGCATGCAGTTAAGTATTATATCTATTTTTATCACATAATTTTTTTTTTAATTTTGGTGCAGAGTAAGTCAGCATTCCCAAACTGTTGTAGAAAATTTTTGTTCAAGTAAATTTTAATAGCTTTTCATTGGTTAGTATTCCATGGCTAAATACTTTGGGAAGTGCTTCATAATCATATCCTTTATTGAAATTATAGCTTGCGCATTAAAAGAGCTAACTCCAGAATCAGACAGACCTAAGTTTTAATCCTCATTTACTAACTAGCCACATGACCTGAGGCAAATTAATTTTAAGTCAAATTTTCTTCTATATATAATGGAGATAATAGCTGTATTTGTAGCTGATGTATGCACAGTATTTAGCCAGCCCATGATAAATGCTCTGCAGAAGTTACCTATTCTTAACTTTATCATCTTGAGAAATCCTCTATGTATTAGCATATTAAAAGCTCTGAAGAGACTAAGCAGGCCTAAAATTTTGAAATCCAATGGACACTGAATGTAAAATTGAACCCTGTGTAGCAGTCAGCACAGAGTAGTGAAATAAGCACCGGGTTGAATGGTAAACATTTGTCTGAACTTAAAGCAGTGACCTTAAGCTAGCATTGTTGCCCTAAACATGAAAGTGGAAAGTGGAAGTGTTAGTTGCTGAGTGGTGTTTGACTCTTTGCGACCCCATGAGCTGTAGCCCACCAGACTCCTCTGTCCATTCTTCAGGCAAGAAAACTAGAGTGGGTAGCCAGTCGCTTCTTTAACCAGTACCTGAAGAAAACCGAGATGGCTTCATCCATAGTAATTTTATGTATGAATGGTTGAATAGGATCCTTCTGTATTCTCAGTATTTTAAGATTCATAACTGACATAAGTGTTTTCCAGTAACATTTCTGTCTGTTACTAATACTGTTTCTTTTTTCTTCTTATTTCTCCTATTTATCCACTTAGTTAGAAAATTCATTTTTACTGAATGTTTCAGGTAGCTCATGTTTCTAGGTCCTGGTTTTTACCAATTTCAAACTAGACCTTAATTTAAGCAAGTATTTTTACACTTATGGCTAAGGATATAAATTATACTTATTTTTATAATATATTAACTAAATATAATTAAATATATTAGTTATCTTTATATGGATAGTATATTAGTGTCCTGCAGTATTTAAAGTATAAGAAAAGCTGGATGGTGTTTTACCTGTTTGTATTTGAGTGAGAGATACATACATTTTATTGAGAAAAAACTTTCTTATAAAAATGTTTAAAGTTTACTTATAAAGTTTACTTATAAAAATGTTTAAAGCTGATTGTTAAACCATTTTCTACCAAATGAATTATTAACTAGTCTTAACAGGCTGTAACTTTTTTGTTTTCGGTCGTGTCCAACTCTTTGCGACCCCATGGACTGTAGCCTATCAGGCTCCCCTATCCATGGGATTTTCCAAGCAAGAGTGCTGGAGTGGACTGCCATTTCCTTCTCCAGGGGATCTTCCCAACCCAGGAATCAAACCCTGGTCTCCCACATTGCAGGCAGACGCTTTACTGTCTGAGCCACCAGGGAAGCCTAATAATTGGTTTCCCTGAAATGGCTAGTCTTTTCACTTTATATATCCTAACCCCTTACCATTAGATAACAAAGATTTTGAGGATTATTCTGTCATCTCCTTTTATCACATTGTTTCCTCTTATGTGTACATGTATATATATGTTTAACTTGTGTTTCTGTTTTTTGAAACATGGCATTCTCTCTTCCTAAACAGCCTGTGCTTCAATATGTATCACAAAAGTTATATTTTACTTAACTCATAATTGTGTTTTCCAGGTAGTTAATAGATTTATTTCAGTATAATTATAGATCTTTTTTGCTTGTAGACTAGGATTTGTTACCTGTATTTTGTGAATTATTTTTAGTCTTAGTTTTGAAGCTGTTCTGTAAGTTAGGGCACATGTTTCATATTTGGTTTTGTAAGCAACTTGATGTGTTTGTGAGATGACTTTGTGGAACTACTGTTCAATTTATGAGACCTGTTTTACACTTAAATCTATTTATTTCATATCTGTTAAGAGAAGTTTGCTAGGGTTTTTTTCTAATATGTATCACTAATTTCACATTCATCTTAGTATCACTCATCAAATATTTAATTGGTAGGGAAGCAAAAGTTACAACTTATGCCAAACAACTTAGGCCAAATCAAATCATTGTTTCTGTTACCGATAGCTGTATTTCACCTATTGAAATATGTAATATTTGGTCATTACTTATGTTAAACTGAAAGAGACGTCAGACTAAAAGAATGCTGTAACTGGGATACTAAAGGTTAAAAAAAATAACTTTTTAACTTCAAATTTTCATCATATGTCCATGTATTTTTCTCTAAAATTCTGGCTTTAATATTTGAGGAGCAATAGCAGGGTTATTGTGTATTCACTTTTGGTAAAAAATTGGCAGAATTTAAGAAGTTATATCTTCATTTTCACTCTTGTACATGTTTTCCCTCTATTTTTTTTAAGCTATTAAGTAATAGTCCATGGAGCAGTTTACTGTGGCTTTTCCAGATTAACCACCTTTGCTCCATTTATATGGTCTTCATTACTAACAACTTTATTTTTATAAGGTTTTTAAAACTTCTCCTATATCATACATTGTCACCGTTAGCATAAAGATTTTTGAGGGTTGGTTTTATTTTTATAAAAAAGCAAACATCTCAGTATTCTTTGCCTAATAATTTGAAATTTTAAAACAATCTTATATTATTTGTCCACTATTAGCCAATTTTTTAATTAAAAAAATTCACCACTGAGTGTGTATCATTTATTTAAAATTAGAACTGTTTCAGCAATGTTTGTATCATGCTTTGAAATGTAAACTGATGCTAAACTAAGTAAAAAGCAAGTCTTAGTATTGCTAATGATTATCCTTTTGTCATTGTGACTGTCAATATTTGGCAGTATAAACTTCATGAATTTGACTTCAAAAATTTGAATTTTCAAACATGATGAATTAATCCCAGAATTTTGCTTATATATGCAATATCTGCATACTGATAGGATGTCTTCTAATTTCTATGAATTATTATAAAATTAAAATTCTATTTTCTTCTATAAAAGAAAATAGAATTATATGATATATGGAATTCTATATATCTCGTGTCAGTGTATGTATATATAATATATATTATGTTAGAGTATATTATATAGAATTTTATAATATATATAATCTATACATATGTATAGAATATATTCTATGCATTATAGAATTCTGTAATATATAGACTATATTGTATACATATATAGAATTCTATATGTAATGTCAGGGTGTTTATATATGTATAGAATTCTGTATATGTGTCTATATATGTCTATATATAAATAATTCTATAGAATTCTCTCTATATATAATATGTACACACTGACATTATACCTCACTATCTATATGATTAATATTGATGTTTCCTAATTGTTGATCTTTTTCCTTTAATATTGTCTTTCCTAATTTACATGTTCTTCCTTACATGTAATTTTGTACATAATTAAATAGACAGTAGAAATATCCAATACATGAAAGAAACATACAAAGAAGAAATTCAGTAGTTGTCTTTACTTTGAAACTCAGGTATAGTACTCAGTTATCTCTTAGTTAAGGTTGTTATTAGTCTGTCTCTTAGTGTTCCTGTCTTATGTCATAATATATTGCAGTATTTAAAGCTGTCTTTAAAACTTTCCAACCTGAAATATGATTAAATATCGTATTTTCTGCTTTTGGGAAGAAATGAAATTTTCTTTTCCAATCAAAGTGAGGAATTAATCTATTATTTCTGCTGCTTAATTGATTTGTTTTTCTAATATATGGTTCTATTGCAGTAGAAATGGTTTTCCTTTCAGACTGCTTGTTCATGGTGTCCTATACAATAAACTTACTCATTCTACAGTATAATGTACCACTTTCATTTTTTCACTTAGGATTTTCTGCCGTTTCTTGGCAAAAATGGCAACTGGTGATGCTGTTCTGAAGAGATTGGAGCAGAAGGGTGCAGAAGCAGATCAAATTATTGAATATCTTAAACAGCAAGTTGCTCTTCTTAAGGAGAAAGCAAGTAAGAAAATTTTAAAATTTAAGTTTTCTAGGGAGATACTTAAAATGAATTCATATAGTGATGGCAAAAAAAAAATGTGTTTACCACAGACAATATTACTTCACAGTTTTGATGATGACTTCTGTATTCCTTTAATGTTGCAATTATGAGTGAAGAAATACTCTGGGATTAAGATAAGTTAGAATTGGTATATGGTGAATATGTAATATTTAGAGAAAACAATGTGTTAATTCAAGACTAATAAAGAAAAATTAATATTTAAAATAAGTTGTATAGACTTAGAGACTAAAAATGAAGAAAGCTAGGTAAAATCAAATAGAAACTCAAATATCTCCTTTAACTTCATATAAAAGAAAATCTTTACTTTCACATTGCTGTCTTTTTAGGTATTTTCTGAAATGATTTGTATAGTTTTTTCCAGTGCTTATGTTTTACCTCAAAATTACTATGATGTATTCACAAAAATATCAAATCTAAATTTCTGCTTCTAGAATTTAGGTTATTTTTTGTATATTTTATTTCTCAATAGCCAATGGTAATGCTATGAAAATTCCAAAGTCTTTTACCATCACTTATTTAAATAAATGTTTTTCTCTGCTACATAAAACTGAATGACTTACAGAATCCTACGTTTACTATCTAAAAAATTTTCCCTTTATCAAATTTTTCTTTTTTTAAAATACTCTTTAATTATTTTTATAATGTTTTATAAATATTGTTTTTCTTAAAATTTAAAAAGGATTTTTCGTAGTATTTAAAAAATCTTTTTAATGCTTCTTCCCATTAGAAAGATGAAGAGATTATAGAGATGTATGTAATATAGAAGAGAATTAAAAAGGAAGTAATTTATGGAGAGTAGTAGTAATAAATATGTATATGTAAGTAAATACATGGGCAGGACTATACTGCTTGACGTGAGAGTATCACATGCTATGGGATTTGCATACAGGGAATCAGCAAAAATGCAGCAGGCATAGTACAGAGTGATATAATAGTGTGCCTTTGTGTTGGCAACCCAGATACCAAAATCAGCTTTGAGTCATGTTTTTGATTTACTCAAAATGGTGAATGATGTTTCTTTAGGTAGAACTCTTGAACAAAACAAAGTACAGTTCACGCTTGATTTGCATGGTACTCGATTCCTAGAAAATTCAGAGTATAATGAAAATGTTTAAAAAATGTTTAAATGTAAAAAATAATTAGAATCTAGGCTCCAATAATATATAGGATTTCACCTGTGCATCTGTACAATGTCACTGCAAAATCCTACAGGATATGAAACAGTACTTCATTTCACAGGAATATCTAACCTATTGCAGAACATCTGAAATTCCTGACCTCTGCCCTCCAAATGCCAGTACTGACTCCCATTATTCATGACAGCCAAAAATTCCCTTACAAATTTTCAAAGTCCCACCTAGAGAGTGGTACCAACCCCACTGAGAATTTGTCTTTGATATTTTGTATACCCTCTTGCTCACCTTTTAACACACTATGTTGAGCAAATCATTTCATTTAATGTTTGACCAGCTCTATTTTTGAGACATTAGGAATTAAAGAGTTTTCATTTCCCTTTACAAAATACTGATTAAAAAGGAAGAAATGACAACAATTTTTATTGTTTGGTATCATTATTAGATCTTAGACTTTGAAAAAAGTTTAATGTATCTGATATTTGTCTCTCAGTTAACCTGTTACTAACACTGAACGAGGTTCTTACACTGTCATAGCATTTTTATAAAAGCTAGGAAAATGATTGATAAACAAAACCTCTTCTGTTTTTACTTCACAGATTTTCTCCCTTTCTCTTTTAAATATCATGTTGTTTAATAAATATTAAACTGATACAAAGGAACTGGTGAAACATTTGGTTCTAGCTTTGTTTATACAGGCTATGTTTTTATCAAGTAGTATTCATAAGAAACCTTGTAGAAAACACAGCTATATCTTAACTGGTGGTTCTTGATCCCAGTTTTGCAGGCAACTTTGAGAGAAGAGAAGAAACTTCGAGTTGAAAATGCTAAATTGAAGAAAGAAATTGAAGGATTGAAACAAGAGCTAATTAAGGCAGAAATTCAAAATGGAGGTGATTAATCATAGAAATGATAGGTTGATTCATAACAATAATTATTACATTCTTTATTAAGTTGGATTTTACACTTGATTACTTGTCTCATCCTCAGAACTGCCCTTCTCATGCATTTATCCTTTTACATTGAAGAGAAAATACAGACTTAGAAAAGGCAGATAGATGATCTTGCCTAAGATCATGCAGAAAGTGCCAAAATTGGAGTTTAGAGAGCTTCACTCTTAATCTCTGCTGTGATCATCATGGATCCCCTATGAAGCTTGATCGTCACTATTCCCTATTGAGTAGAGTTGAAAATAAGCCATGATAGTATTTAGTTAACATTTATTAAATTTTGCTGTATGCCAGGCACTACCAAGTGGTTCATATACGTTATGTATTTTATCCTTAAAATCTTATGTACACAGATATTCTTGTTTTATACGTTGACGTTTAGAAATGTAATTTGCCTGAAATCAAATATCCAAATCAGTAGATATTTATCATTTCACCTGGTATGTTGTAAATGAAATGAAAGTTTTTATTGAATTATTCTAAAAGTGCCTCAGTTCAGTTCAGTCGCTCAGTCGTGTCCGACTCTTTGCGACCTCATGAATCGCAGCATGCCAGGCCTCCCTGTCCATCACCAACTCCCGGACTTCACCCAAACTCATGTGCATCGAGTCAGTGATGCCATCCAATCATCTCATCCTCTGTAGTCCCCTTCTCCTACTCCACCCAATCCCTCCCAGCATCAGGGTCTTGTCCAGTGAGTCAACTCTTTGCGTGAGATGGCCTAAGTATTGGAGTTTCAGCTTTAGCGTCAGCCCTTCCAGTTAACACTGAGGACTGACCTCTTTTAGGATGGACTAGTTGGATCTCTTTGCAGTCCAAGGGACTCGCAAGAGTCTTCTCCAACACCACAGTTCAAAAGCATCAATTCTTTTGCACTCAGGTTTCTTCACAGTCCAACTCTCACATCCATACATGACCACTGGAGAAACCATAGCCTTGACTAGATGGACCTTTGTTGGCAAAGTAATATCTCTGCTCTTGAATATGCTATCTAGGTTGGTCATAACTTTCCTTCCAACGAGTAAGTGTCTTTTAATTTCATAGGTGCAGTCACCATCTGCTGTGATTTTGGAGGCCCCCCAAAATGTCTGACACTGTTTCCACTGTTTCCCCTTCTATTTGCCATGAAGTGGTGGGACCAGATGCCATGATCTTCGTTTTCTGAATGTTGAGCTTTAAGCCAACTTTTTCACTCTCCTCTTTCACTTTCATCAAGAGGCTTTTTAGTTCCTCTTCACTTTCTGCCATAAGGGTGGTGTCATCTGCATATCTGAGGTTATTGATATTTCTCCCGGCAATCTTGATTCCAGCTTGTGCTTCTTCCAGCCCAGCGTTTCTCATGATGTACTCTGCATATAAGTTAAATAAGCAGGGTGACAATATACAGCCTTGACGTACTCCTTTTCCTATTTGGAACCAGTCTGTTGTTCCATGTCCAGTTCTAACTGTTGCTTCCTGACCTGCATACAGATTTCTCAAGAGGCAGGTCAGGTGGTCTGTTATTCCCATCTCTTTCAGAATTTTCCACAGTTTATTGTGATCTACATAGTCAAAGGCTTTGGCATAGTCAATAAGGCAGAAATAGATGTTTTTCTGAAACTCTCTTGCCTTCTCAATGAAGCAGCAGATGTTGGCAATTTGATCTCTGGTTCCTCTGCCTTTTCCAAAACCATCTGGAAGTTCACGGTTCATGTATTGCTGAAGCCTGGCTTGGAGAATGTTGAGCAATACTTTACTAGCATGTGAGATGAGTACAATTATGCAGTAGTTTGAGCATTCTTTGGCATTGCCTTTCTTTGGGATTGGAATGAAAACTGACCTTTTCCAGTCCTATTCGGCCATAAAAAAGCATGAAATTTTTCCATTTGCAGCAACGTGGGTGGACTCAGGCAGGGTATCATACCAAGTGAAATAAGTCAGACAGAAAAAGTCAAATACATATAGATGGAATCTAAAATTACAACAAACTAGTGAATACAACAAAAAACAAAGCTGACTCATAAATGTAGGGAACAAAACAGTGGTTTCCACCAGAAAGAGGGAAAAGGGGTGCAATATTGGAGTTGGGGATTAAGAGGTACAAATAGTTGTGTATTAGATAAGCTACAAGGATTATCCATCATGGGGAATATAGGCAATATTTTATAACTATAAATACATTATAACATTTAAAATTGTTAATCATTATATTGAATACCTATAACATATTGTATATCAACTGTATTTGTTTGAAAATAGTTTATGATTCACAGTTTCATAGTTTTCTGTTTAACATAAATGACATTATTTCATTTTCTTTGTCAGTAAAACAAATACCATTTCCATCTGGTACTCCACTAAAAACAGATTCTACAGTTTCTGAAAATGAGATACAGTCTATACCAATAACAACCATATCTTCTGGTGCTAAAGAGCAAGTGAAAGGAGGAGGAGAAGAAGAAAAGAAGATGAAAGAGAAAGCTGAAAAGAAAGGTATTCTTTAACAGTTAAATTTGTTTGGCACTTGACTAGTTTACCAAATGTCAACATTTTGTATAATGGTGTCAAGAAGAAAGTTNTGAAAGGAGGAGGAGAAGAAGAAAAGAAGATGAAAGAGAAAGCTGAAAAGAAAGGTATTCTTTAACAGTTAAATTTGTTTGGCACTTGACTAGTTTACCAAATGTCAACATTTTGTATAATGGTGTCAAGAAGAAAGTTCAAACTTTTATGAATTAGAATAAAGCTTAAGAACAGTAGGATAATGGAGCATTAAAGGTGGGCCCTCAAGGGTTGTAAAGGTTGACCAGGTTGACAGGGTAAGAGCATGACTTGAGGTGGAGGGACTAGCATAACTAAACCAGAAGGTAGCGAACCACATGCAGTTTGGTACGGCTGAATTTGAATGTATTTGTAGGGAACAGTTTCAGAGAAATCACAGGTAGAAAGTTAGCTTAGAAGCAGTCATGAAGATAAGAAAACAATATTCCAGTCAAAGTAGAATGTCTGAATTAGCATTGGGGTGTTAAAGTTTTAGGAATCCATAAGAACTGAAGTAGAAAGTATATCACTGTCCACTTAGACAACTAGAGTAGAACTCTTGCAGTCACCCTTGTCACTGTCCCTCAATTTTTGTATCTAATTGACTGCCAAAACCTGTATAGTCATATCTCAGGGATATTGCAGATTCATTTCCAGACCATTAAAATAAAGCAGATAGCACAAGAAAGCAAGTCACAGGAATTTTTTGGTTTCCCAGTATATATGAAAGTTATGCTTTCACTGTACTGTGGTCTATTAAGTGGTCAATAGCAGTATACCTGAAAAAAAGCCAAAAAACTGTACATACCTTAATTAAAAATACTGTATTGCTAAAACATGCTGACCATCACCTGAACCTTTAGCAAGTCCTAATCTTTTTGATGGGGGAGAGTCTTTTTTTCAGTGTTGATGGCTGCTGACTGATCAAGCTTATGGTTGCTGATGGTTGACTGGCTGTGGCAGTTTTTTAAAATAAGACAACAATGAATTTTGCTGTATTGGTTGAATCTTCCTCACAAACTATTTATCTGTAGCACACAATTCTGTTTGATAGCATTTTACCCACAGTAGAACTTTTTCCCAAGTTTGAGTCAGTCTTCTCAAACCCTGCCAACTGCTTTATCAGCCAACTTTATGTAATGTCCTAAATCCTTTGTTACATTTCAGCAATCTTCACAGCCTCTTCACTAGGAGTTGATCCCATGTCAAGAAATGACTTTTTTTGTGCGTTCATTAGAAGCAATTCCTTATTCACTAATATTTTATCATGATTGCAGCAATTTAGTCACATCTTTAGGCTCCACTTGTAATTCTAGATCTCTTGCTAAATCTGCAGTTTCTTCCTCCACTGAAATCTAGAACTCCTCAAAGTTATACATGAGGGTGGGAATTGACTTCTTCCCAACTCCTGTTCATGTTGATATTTGACCTCTTTCTATGAATTCATAATGATATCTCAAATGGTGAATCATCTCCAGAAGGTTTTCAATTACTTTGCATTATTCTGTCGGAGAAATTGCCATATGTGGCAGCTATAGCTTTAAAAAGTGTATTTCTTAAGAATAAGACTTGAAAGTCAAATTTATTGATCCATGGGCTGTAGAATACATGTTGTATTAGCAGACATGAAAACAAACTTAATTTCGCTGCACATCTTTATTAGAGCTCTTGGGTGACTAGGTAGATTGCCAGTGAGCAGTAACATTTTGAAAGAAGTCATTCTTTTGAGGTGAAAGTCTCTGAACAGTGGGCTTAAAATATTTTGTAAACCATGTTGTAAATAGATGTACTGCCATCTGTTTACAGTCTTTGTTGTTCGATTTATAGAGCACAAGCAGAATAGATGTAGTGTCATTCTTAAGGGCCAAAGGATTTTCAGAATGGTAAATGAGCCTTGGCTTCAACTTAAGGTCACCAGCTGCATTACCCCTAACAAGAGTTTCAGCTTGTCCTTTGAAGCCAGGCACTGACTTCTCTCTAGCTATGGAAGTCCTAGGTGGCGTCGTCTTACGATAGAAGGCTTACAATTTTTTTCTACATTGAAAATCTGTTGTAGCCACTTCATTAATTATCTTAATTAGACCTTCTGAATTGCAGCTTTTACATCACTTGCTGCTTCACCTTGAATTATTATGTTATGAAGACAGCTTCTATCCTTCAATCTCATGAACCAAGCACTGCTAGCTTTTGTTTTTGCCGATTCTTATCTCTCTCAGCTTTCATAAGATTGAAGAGAGTTAAGGCTTGGCTCTGGGTTAGACTTTGGCTTAAAGGAATATGTCTGGTTTCCTCTTCTCTCCAGGCCATTAAAGCTTTCTCCATATTATCAACATGACTGTTTTGCTTTCTTATCATTCATGTCTTTTCTGGAGTAGCACTTTTCGATTTCTTCAACAACTTTTTTCTTTGCATTCACAACTTGGCTGTTTGGCACAAAAGATCCAGCTTTTGGCCTGTGTTGGGTTTCAACATGCCTGCTTCACTAAGCTTAATCATTCCTAGCTTTTAAATGTGAAGAGTATGTGACTTTTCCTTTCACTTAATCACTTATTAAAGGCCATTAGGGTTCTTTTTTTTTTTTTTTTTAAACGAAAAAGAGTTTTAAAGTTTTGTTGTTGCTTTTACACTTCAGAGTCTTGTATTGATGTCCTGGTCATATCTTTATGTAACAAAAACATATACATTTACACTCATTTTTTGTATTACTGGACCATAATATTCTAAGAGAGTTCTGTCCAATAGATATATAACATGAAGTGTTTTATATATATTTCTATATATATATAGTTTAACATTTTTGAGCAGTCTCATTAATATAAAAAGCAAGTGAAATTAATTTTAATAATACATTGTAACCTAACACATTGAAAATATTATTTGAACATGTAACCAAAATAGAAATTATAAATGAGATAGTTGCANATATATATATAGTTTAACATTTTTGAGCAGTCTCATTAATATAAAAAGCAAGTGAAATTAATTTTAATAATACATTGTAACCTAATACATTGAAAATATTATTTGAACATGTAACCAAAATAGAAATTATAAATGAGATAGTTGCATTCTCTTTCTTCACTGTAGGGTTCTTAATTGGCTTAATTTTGGCCAGAGGAAAGGGAGAGAGACAGATGGGTTAGTTGATGGTCGAATAGTCAGAACACATACAGTTATTAAGTTTAGCATTTTATATGGGCATGGTTTGTGGTACCCCAAAGCATTTACAATAGTGACATCAAAGATCTCAGACCACAGATCACCATGACAAATATAATAATGAAAAAATTAGAAATATTTTGAGGATTACCAAAATTTGACATCAAGACACAAAGTGACAAATGCTGTTGAAAGAACAATGTCAAGAAAGTTGCTTGATGCAGAATTGTCACAAACCTTCCATTTGTAAATAATGCAGTTATCTGCAAAGCACAATAAAGGGAAGCACAATAAAATCAGCTTTGGTCGTAATTCCTACCACCGAAACCTATCTGGAGCCCAGTTCTGTGCTGCATTTTGTTAGGTGCTACCAGGTAATTCAGGCTTCCCAATAACTCAGTGGTAAAGAATTCACCTGCCAATATAGGAGACAGAGGAGATGCAGGTTTGATCCCTGGGTTGGGAAGATCCCTTGAGGAGGAAATGGCAGCCTACTCTAGTATTCTTGCCTGGAAAATGCCATGGACAGAGGAGCCTGGTGGGTTGCAGTCCATCAGGTCACTAAGAATCTGGCACACCTGAAGTGACTTAGTACCTTGTGACACCAGGTAGTCCAGGTTCTCGTGATCTCATCTGAATTAATGTTAAAGCCCCGTGTTTTCTAGTTTGTCCTTACCTGGCCGCTAAAGCTATTTTTTAAGTCATAAATCTGACTCCTTATTTATTAACTTTCTTTATTCCTTTCTGGACTTCATTTTCCCAAATGTCAAAAAATATGTTTTTATAATTGATTACACATCTCATGGTACGTAAACTCTTTAAATTTTTTTGGAAAATATAAAAGGGCTGAGGGATTCGTAAACTGATCTAAGCCATTTTAGCACCTAACTCTTGTCCATTCCTTTTGATAAGCATGAATAGCTTCTGGTGTTGTGCATCCTCTTCTATATCGCTTCACCACCAGGTGGTATGGTTACAAAGAAAGCAAGTCAGACTGATTCTTTCTTTTTATGAGTTTTATTAAGTAGGCACAAAACATTCATGCAACCTATTTTTATATGTTTGGTAAAAAGTCCATCCTCAAAGAGGATGCAGTATTGTGGGCGCAAGATCAGTCAACCTGGTGGTTAAATGAGACAACAAAGTCTTGCTTTTGAGGAGGGAGCATCCAAGACCAAATGGAGATCTAGGTCTTGAATACCTGTGTTCAGTAGAACTTTCTGTTCTGTATAGCTGTGTTATCCGACACAGTAGACATAACCATGTGTGGCTGCTAAATGTTTAAAACGTGTCTAGTATGACTAAAGAACTGAATTTTAAATTATTTTAAATTTAAATGTTAAAAATTGTATGGAGTCAGCAACTACCATCTTGGCCAGTGCTGGAATAGAGGGCTGTTTCATCAGTGTTGACTGCCAAGATTGCCAGGTTCCAAAATTCTGCTCTCATAAGGGCTGTGGCACCTGTGCAGTCTCTCTGTGCTACACTTACGAGCATTCCTCATTTGTTAATGAAGCATTTCTAAAGTCTCTTTATGATGACTAACAAAGTTCTTGGTATGGAATTTCATATTTACACGCACCTGTGTAATGTAGATCCCTGAAAAAGGTATTTCAAATGCATAAAGTTTTAAAATTCATGAATATAGCTATATCATATTGTTACAGTAGTATGTATGTTGTTGTTCAGTCACCTACATGTGTCCAGCTCTCTGTGACTCCATGGACTGTAGCTCTGCAGGCTTCTCTTGTCTTTGGGGTCCTTCAGTAAAGAATACTGGAGTGGGTTGCTATATGTAGTGTTTTAAAGACATAGTTTATCACTCAAAGATAATTTAAGATTTTTGTAGTATTATATATATATATATTTCTTTATCATTAGGGCTCTTAACTATTAAAAAAAATCTTTGCTGATTTGTTACATGAAAAGTGGTATTTTTTAAAAATTTGTTAATGAGACTAAAAATTTATCATTTATTTTGAACTAGCTCTACTTTCTCTTTTATAAGCAATCTTTGTGAAAATTGTGAATGTCTTTTATGCAAAATCATCTGTTCCCACTCCAGACAGAATTACTCTTCCCTGTGCTTCTGTATTTCTTTTTATTTGTAATATTTATCACATGTTCATTATGTATATCTTTTTTTTCTTTAATATTATTGATGGCCACGCTGGGTCTTCAGTACAGACTTTGCTCTATTGTGGCAAGTGGGCACTGCTCTCCAGTTTTGGTGCACTGGCGTCCCACTGAAGTGGCTTCTCGTTGCAAAGCATGGGCCCTAGGACACCCAAGACTTCAGTAGTTGCAGCTTGTGGGCTCAGTGGTTGAGGCTCCAGGGCGCCGACTCAGTAGTAGGGCACAGGCTCAATAGTTGTGGCGTATAAGCTTAGTTGCTTCACCACATGTAGAATCTTCCTGGATCGTGGGGATCAAACCTGCATCTCCTGCATTGGCAGGTGGATCCTTTTCCACTGAGCCACCAGGAAAGTCCACATCTGTCTGTCTTATAAGAGATTTTTGGTGCCTGGCTAGTGTGGGCCACTCATCTTACTTTTTTCAGTGCCTTAGATCTCAGTAAATATTTATCCAAAGATGAAACAAAGTAGTTAAGAAACAATGCTTTCAAGTCATAACAGCTTATGTCCTACAGATTAGGAGGTAGTTTTGTCTTACTTTTTTTTCTGCCAGAGAAAATAAACTTTAGGAATTTGAACTGTATTCAGGTTGCATTTTGACTTAATGGCTAAAGTGACTTTATGCTTATAAGAGTTATATTATCAGCATGTAAATAAAAGTAGAATTTTGAAAACATAATCAGAATAAAATGTTTTCTTCCACTCAAGTAGTTTCTGTAGACAAATCTAAAGTCCTAATAAGTCTTCAGAGGAGTATAAGAAATGGAGAAATTCATTGTGTACTTACTGGTATGTTTAAGTGGTGAGAGACACATTTTATCAGTGAAATTATATTTGATTGTAGTTCATGCTGTCAGTTGGCTACTTATGATATTCTTTCTAGTCACAGTAAATCTTAAAGGATTTTTTCCCCTCTGTTTCAGGGAAAGGGGAATTTTTTCTTTGGAGGGTTATTTACAGACTATAAAGTCTCTGTTACAATTACTCCACTCTGCCAGAGTACCAAAGCATGCATAGACAATATATAAATTAATGAACATAATTTTGTTCTAGTAAAACTATTTCATAGGCAGCAGGCTGGATTTGACCTTGAGCCATAGATTACCAACATCTACTCTGTATCCTTAACTAGAGATATAGATAGTTCAACAGAGAAATAGCTTAAAGGGGATTCAAGATGTTGTGACATGGATAATCCTTTCCTTTGTTACTTAAATGAAGATAGAAGATAAACCCTCATTTTTTTTTCTTTTAAACTCATCAGAATCAATACTGTGGAGATTTTCATACTGTATTTTTGTTTTACTTCTGAAGCTTACCTTTTGTAACTATTTTTTAGGAGAGAAAAAGGAGAAAAAACAGCAACCAGTAGCAGGAAGTGCTGACTCTAAGCCTGTTGATGTTTCCCGTCTGGATCTTCGAATTGGTTGTATCATCACTGCCAGAAAACACCCTGATGCAGATTCTTTGTATGTAGAAGAAGTAGATGTTGGAGAAACATCCCCACGAACAGTGGTCAGTGGCCTGGTGAATCATGTTCCTCTTGAACAGGTAATCTATGTAGCTAAAATTATTTCTACATAAGCGTTTCAGTGTCAGTCCCTCTTTCTTAATGTTTTTTCATGTAATTTTATATCAAACCACACAACATGAGTCAATATTGATTAATTCAGTTGATTATTTAAATATGATAAATCCACCAAAAAGTGCCCCAAACTACCAGGAACTTCCCAAAGATCTGTAAATTAAGATCAAAGTCATGACCATAGAAAGAAGAATGATGTATTATTTTTTTCTCAATNTAATTTTATATCAAACCATACAACATGAGTCAATATTGATTAATTCAGTTGATTATTTAAATATGATAAATCCACCAAAAAGTGCCCAAAACTACCAGGAACTTCCCAAAGATCTGTAAATTAAGATCAAAGTCATGACCATAGAAAGAAGAATGATGTATTATTTTTTTCTCAATTTTTGAAAGTATTTTTAGTTTGTTACTTTATCATGACTGTTCCATTATGGAATTTTATTTCCTGATTTTAATTTTAAAATCACCATTATATAAGCTCAGAAAGCACCAATCTAGAATTAAGAAAATAAGTCTTATATCTTTATAACTCAAGTATTTTCATACTGGAAGAAGAAAGAGGAGAGGGAATTTTGAAGATTGAACTTGAACTTTTTAATGGTATTCCTTTATTCATTAAAAATAGCATGTTTTAAAATTTTACTATTTTGATTTTTAAATATATCTATATTTCCAAAGTCAGACATTAATAATTTATAACTTGCTGTCTCTAGACATCTTCTATAGAAATTTGCATCATCTACCCGTTTCCTCTGCTCCATGGTGCTTCAGAGATACTGCAAAGACCATAGTCTTCCACATTAAAATAGTTCTGCCTCTTGGTTCTTTGCCAGCTCTGTTGCTGATTGACTTTGTGAACTTGCACAAGTCCCTACATTAATTCATTTTTATTTCTAGATGCTGATATTTACTGTGAATCTGTACTGTGCCAGGAACTGTTGTAGGCAAGTGAATAGAAAGAAAGAAAAATATGTAGATAGATGAATGATAAGATTTGTTTTCAAAAAAAACAAAACCCTGGGATTTCCCTGGTGGTCCAGTAGTTAAGAATCTGCCTTTCAATGCAGGGGATGTAGGTTTGATCCCTGGTTGAGGATCTAAGATCCCACATCCATGGGGCAACTAGAAAGAACTCTGTGTGTAGCAGCTACTAAACCTGCGTGCTCTAAAGTTAACATGCCGCAGCTAAGAGCCTGCATGCCACAACAAAGGCCCATCACTGCCAATAATAATAATTAAATAAACAAAAGGCCCTGCCTTTCTGAAGCTCATATCTGGGAGGATCAGAACTTCCATGATATATAGTGTGTTAGTATCAGGAAAAAAATAAAGTAAGGAAAGAATCTAGAAAGTATTGAAGCTAGGGGGAAAAAGTGGCCAGGGAAGAGCAAAGTGGTATTTAAGTAAAGGTCTAAGAAAATGAAGAAAACATTGTTCTGGTCTTATGGAATAGCATTTTCAGGCAGCCCTGAATCAGATGTTATCCTGGGATGTTCAAAGAACAGCAGGAAGCCAGTGTCATTGTAGCAGACTAAATAACGGGAAATGTGATGGGAGATGAAGTCAAGAGTTAAGGATGTCAAATGCTTAGGGTCCTAGAGATCATTGTAAAGACTTTGGCTTTTTTTCTGAGTGAGATGAAAGCCACTGGAGGATTTTTGAGCTAAGGGATAAAATGGTCTGTCTCACATATTAATAGTATCATCTGGTTGCTTTGTTGAGGTAAGAAAGATGGAATTAAGGAGATCAGTGAAGAAATTTCTCTTATCTATGAAAAAAGATAGATGACACTGGTGTGTGCTTTTTCTTTTTAACATTCATTTTGTATAGGACCAGGACCCTCTCATAACAACTTAGGAAGTTAGGTTCATAAGGAACCCTGGAGAAAGAACCAATTGATCTTTAGCCAGCTCAAATTTGAAAAACTCCTCATTGGGCTTCAACTTTTTTTGTTCTCCTAAGTTACAGACTAGTTCTTCTTTTCCAAAAGCTGTCATTCACAGCCATATGCAAAGTATTTGTATACATATCTGAATCTAACCATCAAGTCAGTACTAGTCAGCAGTGTATAAAGTAACTGCATTTAGCTTCCTAGAACTGTATACCAAATTTTGTACGTTTGTTTATTTTTCTAAGGTAAAAGTCTACAGCTATCATCTGATTCTTAACAGATTGCATCTAGTTTTTTTGTACATATTTGGTGTAACTTTTTTTAAGTTCCCATGTATGTGGCATCTTAAAGTTATTTAATGTCTGAAGAGAATAAGAATTCATGAAGATCACCAAAAAGGGAGACTTTTCCATTTGAACCTTAGGTTCATTTTTTTTAAATCTTAGAATGTGGGGGTAAATTTGTACATAACATTTATTTATAAAACCATCTTTCATCTAGAATGTGTCTTGTTCCCACATGCAGTGACCCTTCTTTTTTTTTAATTAATTAATTTTTTTTTGTGACCCTTCTTGAATGTTATTTTATTTTAAACCTACTGAAAGAATTTAAACAACTGTGTCCCTTATTTTTGCTCATTGATGAAAAAGTTGAGACTTTCAACTCTTGAAGTTTAAAGAAATTGCTATTTACTTCTGTAACAAATTATAGAAATAGCTATCATTGTTTGTTGTGCTGTGCATAAAGCTTAAATTGTTAAGTGATCAGTACTTTTTAATTTAGGAAATGAATCTTGCATAGTATTGAAAATGACCAAACATGTAGGGGGAAAATGTGCATTTATTTTAGTGCTGTTGCTAAGCTAAATGCTTTATATATATGTTGTGATTTAATCCTTGTGGTGTCTTTATATCATTTCCCTCATTTTGTGAGGAAACAGGGAGATCAACTTTATGAGTCTCATTGCTAGTACATGAGAACTAGCAATGAAATTTAAAACCAAATCTGTTTCACTCAGTCATTTCTTTATTTTTGAGTGAAATATTATTGCCTTTGCTGTTTGATCTATAATGTATTTTATTTTATTTATTTCATATTGATATAAGGCTTCTTTAACAACATAAAAGATTTTGGATACAGATAAGGATAAAACAGCCACAAAAATAGAACATTTAATATTTAGCATATTAGATGTACCTTAATGCATTCTAGATAAAATTATTCTAAATCTTTGTACATCTTTAATCATCAATGTGTTTTCACACAGATGCAAAATCGGATGGTGGTTTTACTTTGT
>SJYV01038051.1:467736-490558 GCA_006410875.1 Neotragus pygmaeus | reverse complement strand
GATCCCTGGTTGAGGATCTAAGATCCCACATCCATGGGGCAACTAGAAAGAACTCTGTGTGTAGCAGCTACTAAACCTGCGTGCTCTAAAGTTAACATGCCGCAGCTAAGAGCCTGCATGCCACAACAAAGGCCCATCACTGCCAATAATAATAATTAAATAAACAAAAGGCCCTGCCTTTCTGAAGCTCATATCTGGGAGGATCAGAACTTCCATGATATATAGTGTGTTAGTATCAGGAAAAAAATAAAGTAAGGAAAGAATCTAGAAAGTATTGAAGCTAGGGGGAAAAAGTGGCCAGGGAAGAGCAAAGTGGTATTTAAGTAAAGGTCTAAGAAAATGAAGAAAACATTGTTCTGGTCTTATGGAATAGCATTTTCAGGCAGCCCTGAATCAGATGTTATCCTGGGATGTTCAAAGAACAGCAGGAAGCCAGTGTCATTGTAGCAGACTAAATAACGGGAAATGTGATGGGAGATGAAGTCAGAGTTAAGGATGTCAAATGCTTAGGGTCCTAGAGATCATTGTAAAGACTTTGGCTTTTTTTCTGAGTGAGATGAAAGCCACTGGAGGATTTTTGAGCTAAGGGATAAAATGGTCTGTCTCACATATTAATAGTATCATCTGGTTGCTTTGTTGAGGTAAGAAAGATGGAATTAAGGAGATCAGTGAAGAAATTTCTCTTATCTATGAAAAAAGATAGATGACACTGGTGTGTGCTTTTTCTTTTTAACATTCATTTTGTATAGGACCAGGACCCTCTCATAACAACTTAGGAAGTTAGGTTCATAAGGAACCCTGGAGAAAGAACCAATTGATCTTTAGCCAGCTCAAATTTGAAAAACTCCTCATTGGGCTTCAACTTTTTTTGTTCTCCTAAGTTACAGACTAGTTCTTCTTTTCCAAAAGCTGTCATTCACAGCCATATGCAAAGTATTTGTATACATATCTGAATCTAACCATCAAGTCAGTACTAGTCAGCAGTGTATAAAGTAACTGCATTTAGCTTCCTAGAACTGTATACCAAATTTTGTACGTTTGTTTATTTTTCTAAGGTAAAAGTCTACAGCTATCATCTGATTCTTAACAGATTGCATCTAGTTTTTTTGTACATATTTGGTGTAACTTTTTTTAAGTTCCCATGTATGTGGCATCTTAAAGTTATTTAATGTCTGAAGAGAATAAGAATTCATGAAGATCACCAAAAAGGGAGACTTTTCCATTTGAACCTTAGGTTCATTTTTTTTAAATCTTAGAATGTGGGGGTAAATTTGTACATAACATTTATTTATAAAACCATCTTTCATCTAGAATGTGTCTTGTTCCCACATGCAGTGACCCTTCTTTTTTTTTAATTAATTAATTTTTTTTTGTGACCCTTCTTGAATGTTATTTTATTTTAAACCTACTGAAAGAATTTAAACAACTGTGTCCCTTATTTTTGCTCATTGATGAAAAAGTTGAGACTTTCAACTCTTGAAGTTTAAAGAAATTGCTATTTACTTCTGTAACAAATTATAGAAATAGCTATCATTGTTTGTTGTGCTGTGCATAAAGCTTAAATTGTTAAGTGATCAGTACTTTTTAATTTAGGAAATGAATCTTGCATAGTATTGAAAATGACCAAACATGTAGGGGGAAAATGTGCATTTATTTTAGTGCTGTTGCTAAGCTAAATGCTTTATATATATGTTGTGATTTAATCCTTGTGGTGTCTTTATATCATTTCCCTCATTTTGTGAGGAAACAGGGAGATCAACTTTATGAGTCTCATTGCTAGTACATGAGAACTAGCAATGAAATTTAAAACCAAATCTGTTTCACTCAGTCATTTCTTTATTTTTGAGTGAAATATTATTGCCTTTGCTGTTTGATCTATAATGTATTTTATTTTATTTATTTCATATTGATATAAGGCTTCTTTAACAACATAAAAGATTTTGGATACAGATAAGGATAAAACAGCCACAAAAATAGAACATTTAATATTTAGCATATTAGATGTACCTTAATGCATTCTAGATAAAATTATTCTAAATCTTTGTACATCTTTAATCATCAATGTGTTTTCACACAGATGCAAAATCGGATGGTGGTTTTACTTTGTAATCTGAAACCTGCAAAGATGAGGGGAGTAGTATCTCAGGCAATGGTGATGTGTGCAAGTTCACCAGAGAAAGTGGAAATCTTGGCACCTCCTGATGGATCTGTTCCTGGGGACAGAATTACTTTTGATGCTTTCCCTGGTAAGTATTTATTAGTTACTGTTTGTAATTTGGGAATCATGGTTCTGAAAGCTATGTTTGGAACATTTAAATTTAAGATGATGACTCTATATAACTTGTAAGACTTTACACTAAATGACCATTGTTAGTGATATTATTGTTTATTGAGATTGACATAAGATGGTACATTAAGCACAACTGTCTAATTAGTCCTTCCCCATGAACACTCAGAGAGACTGTACCCTAAGTGAAATACTAATTTTGATACCTACATAACAGAAGAGTGTGACGTGGATAGAGAACCAGTTAATGTACTACAAAATTATTTAAGCATAGATTATCTCAGAATGCAACATAGAAAGATGAAGAGATGGAAAAGTTCAGACAAGGAGCCGAAAATGTGTAATTCTCAAAGTCAGCCTAGTAATATACTTGCATATGCTTTTACTAGCCTTTCGGGTTTAGAGGAAATCTCTAAGGTGAAATTCATATTTTTTTAGTACTCTAAAAGGAAGGTTCATTTCATATTGTTTCTTCTCTCTAGTGCTCCTGAGATAGATGAAGCTTCCTAATATGTGAGAAAGCTTCCTAATATCTGAGAAAAAAATTCTTCAAATAGGTCTTTTGAAGCAGTAAAGAAAGCTTGGCAGATGTAGAATAAACATTTCTTTCATAAAAGTGGAAGACCTCTTAAGAGGAAAAACAGAAATTAAAAGACTATATTGCCTTTTGGTCACAATCACCACTGCTCACCGGGAAATCAAAACACTTCCCCAAACGTTATGCTTTTGGTTAGGATGTCATGTTTATACCTGACAAACCTGAAATTGTATTTTTCTAAATTGGAATGGAATGAAAATAAAAGTGAAATTTTTCTTTTAAGATTCAGCATACACTGAGGAAAAAAAAAATCTTGGTTTGTCTTTTCAGATTAATATTTGCCTTCCTTTTTACTTAAATATTTAAGATGAGTGCATTTTAAGTTTTATTTTTCTATATAAATTGTTAAGTCAGATATTTAGAACTGGAAGAAATCATTTATTTTAACCCACTATTTTACAAATTTAGAAACCGAGACCCAATAGAACTTAGCTACCTACTTAAGATTTATAGAAAGATCAAAAAATAGATGTGCCTGAATCTCAAATATTACCAGCATTTTTGTTCGTGGATCATTGGCTTGCTATGAATTCATATGGACTATTTAATCAGAGAAGGCTTATAATTCTTTTATTTCTATGACAGCTTTCATTCGCCTTACCTTATATAGAATTAACAGGTAAATATTTCAGCATTTGAATCAGTTGTTATTATCTGGACATTACCATTAAGTAGTGTGGAGTTTTTCTAAGATACTCAGTGACTTAGCATTAGAGATGCTAATAGTCCAGAGTGGATTTCTTGCCTTTACCATATTTTTTAATCTTTCAATCTGTTTGGCTGTTGGTGTGTGTTTATATCTACATCGTTGCAGTCTAAAATTCCTTTCATATTCATAGTTTCCCCTTGTGCTTTAGTAAATGAATATATAGATAACATATAAAAAATTTTCTAAAGTGAAAGGGAGAAACCTAACATTTAAGTGGCCCATGCAGTTGTTTGAATTATACTCTTATAAAATGCTTAACCAAGCTGAACAGCATCAAATAATTGATAAACTTGGGGACGTGGGGTCTGTTAATTCTCATCCTGCTTATGCACATCAGTTAATGCTTCTGTAGCAGTAAATCTGAAAGGAAATAACAGTTAATACTGTGTATGCAACAGATGATTAGTCTTACTGTATTTTTTTTTCTTTTCCCAGAGAGAGCCATGATTTATCTCTACTTTATTTTTCAGCATATGTTTTACATTTTAAAGCTTAAGGTGTCTGCTGGTACATTTTGATGTTCATTTGATGTGCTCAGTGTCTAGAGATTTACATTTCATGTTATAGTAAGTGTGGTATAGAAATTGCATTTGGGGCTCAAGCCTTTGAATAATGATTTTCCAACTATAAAACCATTGCTTCCATAAAGTTTAGAAGATGCCACATAATATATTTATAATAATGGCTAAAACCCCTCTCCTTTTTTAGTCTTAAATCTGTAAAGCCATAAATTATTTCAATATCTAGTGCCTAAAGTATCAACCAAAAATAACCTGAACACAGTATTAC
This sequence comes from Neotragus pygmaeus, assembly GCA_006410875.1. Classification (NCBI taxonomy): domain Eukaryota; kingdom Metazoa; phylum Chordata; class Mammalia; order Artiodactyla; family Bovidae; genus Neotragus; species Neotragus pygmaeus. The sequence goes on along the minus strand of SJYV01038051.1, from coordinate 486,175 downwards.
AGCAAGAAGACAAAGACATTGACACTCCCTCCTCTTTCTTTTCCTTTTTGTTTTTGCGAATGCACTGGATTTAGTCTCATAATAAATGGAAATTTGCATTCAGACTTTTTTGAGATCATGATTATTCCTGTTAGTTTCGAGTCTTATGAGTTGATGGTTAATCTCAAAGCATGGATAAATGCAAGACTCTTAAGCTTTTGGACCCAATTACTCTTTAAAAATGGGGTTTTTTTTTGGTATTGAGTGGTATGAGTTTTTTATATATTTTAGATATCAGCACCTTATCAGCCAAATTGTTTGTAAGCTTCTCTCATTCAGCTGCCTTTCTTTCAATCTCACCAGGTAGAATGGGCAGCAGATGAAATTCAGAGTAGTTGTCATATTTAGTTAGATAACCCTAACACTTAAGTTATTTCCAGTACTGTAGGAAATCTTTAAATACTGTAGCAGCAATTTAGTCATTTTTTGTTGAAACATAGTAAAGCATAAGCTGCTTCTTCCATATATAAAAATGCAACACATCAAATTATGCTCTCATCTGTTCAAAATCTTTCTTTATATGTAGTGATAAAATGAGTATCTTGTATTTTCCTTCTGATCATTTGGGGAATAAATTAGCTGTACAGCTGTTTCTTAAAAGAGTGAAAAATAATACCTTTAAAATTTGTAAGGAAATGACAAAATATTTTACCAATTAAGAATATAAAAAGTGCTGATGTCATAGAAATAAAGTGTTAAAAGTAAATATTTAGATTCTTATCAGGTCTAAAGATCAGAAATTGTATGTAGGACAATTCACTAGAAATCTCTGATGACAGTTTATTAATATGTTAGCTATGTTATTTTCCCTCTCCCAACAGGAGAGCCCGACAAGGAGCTGAATCCTAAGAAGAAGATTTGGGAGCAGATCCAGCCTGATCTTTACACTAATGATGTATGTGTGGCTACATACAAAGACGCTCCCTTTGAGGTGAAAGGGAAGGGAGTGTGTAGGGCTCAAACTATGGCCAACAGTGGAATAAAATAAAACACTTCATTTTCTGAATACATTAGAGAAAACAATAAAAAGAAAAGCATTTGTCACTCATAGCTAAAATACAACTGGCTCATTTTTGTGGTTATTTCTCTTCTAGATTTGAGTAGTCTTTTACCTAATATGTATTGTTTTCCATTGACTAGAGAAACACTACATTTATACCTGTAGGTTTTGAGCGTACAAGGAGGAATTTGCCTGTGTTTCATGCTGATTTATTGTTCAGTGATTGTGTTGGCTAGCACATTGCTTTTTCTTTATACATTAGAAAACTTCAGATTAACATTTAGCTTCTTACTTGTAGGCACATGTTGCATGCAATTTGAAGCCCTCTTTTAGTATCTTTATTATAAATGTCTTCTCTTTAAAAAGACAAAGTTTCTGTCAGGCTTATTAACTAGTCATACTGTAATGTATTGAAGATGACCATCTGTTGATTCTAAAGAGCCAAACAGTATAAAAGCTAGGAGACATGGCATTTGAACATGGTTGTTATTGCTTGCGAGAGTAACCCAGATTTGTATACTTAAACAGTGAGTTTTTTAAAAAGACTGAAACTTCCAGCTGTGTAGTGAACTTATTTTTTGCATCTAACAAAATAATAATAGTAATAAATCTTGACTATCTGAAGAATAAACACATTGTAAAGTGTTGCTAATATAGATTCCATTAAATTGACCATAAACACAATAGTCCACTTTTTATCCTAGGTGACTTCAAAGATTCTTTAGATACCTAATACAAGATTATTTATAGCTTTATCTTTAGAAGAACATTTAAAATTGGTATATTTTATTTTTTATGAAACACATTAAAAGAAATATATTTCAAGAATATATATTAAAATAAATTGTAGCCAGAAATTTAACATGTAAGTTTAAGATGTCAAGTGCCTATTTTCACTCATCTTTCAGATATTGTAGGAACAAGGAAAATTAACTTAGGCACTATAAACTTCAAGTACCCACCTTGAGATGATGACTGTTACCAAAAAAGAGATACATCTATGGAGGTAGGAATATCTATTTTAAAAGAAAAATCACAGTATTTTAGCACTGTTGCTAAAGACAAGAAGGAAAGACAAAGCAAAAACATTTAAAAGAGTCACATGCTGAGTTATAAAAAGTATCATTCATTTATGTCCATGGAGTTCTGGTAAGCAAAGACGTGTTACCATCATAGAAATTTTTATCTTCTTCATGAAAAACTGAATATTAACAGAATCATTAACATTTGTTGATAACTAAACACAAATGAATTTCCAAAGTTATTTTGTACTCAAGATACATTCTTTCAGGAGAAAGACTTCATGAATATTTTCTGCTTTTTCCCAATTATATTACATTTCTATAAATCTAATACAATTTAAAAAGCGTTATTCAATCAAGTTACCCAATTAGCCCCATTCCATTGTTATTTTTATAGAAAACAATTCTATTTTACTTATGTTGTTGGAATGAGAGCTCTTAGAGAATCAATAAAAAATAACCCTTGTGGTCTCTGACTGGTATTCAACCCTTTAAGAATTTCAACAGTAGGAAATGGTACTAGGTCACAGACTAAACAGCTAGTGCCTCTTGGCATCTATTTATATATTGCAAACTAAACCAGGAAAACAAAAGCTGACTTTCCCCCAAGATAATTTCTCATGCAGTGTTGACTATATCTTATAGTGAATATTGACAGAGCTAACTTTTTGTATATGTAGAAATTCCATGTGTATTATTTGTATAAGTCATTTTCAGGACATGTTAATATAAAATTGGAGAAGGCAATGGCAACCCACTCCAGTACTCTTGCCTGGCAAACCCCTTGGACGGAGGAGCCTGGTAGGCTGCAGTCCATGGGGTCGCTAGGAGTCGGACACTACTGAGCAACTTGACTTTCACTTTTCACTTTCATGCATTGGAGAAGGAAATGGCAACCCACTCCAGTGTTCTTGCCTGGAGAATCCCAGGGACAGCAGAGCCTGGTGGGCTGCCGTCTATGGGGTCTCACAGAGTTGGACACTACTGAAGTGACTTAGCAGTAATATAAAATTGGAAATTTTTTCTACCTTGCTTCTATGAAGAGCTTTAAGTGCTCTGTGGATACAAGAGCACTGTATCCACCAACAGATAATTTGTTGTTGCTTTCTAAAACACATGTAAATTATCATTTATACTATTTACAAAATAGAGTAACTCACTGAAGTTTAATAAGCACATTAGTAAGTTGGGCTTGCATTTATAACTCTCAGAGATGCTGAAAATTCTGTAGATCTTAGATATTGGTTTTGAAACCAGATAACCTAGTTTTGATTCCAACTATACAACTTAAATGCCTGTGTGATCTTGAACAACTGTTTAGCCTCTATAGAGCTTACTTTCCTCATCTGTAAAATGGGTGTAGTAATAGTACTTAGCTCATTGAGTTGTGAGGATATATATTATGTTATATAGAAACTAGTGTTCTCTCTCTTCTGTCCCGTTTCATGGTATCAGAGTTCCTGAGAGATTGAATTCTTTGTTCAGAAAATTACTTGGTATATATGAAATGAACAGACGTTGTCTTTCAACAGACCTGATTGTTCCTCTATCAAATGTAGTATCTCTCCCCTTACTAGAGATATTCTTCATGGAAACTTTCTCTTCTCTCCCTGCATTCCCACTGAAATCCCTGTTTTAGGTGTTTTGATACTGGTCAGCCCTGTTCATTGATGCCTTTTCACTGGTTTAATGTAACTGATAAAGTTTCAAATTGTTTTGCAATTTTCTTAGACTGGAAAGACAGTACATCTGTTAATAATTACTGTTTATTAGTGTAACATAAATAAAAGCAGTTGTCCTCTCAAGGTTCTTGGTGGGTGGGGGAGCAACTCACTATTGCTTATGACAAGGTTGTTAAAACGGACATGAGTATACTTTCTGAGTTTTCTGAGGAAGTTATATGTTGTACCTTTAAATATATAAGAATATCAAAGTGTACCGTGTTAGCCGTGTACTTTGACTACTTAAATTATGACACAAGTCCTGGTTCTAAGTGCTGTGCAGTGGTGCGTAAACTAAAACTACCGCCAAGATACAAAACAAACTAGTGAAGCAAATTAATGTTAACTCATCTAACAGTAATATTGCTAATTGCTGTTTTGTAGAGAAAGCTTTGCCTTCCAAAATTTTCCTTAAGGAAGACCTATTTCCTTTTCTAAGGAAAGTGAGAGGGGTGGTGGTGGTGGTGTAGTTGCTAAGTCATGTCCGACTCTCGTGACCCCATGGACTGTAGCCTGTCTGGGATTTCCCAGGCCGGACTGGTTGAGTTGGTTGTCATTTCTTTCTCCAGATGATCATCCCAACCCAAGGATCGAATCTGAATCTCCTGCATTGCAGGCAGATTTTTTCCCACTGAGCCCCCGGGGGAAGCCCGAATCTGTATATTGTCATGGTTTTTATTAGAGAATTATATGTAAAAAAATTTAATCGTTCATAGCTAGCTAAGTACTTTCAACACGTCTTGTAAAACTGGTGTATTTTTTTCTTTTTGCTGAGGAAGTGATTAGGAAGAATCACTTGGCAAAACTAGGCTGCTGCTATTGGCAGCTGTTGGCTTTTTTTTTTTAAGGAATATTCATACAATTTTATTCAACAATAAAAAGTACATGGATGAACCTTGAAATTTTATGTTGTGGGAAAAAAGCTGGTCACAAAGACAGCAATATTGTATGACTCCACTTACATGAAATGTACATAGAGGTAAATCTACAGAAAGAATATAGACTTGTGGTTGCCAAGAACTGAGGGTGGAGACTGTTAAACAACATCAAGTTGAAATTTCTTTGAATAATTTACATTTGAACACACTATATATGCAGTTTTGGGAGGTTTGGAAACACTTCACTCACAATACTTTGTTGCATATACTACCACAAGTTTAATTTTGAAAGGAAGTGGGTGGGGGGGCAAACCAAAAAAACCCCAAAACCCTCCTTCCCTTTTTTGCACAAAAATGTAACTAAAAGGCAATTCCCCCATTACTATTCTACTTAAAGTGGCATTTCGTGCCTTGATTCTGTGAACATGCTGCTACCAAGGGTGTGGTCCTGTGATGACGTNAAATAAGACATAAGATCATTTGGGTTCACTGATAAGTTTTAGGAAAATGTTTGGGGATCATGTTTACTAAAGATATTAAAAACAAGCCATCTCAGATAATAAACCAAAATTTGAATGCAAGTATATCATTGATGGAATTTGTTTTGTAATGAATTCAAAATGTAATTCTATTAAGATAAATTATTCTTCCTTAATGGGGAGAAAAGGAAGTAGTGCAATTTCTCCCAATGTTTTCATTGCTAGACAAAGCTTTCCAAAGGCTGCTATGATGTAGTGGAGAGACGATGCTGTTGAGGAGAATAAAGATGAAAATAAATAGGATTATTTTAAAAGTAAAAGAAATACGAAGCAGATCAGTCCTGGGTGCACATGGATATGTGTATAAAACCGAAAAGTGAAATGAGAAAATAACAGGAAATAGATTCTGAGTATCTGTCAGGAAGAATCAGTTTGCTTTTGTGTCTTCTTCCATTTGAGCAGAGAAGTCCAAGACTTCAGATCCACTTTAGGGCTACATGGTCAGGATTACAGAAAAAAAAAAAAAAAAAAACCATGCAAACCACCATATCCCATTTCCCTGCCTCTGCCCAGGCAACAAATCCCTGGGAGAGCAGCCTGCAGGTTGCAGCACCCTAACCCACTGGTTCTAGGAGAATCTACCTCAAGTCTCACATATTCCAGCCTTAATTTTGTAGGAATAAACATCGATAATCCAAATATTTGTTAAACATCCATATGTTGCAGGAACAGGAACATGGACTAGACTTTATGGGATACAAAATGCCTGCCCTCAAGGATCTCACCGTGTATTTACAGGAAAGAGCATTAGACATGAGCCATGAACTAGAAAGGAACACTGAGGTTTTCGTGGCCTTGCTTTGAGATTTGATTCAACCTGTTCCTCAGGAAGGGGAGGTAGAGACCTGTTGGTTATCCTCCAGGTAATGTTTCAAGTAAAACACTGGAAGCCCTCTATGCAGTCATGTTTGCTTCATAAGGCTTTCATCACCATGTCCTTTGTATTCACAGGGGATTTTGCTCCTATAACTGATATGGTGGGATATATACATACATATGTGTATGTGTATGTGGTTAACATCACTAATTAACTGGAATCTCCTGATGGCAGGAATTCTATCACTTTTTAATTCCAATAAAATGACCCAAGGCCTCACATGTCATTGGCTGTCAATCAATGGTTGTGAAAAAGTACTGAAACACTAGCATGTAGAAAGAAAAAATTCTGAATTGGGACTCAGAAGATGCAGTTTCTAATTCCTAACTCACCCTCTCTTGGTAGGTCTCAGTTTACTCATGCATTAAATAAAGAGGCATACAAAATGATCTTTTAAAGCTCTAAATGCAAGAATCCAAATAAAATCCAACTTCTCCCAGAAGTTTCTCGTTAGCTTGTCACTAAATAATGCATTCTTTTCTCTTCTGTTGTGCTCCAAGAGCCCCTACTCAATACTCCTGCCATGTTACCAAAAGAATAAAGCACCTAGGAATAAACCTACCTAAGGAGGCAAAACACCTGTGCCTAGAAAACTATAATATACTGATGAAAGAAGTCAAAGACAACAACAAACAGGTGGAGAGATTATACCATGTTCTTGGATTGGAAGAATCAATATTATGAAAATTACTATACTACCCAAAGCAATCTACAGATTCACTGAAATCCCTATCAAATTATCAACGGCATTTTTCTTAGAAATTGAACCAAAAAATTTATAATTTGTAAGGAAATAAAAAGATCATGAATAGCCAAAGCAATCCTGAGAAATAAAAACAGAGCTGGAAAATAACCTCCTTGATTTCAAATTATCCAATAAAGCTCCAGTAACCAAGACATGATGGTACTGGCACAAAACAGAAACACAGATCAATGGAACAGGATATAAATCCTAGAGATAAACCCAAACACCTATGGTGACTTAATCTATGACAAAGGAGGCAAGGATATACAATGGAGAAAAGACAGTCTCTTCAAAAAGTGGTTCTGGGAAAACTGGACAGCTACATGTGAAAAAATGAAATTAAAACACTTCCTAAAATCATACACAAAAATAAACTAAAAATGGCTGAAAGCCCTAAATGTAAGGCCAGACACTATACAACTCTTAGACAAAAATGCAGCCAGAACACTCTTTGGCATAAATCACAGCAAGATCTTTTTTGACTCACCTCCTAAAGGAATGAAAATAGAAATAAACAAATGGGACCTAATCAAACTTAAAATCTTTTCCACAGCAAAAGAAACTGTAAACAAGACAAAGGCGATGCTCAGAATGGAAGAAATTATCTGCAAATGAAGCAACTGACAGGGGATTAATCTCCAAAATATACAAAAAGCACCGGTAGCTCAATATCAAAACAACAACAACAACAACAACAATCCAATCAAAAACTGGGTGGCAGAACTAAACAGACATTTCTCCAAAGAAGAAATGTCATTTTTAAAATTACAAAATGTCATTTGTCGTAAATACAGTGCAAAATAAATTTTTTGAAATTAAAATGAGATCTAAAATAATATATATAAATGAATGACTGGGAGTAATCAGAAAATATTACTGAGAAAAGAACAAGTGAAACTTGCCCTCGTAGATATCAAGGAAGGATATAAAAATCATTTGAATTAAGTCATTATGGTATTGATATACAGCAAATAGATAATGGAAAAGAATTAAGAATATAGAATAGATCTAGAAATAAAAAAGATATATACCTATATACCCATTGGTAACCCATCAACAGGAAATGAATCTAAAACCATTTGTAGCATGTACATAGAAATGTATGACTAAATTCACGTTGGCTAAAGTTACCATAACCAAAACTGAAAGACAAATAACAGAATTGAAAAAAATTACAACATGAAAGACTGGGCCAATATCTGTAATATATGTAGATTTCTTCCTACTTACCAAGCAGGAAGTGTTAAAGAAAACATATTCAGTGACACTTGATGATAAGAAAGGATCATCAAGATAGGTATAGGGACTACAGGTATGAGAATTTACTGTGAGGGAGAAAGACTGGGCCCAACTCTGAATACAACATGGGCAGGTGGGAATTTATAGCCGAGGAACAGGCTGGGAAATTACCAAGAGGGAAATACTGAACACAAGGAAGGGTCAGAGTGTATCTGGGTAAACCCACCCAACGGTCTTTGCTGAAGACAGACCAGGGTGATTAGACAAGGAACCTGATCAGATATTGTGGGTAGAGTTTGGTAACTGACTTATTGGCAAGGTTCTTACCAAAACTATGTTAGGCACAGATGGGCCTAGAAAGTTCAGGAGCCTGACTAAAGTTTTTGTCAAGCAAAGAAACTTCGTGAAAAGTGATCAAATAGAAATGACAAAAAAGACAAATAATGTGAAGAGGCAGTTCATAGAAGAGTAAACGACAAACCTGCTTATAAAAATGCTCTAATTAGATAGTAGTCTGGGATAGGCAAATTAAGGTAAATGGTAAGCAAGGTATGATTTTGTCTACCAAGCTCATGTGAAAGATAATAACACTGATGACCTGAATATAGGAAAAGTGTTCTCAAATGCTGTTGTTGAAAATTAAGTTTGTTGCAACATTTATGAATAGAAACTGCATAAGATATATTTGAAAGGATATATTAAAGTGTATATATACTACAGCCTAAATCTCACTCTTAAGGAATATAACTTACGGAAGAGAAATCAATATTAAATATGTACAGGAACATGTTGGAGCATGACTTTGCATGGCAGAAAACTGGAATGCATATGAATTGAGAAATAGTTAACATAAATTTGTTACATATGCTCCCAGAAATGTACATCCTGCTATGCAACCTTTAAAAACTGAGTTTAAGCTACATTTTGGAGTTGCAGGAATTTATATGAGGTGATGTTAAAAAAAAAAAGCAATAATATCGTATGAAAATTAAAAAAAAAAACCTGTATTTGTTTATGTGTATGTGTGTACTCTATATGTATGTGATTATCTGGCCATGCAGAAAATATAATGTATATCATGCTTTTGTTGACCTATCTGTAATGGCTGATTTGCATGAAAAGGAGGAGAGGTAAAAGTTAACTGACAAAAGCAAAATATAAGATTACTAAAGAAAGTCAAATATATAATATCATATTCAGGGATTCATATAAAATATATGTATATATATATGTATATACAAATTAATTCAGGGAAGAACATCACAGAGGTCTTCCTCTTTGAAACTAGAAGACACAGCACTACTCCAGAGATCTTGAATCCTTCATGATTCTGCACCACATATCTCTCCTGAGGCTCACAAGTGTTTGTGTTCTGTGAAGAGTTATCTGACATCACATGCATGAAGAGTATGAAGGACTTCGAACATCAATTTTCCACTCTGTTCTTCATGAGTCACTGCAGTTTCAACTTCACGACCTCAAATCTGTTTCTTTGTCAGTGAGCCACCAACCCCTGGGGAAGTGTCGATTTTTGCTTAACTTCCAAACTCAGCCTGATTGTTGATGCTCCCGCTTCACAATCCTGGACCCACACGATAGAAGGGGATCATGCAGAGAAATAGATGTTGTTTCAAGTTGGAGCTTGTATTATTCTTTCTCCTAGAGTCACTTTATAGATTTGTGTTAGAAGTTCAGATAATATTAAACATGAAATACATTTTTGAGGACTAGTCTGAGAGAATAACCACCAGCTGTAATGTTGTTTTTAATGGAAAATAAAGTATAATGCACACTAAAAAAAGCTATTTACAAATTAACTTTATGCAAACAAGCTGTAAATTGGAGACTATATTAGGAAAGAATCTTGTAAATGATAACAGTCCTGCAAATGTTAAACTTGGGGGTGATCTGATTTTGACTTGTTGATGGACTTGGCTATTGTGATTAACTCGAATTAATTTCGTTTGATCTTTACTGCTGTCTTTGAGATTATCCTGGAGCTTTCTCCCTATCCTGATTGACTGACCTTCCAAGGCAGACTGGAAGCCTCTTTTTCAGTCAAAGCTTTATCGGTATTTGGTTAACAGTTATTTCCATTATTTGTGCTGCAGGATTTGGCTCTGAGCTTTTACCTACATTTCCAAGCCTAAATAGGAGCCAGGGATCGTATGAAAGTGGAAAAGGAAAGTTAACATTTATTGAGCATCTACTGTGTGCTACGTTGTTTCATGATTATAGTAAATATGAAGTAGGTATATCATATGAGGAATAGGCCTTCACAAGTGTAAGTTTTTAGCATCATGTAAGCAGTGGAGCAAGTTTGAAAATTTGTATAATTATTCATCTCTAACTTTTATTTAAGTATAGCGTATGTAGTATACAGTTCGTAAGTCAGAAGGGTTTGTTGTTGGATTTTCACAATGGGCACACACTCTATGAAACCAGCTTCCAGATCAAGAAACAGAACATTACTGGAGTCTCAGAAGCCACCCTGGTGCTTGCTTTCACTCACTCTTCTACCTCCTCCCCACGAGGGTAACTTGACTTCCTTGTGATTGTCACATCAAAATAGTTTAATTTACATTAGCTTTGACTGAGATTTATACAGATCAAATCATAGAGTATATACTCTTTCACATCTGGCTTCTTTCAACATTGCGTTTGGATAATTCATTGATCTTGTTACATGCAGTTTAGTTTGCTCATTCTTACTGCATAATATTTCACAGTGTGAATATACCACAACTTGTTTATCATTCTACCATTAGTGGACATTTGGATAATTTCCACTTTTTAGCTATTATAAGTAGTACTGCTATGAACATTTTTGTACACACATGCATAGATATATACATTTCTTTTGAGCATATATAATTATTGTGTCATAGGGTTTGCCTTAGAAATCTTATTTTTAATTGCTAAACAGTTTTCCAAAGTGGTTATATCAATGTACATGCTCACTGGCAGCATACGGAAGTTCTCATGGTCCACATTCATGCTCACACAGGCACGTTGGAATCCAGGTTGCTGACTCTCAAACCCAAAGCCCTTTTCCTTTCACCTAAATCTTACTTAAAGGTGAGAACTTGGTAACAATTTTCTTTTACAAATTCTATGATTCTTTCCAAGATTTTTAGTCTTTGTTCACTAAGTGAGTTTCCTTTTTTATACTGGAAAATATACCTATGCTGAATAGAATTTAGTAGCTTTAGCAGTGTTTCGGAGGCCTCACGTAAGTATTCATCTTCATTGAACCCAGCCTCTTCTATTTTTTCTGCATGGGTGAAAAGAATGGCCGTGTAATTCATCCAAGCATGGCCCAGAAGTTCCTGAAAGAGAGGAGGTAAGTGGCTATTTGCCTTTGACTGTATTTCTCAAAGATGAGCAGAAGAGTTATGGTTTAACACAGACAGTAAACAGACCTGTACCTCATTATGTTTCTAAAACTGAAATATATAATGGGAAGTGTTGATGGAGTCAAACAATGTAAGCAAATGCAGAGAGATGGCTGGGCTTTCTTTTTAAAAAGTCTTAAGTTCTCCATTTTATTTTGTTTTAATTTGTGTAAATACAGCTTCAAAACTGCATATTACCTGTGCTGCATGATTTAATTACCTTTACAACTTTCAGCAGTCGTACATACTTGCCTGTCAACCTGAATCTTTAGAACCAATGAAATCCTTTAAGTCAGAGGGCCTTGCTCAGGAGAATGTCATATCTTTTTCTGTAGGAATATTGTATTATCATCACTAAAAGCATTTTCTCAGAATTTATAGTTACATAATCTGGTTACAATCTATTGATGAATCAGATGACATGTAATGGAAATGCTATCAAAATACAGTTGGTCATTTGGAACAACTACAAAATATTACTGTGATTCACATCCTCTTCTCATATGTAGAATCCAACCCAATTTATTGGGTGACTTCCTCTAATGTGGGTAAAAAATATTGAATACTGGTATTCCTTTGTTTAGTAATATGTAGAAGTTGGTTATGTAATAAATTCTTATTTGAATAGTAAAAAGCTGACCTAAAGCAGAAGTGATAGCATGTGGCAGATCATTAACACAGTATGAAAGGCATCTAGAAATAACCATTTAACTTTTGTGAATATTTGCAAAGTTATATGAAATCATGACAATGCAACAGTAAAGTTCACTCCATTCCAAAAACTCCCATTAGAAAAATATTTCCTAAGCTGCTACTGTAATAGCAAGAGAAATATAAAATTCTTAGGAATAATTTAATAAATATCCAGAACCTCTAAAATTAAAAGAAGGGAGAACAACTAATATTTAGTGCCAGATACTATGCCAAAGCTTTACCTCTTTTGAAGTTCAACGTGATGATGTGTGGGAGATACAATTATGGTATGGAGAAACTGATGTACAGGGGTTGGATACAAACCTATAGAGAGGTATTAGATTAATGCAAACTCAATAAAAATACTGAAAAATTGAAAGGTAGTTTGGGAAACTATTTTAAATAAGTATGAATCATAATATTGAACAACTGAAAAAAATGAAGAAACAAGGGTGAAACAAGAAGGAAGCAAGGAAGGAAAGAAGAATTGGGATATGTAAATCTAACATGAAAATATAAGAACTATAGAAAAATATATCTAAAAATTAGAAGCCTCTCAAGACTGCAGTTCCCAGTTATAACTCCTAATACAGTCTAACTTTCATCAGAGTTATTTATTTTCACATTCATCTCTATAACTTGACTGTGACTTCTTAGAAGGAAAGTCTGTGTCTTCCTATATCAATCAAAACCTCTAATACATTGTGCACTCAATAAATATGTTAGCTTAATTTGGAATTTAGACCCTCACCATCATCTTAAATAGAAGATTCAGGGTTTTATTTACTAACTTTGGTTCCTCAATTTTGAAGTTTAATCTTTGGGACACAAAATTGTAGTTTCCTGTGAAACTTCTCTTTTCTACTCTAGTTCATTATCACAGATTCGCCTGTAGTCTGCACTTTCTGTTTTCTATTCAGAAGACTCTCTCAAGGTATAAGTCCCCAAGTTTTCCTCATATCAGTTTGTCTACACCATAGGATAATTGTATGCTTCTGGTTCTCCGAAAAATGCCCTGCTTCAAGAAAATCCTCAGACATTTCAAGATCAGTACATTAGAGAATAATTATTTTAACAGGAAGATTCTAACTTTACAAAAAAGAGTTTTGCAGAGAGAGACTTTAATTGGCATCACACGCTAGTAAAGTAATGCTCAAAATTCACCAAGCCAGGCTTCAGCAATACGTGAACCGTGAACTTCCAGATGTTCAAGCTGGTTTTAGAAAAGNTTTAGTGTCAGATCTTATATTCCCCAGTGCATTATTGATGTGCTCATATTGAAATGTTTAATATAAGTTAATAAATAACTACTGTCCTTAAGCTCCCTTGAGTGCTACTGGCAGAACTGTTCTCTGGGTATTGGTTGATGCATGGGCTATATTTGTTATTAAATATTTATGCAACATCACCATAATACAAATTAATGTTAAATAAACTGTTTGGCTCGAGTGATTCTTTCCTGACTTGTAACATAGAACTCTCCTCTTGCTCGGTTAGTACTTACTGCATTAAATGGTGTAAGATTCACAGTGTGTTTTTAGTTCCTGGCTTTCTATGTTGTAACATGAACATGCCCTTCCCCGCTTTGTTTCCACCAGATGTTTGCTATGCTTTAAACCATAATATCATTCAGGAAAAATGAGTTAAAGCACCTAAGGATAATAGATTTGTAAGCTTGACACCACTTATGAGTCCATGTGTTGAGCCACTGGAAAGTTTTTTCATGTTGGTAATTATTTATGAAAAGATGCTCATGTCCTAAACTGTGAGAGAAATTGCACTTTTGAATTACTGCCAAAAATAGGAGAGAATGGTTGGTTTAGCTTATATTCTTTAAATTGATTTTTGGCCAGAAAATAGTTGAATATTTGAAAGTAGTGTCGCTTGGTGTATAGTCATCATGTTAGTGGCCAAACATGTTCTCTACAGACCCAGAGAATAATCATGGTTGATTGATACCTCACATAAAAATCCAAAAGAAAGATAAGTTAATGTAAGTTATCTGGTGTTAACAATTTAAATATAATACTAAGCTAGATGGAAAATTTATAATCAATCATAAATTGTTTGGTTTCAAAGTGCTAATGGGTATGAGTCCATCTAGTCCTTTTGGGACAACTAGTTAGGATATAAACTTTGTTTTCCAGGAATTGTATTCATTTTCCCAGGACCTCACCAGCCCTGCCCCATTTGTTTGTGGTTGATGAAATCATAGCATCTGGTCTTTTTAGGGGGAAACTTTTAAAAAAGCCAACTATTACATCAACTGAGAAAAAAAAATTATCATGGATCAGGAGGACAAGAAGGACCATTCTTTATGTTATTCCCTTATTCTCTTCCCACTTAGAGAACCACATTTTCTTCTTAGAAAGCCAAAGCTGAATGATAAGCCTTGTTAGATCAGATTTAGAGAAGAGTCAGCCTTAGAGATCATCTGTCAAAGTTGCCTTATTTTACAGATGAGGATATTAAGGCCTTGTGATATTAAATGACTTGGCCAAAGCCACATTGCTGATTATTGGCGGACTTGGGCCTGTAACAGAGGTTCCCTGACTGCCAGGTCCCTGTCCTTCCCACTAAATTGAGGCTTCTCAGTTTAACGTTACTAAGCCAGTGAATTTTTTTCCCACATTTTTTCCCCCTAAATTAATAAGGAAGTTCTTATACATCAGGGCTGTGTAAGTTTGATTTCACTCTTTTTTATGAATCCTATCAAAATAATTCCAAAGAAGGCTACGGATAATATGCCCCAATTTTAGGGTAAAACAAATACTACCAAAAATGTTAGTGATCATAGATAATGTTTATTGTGCACTTGACATGTGGGAGTGTTTGAATTAATTTACCATTATGTTAATATGACACTCATTCCAAAAGTAACCCAGAAAACTATTATCCTTTTCAATTTATCACTGAAAAGGTTGAAGTTTAGAGAAGTTACTTGCCCAAGGTAACAAAGCAAGTAACTAAGTAGGAAATTGAACACAGGGATAACTGACTGCAGGACCCAGGCTCTTAACCTCTGTAATGTGTTGCTCATATCTAGTAGTTCATTTGAAGAAGTCACTCATCACAGTCTAGATAGTGATGATGACAAAACAATAACAGTAGTGGCAATTTTCTGCAAACCTACTATGAACCTGCTGTAATTGAGGCATGATGCCAAGCACATTACATTTATTAAATACAGCCTTCAGAACTCTCTAATGTAGGTAAATCATCCCCATTTTATAAATGAGGAACTGAAACCAAGAAAGTTTTGTTAAGTAACATCTATAGTCATGTACCTAGAACTGTAGCAGACATATTTCAACTGAATTCTGTGGAACAGCTAAGCCCATGATCTCTGTTCAGTATGTGTAAGTCTTGCATTGGTCTTTCTAAACCCCATTTGTGTACACCCATCTATAACATCAGCAGTCAAGTTGTTCATTTGAAATCAAAATACTTGCTTGAAGCCTGATTGTATACATAATAAAAACATAATACCATGATCGTGGAAAGAATGTAATCAATTCCTGGATTCAATTCCTAGTGCAGTTTGCTTGCATGCTAGCACTTTCCTTAAGGAGACTATTATATATGCTGTGTGCTCAGTCACTCAGTCATGTCCAACTCTTTGCGACTCCATGGACTGTGGACCGCCAGGCTCCCCTGTCCATGGGGATTCCCTAGGCAAAAATACTGGAGTGGGTTGCCATGCTCTCCTCCGGGGATCTTCTCAACCCAGGGATNGCTTTTGAATATGTTATCTAGGTTGGTCATAACTTTCCTTCCAAGGAGTAAGTGTCTTTTAATTTCATGGGAGGTGAGGAGGAGCCACGCCACACCTGTTCCTGATGACATGGCCCCAGCAAAAAGTTAATGGTTTTGGAGGAAAGCATGCTACATAAGACCGAGAGGAGCCACCCCACGTCTGAGGTAAGGAGCAGCATCTGCACTTTGCTGGAGCAACCGTGAAGAGATACCCCTCATCCAAGGTAAGAGAAACCCAAATAAGGCAGTAGGCACTGAGAGAGGGCATCAGAGGGCAGACAGACTGAAACCACAATTGCAGACAACAGGCCAATCTTATCACATGGACCACAGCCTTGTCTAACTCAATTAAACTGAGATCATGGTGGAGAGGTCTGACAGAATGTGGTCCACTGGAGAAGGGAATGGCAAACCACTTCAGTATTCTTGCCTTGAGAACCCCAGGAACATAATTAATTAATTTCCTTTAAATCTATGATAGATTAGCATTAACACTTTTTCTTGTGTGAAGAGACCTCAAATGTCATAAACAACCAAATTGTTTTATGAAATTCACTATTTTAATATATCTAATCTATAAAAGTAAGGCAATGTANATAATTAATTAATTTCCTTTAAATCTATGATAGATTAGCATTAACACTTTTTCTTGTGTGAAGAGACCTCAAATGTCATAAACAACCAAATTGTTTTATGAAATTCACTATTTTAATATATCTAATCTATAAAAGTAAGGCAATGTATTTCTTTTCATTTTTAATAAGGTTATTATTGTTCTCACATGAGAATATTTCAATACACCAGTACCCTGCAAGCTACTTGTGAATAGATATCATATCTTTTGTTTATTTTGCATGACATATGTTAGCTACAAGCTCATTAAGTGTTTTAAAGCACATATTTTACCTGAAATATTTCATCTACACTTTAGTAAAACTCAATTCCTATTGCCTAATCCTTCAACCTCAGGTGCACAGTGATAAGGAGAAAAAGATGATAAATAGCCATGTAATAAAATACCAAACAGGAAATCATCCAGATTTAATGCCCCTTCATATCGATTCAACAAACCCAAACAAGAAAGGAATGTACATATTTCCTAACTCTTTTAGCGAATAAGGAAAGTAATTTCTTTTCCTCATAGACCGTGAAGAGAGAAGAAAAAAATCTCCTCCAAAATCATACAAAAATGATCTTATAGTGGAATGAGTTGTCTTCCATAGATGCAGGCTCTGTAAAATCACTATTCAGGAAGTAGCTTCATGAGCACACAAACATCTATACTCAGGTGACTTTAAGCAAAGTTGATTTCCTCCACAATGAGGATAATGAGGTGGGCTTTAATCAATCAGTTGAAAGATCATAAAGAAAAACTAATTTCCATGAGAAAAAAGAAACTGTGCCTTGAGGCTGCCAGTACCAGGTCTCGCCCAAGAGTTTCCAGCCTGCCAGCCTGTCCTACAAATTTTAGACTTCCCAGTCCCTACTTGTATACGTGAGTTCCTATTTATCAAATTTCATCTAGATTACTCTTTATGTACATGTATGCTCAGTCACATCAGCTGTGTCCAACCCTTTGTGACCCTCTGGACTGTAGCCCACCAGGCTCCTCTGTCCATGGGATTTTCCAGGCAAGAATACTGGAGTGGGTTGCCATTTCCTTCTCCAGGGGATCATACCGACCCAGGGATCAAAGCCATGTTCCATGCATTACAGGCAGGTTCTTTGCTGAGCCACCGGGAAAGCCCAATTCTTCATGTATTTACAATTAAACCTTTTGGTTAAAGGGGAGGAAGGGGAGTTAGAAGAGAATAGAACCACTGTTTGAAACTTAGGTAAATTCCACTGATCAAAATAAAAACAAGGATAAAACAGTTCAGGTGGAAATAGAGGCTTCACTTCTAGACATGTGGAATTTCATATAATGGAGAATTCCTGGGGATATGTAGAGGAGGCAGATGGAAATAAGAGTCTTAAGCTCATAAGAGAAATTATTATAGTCTAAATATATTATTCAGCCAGAATAAATATAGTTTCTGGCTGCCTAAAAAGCACGTATAACACACATTCAGTGAGGCTGAAATTTACACACCATAAGTCATATATTGAAAAAAAAAATCTAGCTCTAGTTATTGTCAAAACATAACTTACCTTCTAACCTATTCAACTCAAAATGTAAAACTTGTCTTGTAAAATATCTCAATGTAAAACTTGCCTAGTAAAATAACTCAGTGTCTTCTCATTTAACATAGAGATTGGCCCAACATTGTAGAACAACTATGGACGTGTTCAGTTGCTCAGTTGTGTCCAACTCTTGATGAGCTCATAACCTGTAACTCCCCTGGTTCTTCTGTCCATGGGAGTTCCCAGGCAAGAATGTTGGAGTGGGTTGCCATTTCTTACTCCAGGGAAGCTTCCCAAACCACTGAACCTGGGACCTGCCGCTCCTGCATTAAGCGGATTCTTTTCTACTGAGCCACCTGGGAAGCCCAAAATTATACTTTACTAGAAAAAATAAATAAATAAATAAAATAA
>SJYV01038051.1:441753-466472 GCA_006410875.1 Neotragus pygmaeus | reverse complement strand
CCCCTAAATTAATAAGGAAGTTCTTATACATCAGGGCTGTGTAAGTTTGATTTCACTCTTTTTTATGAATCCTATCAAAATAATTCCAAAGAAGGCTACGGATAATATGCCCCAATTTTAGGGTAAAACAAATACTACCAAAAATGTTAGTGATCATAGATAATGTTTATTGTGCACTTGACATGTGGGAGTGTTTGAATTAATTTACCATTATGTTAATATGACACTCATTCCAAAAGTAACCCAGAAAACTATTATCCTTTTCAATTTATCACTGAAAAGGTTGAAGTTTAGAGAAGTTACTTGCCCAAGGTAACAAAGCAAGTAACTAAGTAGGAAATTGAACACAGGGATAACTGACTGCAGGACCCAGGCTCTTAACCTCTGTAATGTGTTGCTCATATCTAGTAGTTCATTTGAAGAAGTCACTCATCACAGTCTAGATAGTGATGATGACAAAACAATAACAGTAGTGGCAATTTTCTGCAAACCTACTATGAACCTGCTGTAATTGAGGCATGATGCCAAGCACATTACATTTATTAAATACAGCCTTCAGAACTCTCTAATGTAGGTAAATCATCCCCATTTTATAAATGAGGAACTGAAACCAAGAAAGTTTTGTTAAGTAACATCTATAGTCATGTACCTAGAACTGTAGCAGACATATTTCAACTGAATTCTGTGGAACAGCTAAGCCCATGATCTCTGTTCAGTATGTGTAAGTCTTGCATTGGTCTTTCTAAACCCTGTTTGTGTACACCCATCTATAACATCAGCAGTCAAGTTGTTCATTTGAAATCAAAATACTTGCTTGAAGCCTGATTGTATACATAATAAAAACATAATACCATGATCGTGGAAAGAATGTAATCAATTCCTGGATTCAATTCCTAGTGCAGTTTGCTTGCATGCTAGCACTTTCCTTAAGGAGACTATTATATATGCTGTGTGCTCAGTCACTCAGTCATGTCCAACTCTTTGCGACTCCATGGACTGTGGACCACCAGGCTCCCCTGTCCACGGGGATTCCCTAGGCAAAAATACTGGAGTGGGTTGCCATGCTCTCCTCCGGGGATCTTCTCAACCCAGGGATAAAACCCAGGTCTCCCACATTGCAGGCAGATTCTTTACCATTTGAACTACCAGAGGATCCCATTATATATGCTCTGATCTATAATTTAGGGATTTTTTAAAAAATTCAAATGATAAGATTCAGATGAATCATTCCCTTTTTTCCCCATTTTGGGGAGACAACTCACTAACATCACTACTGTTTTGCTGTAGATTAAGGAAGGACTGACATAAAGAGAAAAGGATCATTTGAGGAACCATTTCAGTTGTCACAACTGGCAGCTTATAACCACTCTATAGAATATTAGAGCACAAATTGAGAGATATTTAAAGAGATAACAGGGAGGTGCAGGAAAAGAAGAGGTCACTTCTCTGGCACTGGCCTTGAAGACTCCTTCCATGGAGGGAATCAGTGCCCCCGGAAAGGGGGAAAGGCAAAGGTGAAGACAGATGTTCTGTCCCTCATTTTGCGTGAGCCAGGAAGAAAAATCCAGGGTGTGTCTGGAAGCAGAGGACCTTAACCACTCTTTGCTCCTTCCCCAACAGCTGTGGGTCCTGTTGAATATTCAGACATCCTGCAGCTGCTCCCGATCTGTGAGCACATCCAGATGGCTGCCACTAGAATCTGAGGGACCTTCAGGAAGAAGGTCATAAACAGCCAGCCTATGCTTAGGTGGTCTTCACCCAGAGATCAAGGTGGAAGCCCAGAATAGGACTGCAGTGCCTCCAGGGGTCATGACCCTGCAGAGGATTACTACATCTCTCCTGGGAGAGAGGTTACTTACTCTTGAAAAATTGTTCTGGATCTGAGTCTCCCTTGCCCATCTTCTCTCTCCCTTCAACTCCTGAATTGGACACTGACTTAAGGAAGGCAGCCATAAGAAGTGAAGGCTGTATGTATGCCAAATACCATTTAAAAGGATCAGAGACATGTATGAAACAAATTCACTGTATGAAAAATAAAATTAGGGGATTACAATATAGTTCTGTATCCTAAAACTAGAAAAATCTATTTTCAAAATATATGTCTCTTAAAATGTCCTTTTTGGATCAGCAGAAAGAAAAATCTGGAGACATACAGAGAGAGTCAGGTTAGTTTTTGAGAAATATTTATCCATTTACAGAGTTTACTGGATTATATCCATCTATAGCTTAAGTTAAATGTCTATTTAATAGAAGCTTTAAATGAATTTTTAAAGCTGCTTAAAAATTACACTGACAGTATAGCTCCAGGGCCCCCCTTTTGATTTCTACCAGAAATATTGTTTGAAATGCCGGTTTTAATAGGTTAGAAGAGGTTCATGGGCTTTCTTAGATTTCACATTGTTTCTTAATTGCAATCATCTTTGCTTTTGTACAGAATGTTCTTGATTTTTCAGGAGTTGGATGATGAGGATTATTTTTTATACTCTTGTCACCCTAATTTTTTCCACTAGTTTTTTGTGAATACACGTATGCTTTTTTTTTTTTTTTTAGGAACAGCTATAGTTACTGAAAAAGTAAATGTGTGTCTGTCATTTAGAACAATCTTGTGTCTTGACTAGTTAAAGGAAAATATCTTTCTTTAAAGCAAAGTATACTATCTTTCCAAGTGTAACAAATTCTATATCAATATAATCAGAGATTGGACCAGAAATAGAGTAGCGTTCATTCAAATTCATTTTGATTGAAAATGTCTACTCTCTATTCTCCATGTAGTTTACTTTGGAACTTCTATTAGAAATGAGCTCTCTGAGTTAGGTCAATTAATGAGGCTACTGAGTAATACTAGTCAAGTTCAGCAGTTAAATTTGGGTGGTCTTAGGCTGGAGAATCAAGAAAGTGAATAAATGAACAAACAGATGAACCATTAGGGAAAGGTGTTATATGTTATTTTTATTCACCCTGAGGTCCCTGTGATCTCATGGCTGGCATGGAGCAGTTATTCATCCTACAGATGAGGCAAGCAAAGCTTCTACAATTCCTCATTTCTTTCCTATAAATAAAGTATAAATCTCCCCTGAATGTTTGCCATGATTTGGTCTCAGTGATGCTTCCTCCACTGAGGAGTTATATATTGCACTTCTTTGGCACTTAACGTGTTGTCATATACGTGTTTATCTATTTGTCTCTTCTAGACTGTGAGTGTTTTGAGGGCAGGGCTCATATTATCACTCACCAATCATTAAACTCTGCTAGTATTCAATACAGTGTTCAATGACTGAATCAGAGTGACCACCACCACCACCCCCACCCCACCACTTATGGCAAACTGTAAGAGATTGTCCCTTGTTGAAAGGATGCAAGTCGGTATTTTAGTTCAATGGTTCTAAACTTGACTGTTTTAGAGAAATATATGGAAAGTTTATGCAAATACAGATAGGCAAGCTCTACTCTTGAGATTCTGTTTCAGTAAGGCTTGGATGAATCTGCATTTTTAACAATCAGCTCAGTTGATTCTGAGGCAGATAGTTGAGACCACATAGACAATCAAATTCTCAGTTCTTAGGAGTTTGAGATTTAGTTAACCTAAGTTCAGTATCTCATTTTTGTTTTGTTTTCTTTTATAAAATAAGAAGTCATTTCCCAGTTATAAAATGACTGACTGAATTCCTCGAAAGGAATTTGTAAAAATGACTCTTGGTGGGAGAATCAAATAATTTTTACCAGTTTTTTTTCTGTGTGACCAGCACCTGTTTTAAGCTACTTGTTTAAAATCTCTTTTAACCAGTTTTCATAGTTCATTCCTATTATGGTGATGCCATCCAAAATGGGAATAATGTCACTGGTGTGACTGCTCTTTACCTGGATCATTTGGACTGGGGAAGATTCTTCCTGTCCACAGAGAGGCACGTCTGCTCTCTGGACCAGCAGTGCAAGGTGCAGACCCTCCTGCCCAAAGTGACGTGCCAGGGCCTCCCTGATCTCCTGTCTCACGTGCTTCTCGCTCAGCCTGCTGTGTGGGTAACCTGGCGTATCCAGCACCTGGACCTGCAGCGTCACCTCTTGCCCTCCGCGACGCATGAAGCTGCGGAAGTGGCAGCTGCGGCCCAGGCTGCAGTCTTTGGTCACAGAGCATGGAGCAAAGCTGCTCTGGAAGTCAGTGCTTCCCAGAAGAATGTTCCCAGCAGAACTTTTCCCACTTTGAGTCATGCCAAAGAGGGCCAAGTTGATGGTCATCTTCTTGGAGTTCATCATGGCTCTGGATAAACAAAAGCTCAGCGTAAGCAGTCAGGCATCTCCCTTCAGCCAATGTAAGGCTTCTTAACTGGCCAAGAGCACCCCAAGTATTGCCTCTGATTTGCTCTCCCCTCCTTCTTTGTGTCTAAAGCATGGAGGAGCACATCACTAAAGCAAAGACCCCCCAGTGACAGAGGGAAAGTGGAAATAATAGTAGTAGTTTACACTCAGAGAGGAGAGAGAAATCAAATACAGATAAGGAAAGGAGGAGGAAGCAATAATTGTAGGAAAATGAGGGAAAGAATTACATGAAGATGGTGTAAGCCATGTTTAGGAGAACCGTGTTAACTTATCAATGTGATAGGTGAGTTGGTTTAATAATGGGTGCTGAGGTCCCTCAGTTCAGGAACAAAGATAGCAATATTTGAAAATGATCCTCTCTTGGAGGAGAAGTGGAAACAGTACAGTGGAAGAAACGGCCCTTCTTGCGTTTTAGTGTTTTGCCTCTCCCCACTCCCTGCCTCCCCACCCGTTGAATATACAAGTGGCATCTGCAAAAAATTATCTTTCCTGACTTCCTGAATGCTTCTCTCCTATGAAACATGAATAATATTAAAGGAGGACTTCTGTTTCTGTTTACTATTTTTTTTTTAACAACTGGGCAACATTCTGATGAAAATGATTACTTTAATTTCTGTTATGAAATAGTTAATCATTTCCGTGGTTCACCATAGGTCAGTATTGGCTCTTCAACAAAGAAAGGAAAGACCAACACATTGTACAGTTCAATTAGGAGGAAGGAGAACCTTGGGAGAATCTATTTCATTACAACACCCCTAAAATGTAGTTATTTTGTATATTTTAAGGTCATCCGTCATTTTCATTATATCGATAAGGCAAAGCTACTGGCCAATCACCAATGTACTCAATCTATTGATTTGGAAATAAAGACGTTGAAAATTGCATATTTACTATTTTTGCTTATAACTTGTATTTTGACTACAAAGTTTTATATGCCTCTGGCCTTTCTTGTCCTCTAATGCCTCTCACCTTACTCTCTCCAGACCTTAATATGAACAGGTTGAAGGAAACTTACACCCTCATACTAAAGACACTCACCTCAGGAGTCCCTGAAGATGACCTCATCCCACCTCACCCAGCTCATTCAGCTGTGGCAGCTGCACCATAGTCACTCAGATTTCTTTTTACTCCAGAATTAGATGTGTGATTTTTTAAAAAAGAATTAATTAATTATGGAATCCCAACCAGTTTGCTCTATGTCACATACCTTTTCCAATCTTAAAAATGCTTGTTCCAGAGACTTCCCTCAAGCTGCTATGGTTGTTTGGTATGAACTTCAACCTTCTGACAGTCTCACTGTACCACTCTGAGACTGAGACTGTATGTACTTTATTTAGTTAATCTATTACCAGAACACTTTCTATAAATGATTAGCTGTCCTCCTCTAATCAGCATTGACTTTTTTATGTCACTTGAGAGATATGTAGTTTCAATAGGTAATTCCTGAAATTTCTATTTCCAGGAGTAACATTTGTTTAAAATAATTGTTAATAAGTAACCATTTATCATATAGCCTAACGAAATGTGATATTGGCAAGTGTTAAACAAAAACTAGACATTTAAAAGCAAGGTCACATTTTTTTTTCTTTGTAACTGACATATCACTAATTCATGAAAAATTTTCAACATATGTAATATACATACAATAGATGTTGACTTCATAACAGTATTTAATTCATAAATTTAAAAATTCTCTAAAAAAACTCTCTTGGCTATTTCCATGAAATTGAAATTTATTATTTTGATTTGATCACTGGCATGATTATATCAACATATACAGTTTCCATATCAATTAATGATAGCATATTTCAGAAAAGTACAGTTAGCTACAACTTAAAGCCATGTAAACTTTGCTTTAAAATTGAGTTTTTATTTTATTATTAAAAGCTTAAATTTGATTTTTACACTTTTTAGTATATAAGCCACGTTTACCAACATACTTTCTTAAGTGTATAAGTTGTAGAATCCTTTGTTTTGTTATATTCTGGTTCATCTTCTCCTGTACCTCTCAAAAAGTCTGTGAAGTATGTACTTCTGTATGAAGGAATCTTGGAAACATCTGGAATGACTTATGACTTCATAAGGGCAGAAAATCTTCCTGTGTGGATATGACAAAGAAAACATAAACTGTATTCATTCATCTGAGAAGCACATTTAACTTTTTTGAATGAGCAGAAAGAGCCTCCCCCAGGTGGCAGTAGCACCCTGTTTCCTAAGACATTATTTTGAACCAGAATTTATTTTCATTTTCTTCCTCAAAGCGTAACCTGACATTCTCCAACTAGGCAATTTATATCCATACATATTAGTTGCGTGGAAAATCTTTTGAGCAAAGGCAGAACTAAGCCTTCTTTCTTATGTCCCCTTATATAAAGTGAAAAGTATAAAAGATCTTTAGTTTTCAAAGTGTCCTCTTTGAAATCATAGTTAAATCATTTGCTGAGTGCAACAGTTGATGGTTTAAAAAATAAAGTTCAGAGTTCATATGTGTAGTGAAATCTTCCAATGTGACTGCAGAATTTAAAAACAATTTACAACAGATTTAACAGAAGTTTTAGATCTGTGTCAATTTAGAGATCATATAAAAGGGTGATATATTGGTAGGTGTTTGATGACTTTTAATGACTGATGGGCATTTTTTCTGAGTCAAGGTGAAAAACACAACTTCACCTGTGAAATGTTACCTTCACTCTTTAATAACTTGGTTAAACTTAATATAGTAGGGATAACTTTAATAGTGGGTTCAGGAATTAATTCTCTGAGGACAGGAGCTGTCCTTGTTTGAGAAAATAATTTGATTAGCTACTTGATGTAGAAAAGGGGCTCCTTAGAGCTTGAGCCAAATTAACTAACAATGGGAGTCAAACTACTGGAGATGAGGGAAGTGATGAGGGGGAGTCAGGGAGGGGGATGTGGAGAATAAAGATGTTCTGGGTATAGAAGGAAGAGAAAATAAGAACTATGACATTAGAACATAAAAGGAAGCTGGATTTCCCACTGTGGAAATGGCTAAGGGACTCTGTTAGAGCAAAGACAGCTAATGTTCAGCTTTAATCTCTTACATTTCTGGGCTGTAAAATCAGCTGTGTTCATAATTACCTTTTTGTTTTTGTTTTGAATTATTGTTACCTTTTACCTGATTTTATTTTATTTTTATGGAAAGACCTGAGGTCCACCCTAGGTTAGCACAAGACAAGGACCACAGAAGTTGGAGACTGTGAAATGGTGTCTGAACTGAATCAGGAGAGAGGAGGTTGAACCTAGGACTAGTCCCTAGGCCCTTGCAGGAATCTTTGGAGGACCTTGAATTTTCCAGTCTATAAAATGAGATATTATGTGGTAAGGGTGACTCTAGTTGACATAGTAACAATTATGTTTTAAATCATACATACATGCACACTGTATTAGTTTCCTAGGGCTGCCATAGCAAAGTGCCATACACTGAGTGGTTTAAACAACAGAAATTCGTTTTCTCACTGTTTAGGAATCTGTAAGTCTGAGATCAAGGTGTCAATGGGATTGGTTACTCCTGAGGCCTCTCTTGGCTTGTTAATGGCCGTCTTCTCCCTGTGTCTTCATATGGACTTTCCTCAGCAGGTCAGGTTTCCTCTTTTTGTGAGGATACCAGTCATAGTTGATTAGGACCCATCATAATGACTTCATTTTAAAGGTCTTATCTCCAAATACAGTCACATTCTGAGGTACTGAGAGTTTGGATTTTAACATAAGAATGGTGGAAGGGGAACACAACTCAGCCCTTATCACACACACATTAATATCAAATATTAATTGGTATGTGTGTATGTATATACATACAGATATGTTTATGTAATTATATAGATTTTATTTCTCATACACTCAAATTGCACTTTTCAAAAATTTTAGAGAACACTGATCAGCAGTTTAAGTTTTCTGGACAAATGGTTCTAATTTGAATATAGTTTGAAGGTTCTTTGAACAATGAAGAATGTCCATATTTAGACAGGAATATTGCTGGGAATAGGAGAAGGTTTCAGTTCAAACTCGGTTGGTTTCATATTTTAAAGACCCTACCAATCTCATCCCCAAAAAAGAATGTTCATGATGTTTTGGTTTTTGTTTGATGTTGTTACTATCAATCCTTTTTTATTTTTTGCTTTCCTTGAATATTTCTGATTAATTTTTTAGGATTATAAATGAAATATGTATATTTTAAAGCAGGAAATTGGTAAAACAACACAAAAAAGTAGGATCATTTCAAAATCTTTTATTTCCTGGGACCCATGGGCCAGTGGCTTCTCTTGGAGAATGATACAGTAAATACTTTTCTTTTTCCAACTCATGTTCTCCCTATTTACTTTTCATCTTTAAGATCCATTACTGTAATGAGGGGCATTAATAATGGGATTTTGTTTAGCATGTGAAGTGTATGTAGGCCAGAGTAATTGTTGGCAATTACTTAATAAGAATATGGTATTTTTTCCTATTAATATTTACTGCACTCACTTTTCTAATATTTATTATTTTAGCAACTTTATTAATGTGAGATTGGCTTTCAGGTTTCTATTTTTATCCTATATTTGATCAGGAATGTGCTAAACTCTTAAAATGAATAGGAAAATTTGTTTATTTTATGATGCTCTGCAATAATTTAGATACTTTGGCAATTAAGATCCCTTGAAAGTTCAAAGAAACCTTCACAAAACAACCAGGCCCAGCAATTTTCTCGAGGTCATTTCAGAACAACTTAAAAAAATTACTGCCATAGTAATTTGACTCTTATGTCAGTTTTGGTGATTCATTGTATAATTAACATACTTTACCCATATTTTCATTTTTTAATGTATAATTATCTCCACTTCTAGCATTAGAGCCCTTTTCTTGTTCTATAATGACTTTTCATTGAGTTTGATTTTATATACCTAATAAATATATGCACATATGAGCATGTATTTGTGCATGTATGTGTATGCATTTGACTTTTGTACTTTTATTGTTTGAAGTATATTTCCATGAAGATAAATGAAATTTATAACCTGATACCTCTAGGATATGATGAATGATTTGGCTTACAACAACTAAATGTTTGATCACCATCTCCAAGCCAATTATGCTGAAAATTGAGAATCACAAGTACACTCATTTTCAATTACAACATAGTGAGTCATTATACAAATATATGTCATTATTGGAGAAATGAATACAACTTTGAAAGCATGAGAACAATCAGTAAAGTTTGAATTCAAGTCATCTCGAAATTCCAAGCCTCATTCTTGAAAAATTTCTGCTAAATTCTTTAGCCTAATTTAGATCCTCTTTGCTAAGAGACTTCTTATTTACTCTTGAGAAATAAGATAATATAGTATAATACAGAGTATCATTGAAAATATATTCATACAAAAATAATTTTATATGTCAAAGATCTTATATGCTTTATTTTTCTTACCCAGGAAATAACACGTATTCAGCTTGTATAGATAAATATATTTTATTGGCTAAATGCACAGAAACAGAGGGGTCTTATAATAATTAATAAAGTTTTTAACCTCTTAGCCCTTGAGACAAGACACTAGGCTAGTTTCAACTTCTTAAAGACGTTATTATTATTCAATTTTAAACATTTATATGTTATAAATGCCTCTAGTAATGTCCTAGGAAACACTAGAAACTTCACTTATTATGATTTGAAGTGTCATGAATGCCGTGGATAATAGTTACAAATAAAGTGGTAGCCATGGATATCAGATGCTACACCTGATTTTTGCTTGACTTGATGCTACATAATCTCCTGTTTTATGGCAAACACTTTAAAAAAATAAAATAATTGAGAACCCAAGTCAAGAAAAATAGACCCTGAATAATAACTGTAACTTGTATAATATGCTTATAATATTTCTAGGATAACTAGTTTTCTTTTCCAAGAAAATGTAAAAATTTTTTTCTTCCTAGCAATAGCTGTGGTATGGCACTAACTTCCCAGATACTGTCACTAAAATTTGCTTATAACAGCGTCCGAAACACTGGGACCAGTGAAAGATACTGCTAACTACTGTAGAAAGGTCAGACAATGCTATATTCCCTTAGTATCTTTCCATCCCATATTGAAGTTAGGTAGGGTGTGGGTGTGATGTACTTACCCAATGATGGACTATAACATCAGCTAAACTATGCAAAAGGCATCATTCATGACAAAGGACATTTTTATCAGGCTTCTATCAAAGAATGATTAGCTATATGAGTGGTATATTTATTAGCATTAAATTCAGGTCTTGAGTGTTTTTAGGAGATAAAGTATTGGATGACAAAGCTTTACTATATGGTGCATGCATGCTAAGTCATATCAGCAAGCAAAGGAGCTAAAATAGGAAATTGGGATCTCCAGATGCCTAACAATACTGAGGAGTGACGGAGATACTGAAAAGGGGGTGAAATGACTGTCATCTTTTGTAGATTTCTATGCAGTGCAGACTACCTAAGGACACAGAGTAGAAATAAAGGTTGTTAGTAATGGTGCAGGAAAGGAAAAGTCAGTCCCATGTTTGTGTGTATTGTCCATGCAATGCCCCATATGAGTTCAGCATACTGTAAAGGAAAGCTATGTAGCACACATGCCAGGCACTGCTCTAGACACTTTAATATATTAACTCATATTGCCCTCGCTCTGAAGTGTTTATTATTAACTCCACGTTAAAAGACATTCAGGCACAGAAAAGTTAAATAACGTATTCATGATTGTATAGTTTGTAAGTGGCAGAATTGGGATTCTGCTTTTAAGAGTGTAGTTGTTGACACACATCTGCTCAACTAGTTACTGTTTTCATTTCAGCTGCAGCACTTGGCCAGAATGGCAGGGTTTGTATGCCAGAATGTGGAGAAGGGGAAAAGGTGCACTGGAAGAAGGCAGAGGGATATGGGGATATGTATAAATTGGTACCTTATTTTTATGCTTATTTTCCCCAGAATGGTTTCGGAAAAAATTTAAAACATAAAAGTCAAGAAGTGATGGATTTTCTAAGAAAAAAGTAAAAGTTGTCCAGAGTTAGTTGAAATTTGGCTAATGTGCTTTGCTTCTGTTTTGGGCCCAATCTTATTGATCTAGGCCATTGTAATCACAAAGATTAAACCCCAACAAATAATAGCAGTAATAATAACCATAGTGATAACAACTGTACTTTGTGGCTATGAGGCACACAGGTACTAAGTGTTTCATGTGAATTTTTTCCTGTAATTCTCCTAACAAGTCTGTGACATAGGCACAATTACTGTTACTTTCCTTGTGAGGAAACTGAGGCTCAGGAGAAGAGTTCTCCCAAGGTCATACAGCTTAGACGTAGCAGGAGAACTCCAGCCAAGGCCTACCCGAGTCCAGAGACCATATGCTTATTCCATATGCCATGAAATGGATATAAATACAAAAAGGAAAATGTTAAGTGTTCCACATAAGTCCTTTGCTTATGTTCACTAAATTCTGGTCATATGCAATAATTATCATGCATAACCATGATGTTAAAATCTTATGCTGACCCATATTGTACCTCTGTGAACATGGCCCTGCACAGTACATCACCTCCTGCTTGTCAGCCAAATCTACACAGAAATTAACAAGCGTGATTTAAAAGTCAGAGGCAGAGCAGGCGAGAGAGTGGGTGGTAAGTTTTAAGAATGGTTTTCAGGTGCAAACCACATGAGCTAAGTGCAAAAAAGACAAATGCTAAGGTTGATATGTTGTGTGGTCTTTGAGAGATGAGGTCAGTAATGTAACACTGTAGTGGTAAATTTTGAAAACAGACATACGATATTTACATAATTCCTAAAAGATGAAATTAAATAGTTCTGGATAAGAGCCCCTATCTGTGCCAAGCGTGATTATGAGAAATTGAAGTCATTGCTTTACAGTATTGCTATAAAATTACTAGGCTAAAAAGCAAACTCTAGACCCACAGTATTTGGAGATATTTATCTGAAACATATTGTTGTAAGCTTAGATGTGGTGGAAGAGTTAAATTTGGTCTTCTGGCCAATTTGAGAAGGTATACAGGGTATTGCAAATAGAATAAAGATCAAGTTTACATAGTAAGCTTAATTTGGCAAAACGAATAGCAAGAAGTAGTTTGCATACATTAGTGGCAAAACAGCTTTATGGCCTGAGGTGGTCCTTTGTGTGAAACTAATTTTATTTTCAGCCATGTTATATGATACTTGTTCTTTTTTAATATTTATATTTTTTTATTTGGCTATGCCAGATCCTGGTTGCAGCATGTAGAATCTATTTCCCTGACCAGGGATTGAACCCCGACCCCCTGCACTGAGAACACAGAATGTTAGCCACTAGACCACCAGGGAAGTCCCCTGTAATACTTGGTTTTAAGGGCTAAAGTCAGATATTCTTTATTGTTCAGTTGCTAAGTTGTGTCCAACTCTTTGTGACCCCATGGGCTATGGACTGTAGCACACCAGGCTTCCCTGTCCTTCACCGTCTCCCAAGGTTTGCTCAAACTCGTGTCCATTGAGGCGGTGATGCCATCCAACCATCTCATCCTCTTGCCCTCAATCTTTCCCAGCTTTAGGGTCTTTTCCAATGAGTCAGCTCTTCACATCAGGTGGCCAAAGTTTTAGAACTTCAGCTTTAGCACCAGTCCATCCAATGAATATTCAGGGTTGATTTCCTTAAAAAAGCAATTTCTAAACTCTGCGGTGTGTACTAATTTATATTATATTATAAGGACAAAAAATAACATTTAGAGGAGATATTATACAAAATAAATCCATAGATGGTGTCACAATCTGACGTGACAATAGGTATTATTAATGGTATTTACAACACATGGTATGAAAATATATATTTCCCCCTAAGCTTGTTTCTTCTGTGCATTAAACAGACGTGAAATAAATGTCACTATTGTTTCAGATAAAGATAATTATTTGGGGAAGAATTTTATTTTTAAAAGTAAAATACCATGGAAATGTGTCAGCACTGTCAATATTAAAGATCTAAAAGCGTATTCAAATTGAACCCAAAGATAACTAATTAATTTGTAAGTTCAAAACTTACTGTTGAGTGACAGTTGCATGCTAGATACATCATTTATTTTCCAGGAATCAGAGTTTGGATAAAATAATAATAGGCAGTTTAAATTATGCAAGAGTTATTGGCATATTTCTTTAAATCTCGCATGTGTTTCATACCATAGGAGATGCTCAAAGACTCAAGAGTAAAACCTTTTTGGGATCTGGACACACCTAGGCTCCAGATCATTGTTATAAAATCATTAAGTTTCAGTTGCCTTGTTTCTCTCCTTTATTGGCACCTAAAAGAATAGTTGTAGTCAGTCAGAAAAATGATTGCTGCATGAATACCTTTATGTGAATGCCAACGAATAGAAACTAAAGCATAAAAAAATGGATTAAAAATCAAGAAAGTCTTTAAGAGTAGGTCACTTCTTTATAAAACAAAAATAATGATCTACTTCAGGTGGTTATTGTAGGGGTTAAGACAGATATTCTATACAAATGTGTTCCACAAAATTTCTCACTATAGTAGATGCTTAATAAATATAAGTTGAATTTGAGTTTGTCTTTATAATAAGGCAGATTTTATATTCAATTCTCTTCCAGTCTACACCTCATTCCAAACTATTTTTGTGTATACAATTATGACAGTGCACAAAATGAAAGGTAATTAATTATAAGTATAAAGAATTGGGTACATTTCCTGTTTTGTGCTTACACATAGTTTATAGTGGCCTTCTAGGGTGAAATGTAGTTATGAAAGTTACCTTAAATAGTAAAGCTATTCAAAACTATAGATCTGAGTTTGATATCTGCTCCACTACTCACGAGCTGTATGAAATGGATACGTTTTTTTAATCTTCCCTCCAGACTAGTTTTCTTTTCTATAAGACAGAATCTATAAAAACCTAGTGATATAATGCTGATGATCTGAAATAAATATACTTTCAGATATTTCTCCAGCAAAGATGGGTTTATTCCAGATCATCAGAGAATTACAGTTTGGGGTCTGTAATCATGGCAAACCACGTGCAAGTGACTGCATAGCCAGGGAAAGAAAATGCTTTTCTATAGATAAAGGAAGTGAAGAGGACTATAGTAAACAAAGAGCCCTTGATTTTTCATTGTCAGTACTTGCCAGGAAAGAAGAGGAGATTTTCCTTCTTCCTATTGGGCTCCTCTATGTAGCAGGATATGAGAACTCCCCACTTTGGTCCTAGCTCTACTTAATTGAAATTTCTGTTTAATGATTGCTTTTTACGATGCATATACATAAAATGAAATACTATGGTAGTGTCTGACACGTGTCCCAAATGGAAATGATTGTATTTGTGTTAACCCTATGTTAACCCTATGCTTCTCTTGTGTTCTCTAGCACTCTTCTGTAGAAGTAATTTTCCCCTTTATCTCAATCTAACTCATACAACTGCTGAAGAAATAGCACTAATTTTTTCCCCCTATAAACATCTGACCAATGCATCCATACCTCTTCTCTGGCCCCACTGTACTGCCTTACTTCAGGCTCTTCTGCCTGCCTGACTGGACATACTGAGACAGCTTCTAAAATGATGTCTCTGCCTTCCTTTCAGTCTTCCAGTTTTCTCTGCATATTGCTGCTGGAAAGACTTCTCCAGAGTCAAATGTGATCTTGTGTAAAAATCTTCACAAGCTCCACATTTCTGTTTGGTAAAAACCAAATTCCATGATCCTAGTTCTTACCTTTCTCTCTACCCATACTGTGCTTCACAGTTAATGCTTTTGCCAAAGTCCACTCCTTGTCTGGAATGCCCTCTACCCCCTACTCTCACTTCACTTGAACCTTTGTCTAACTGGCATTGGATAACCCATTCATCTTTCAAGATTCAAAAGATATTTCTGGCATAGGATAAATAAATAAAAATATGCCATAGAATTGAGAATCCAGAAATAAATCCTTACATTTATGGTAAAGTGATTTTCAACAAAGTGCTAAGACAATTCAAAGGAGGAAAGATAGAATTTTCAACAAATAGTCCTGGGACAACTGAATATCCACATGTAGAAAAATAAAATGGATCCCTACCTCATATCATGTACAATAATTAACTCAATGGATCATAGACAAAATTAATTAACTAATATTGTACAACTTTTAGAAGAAAACACAGAAGTAAATTTTTAAAACTTTGGCTTAGGCAATGTTTTTATTTTTAAATATGACATCAAAGCATGTGATAAGGAAAAAAAAAGTTGAATTTAATATCATAAAAAAGTAAAACTTTAGCATTTTACAGAACAACAAGAAAAATGAAAAGACAACCCACAGAATGGAAGAAAACATTTGCAGCTCATGTATCTGATATGGAACTTCAATCCGGAATATATTAAAAAAAAAAAATCTCCTGCAACTCAATAATAAAAAGGACAGCCCAATTGAACAAAGGGCATAGGATTTGAATAAACATTTCTCCAAAGATTATACCAATGTCAATAAACACATAAAATATGCTTGGCACCATTATTCATTAAGAAAATGAAAATCAAATCCAAACATGAGGTACCATTTCACACCCACTAGGACGGCTAAAATAGAAAGAAAGACAATAACAAGTGTTATTGAGGATATGGGAAAACTAGAACCCTCTTACATGGCCAGTGATACAGTCACTTTGGCAGCTTTTCAAACTGTTAAACACATAGAGTCACCATGTAAACCAGAAATTCCACTTGTTGGGAGTTCAGATAAGCTAATCCATAGTATTATATTACTCCCTTAGCATTCGCTGTGTTTGGCCAAGTGCCCTGCAGGGATCTCAGACTGACATTAGCCCCTCATGCAACTATATGTACTTAATAACAGCCCACAGAGTCACAAGCAGTTGTAAGTTCCTACTATGACTTTCCCAACAGTCCTTGCATCTCTTCTGCTTCCCAGTGCCTTCTCCTTGGGCATCCTTAGGTAAGAACCCTGTGGGACTTGCCAAAATCCCACTCTTTTGGTTTTAATTGGCCAATCCAGCCTTAACCTAAGAACCCCAAAACNTTGATAAATGTTTTTTAAATGAATCAAATGATTTAGAGGCAAAAGAGTGAAAAACTCAGATATTTTATTACCTGAAGTGTATCCAAGACTAAATTCCATGTTACATTACGACCCTGACAGTTCATTAGCTAATGTCTTAACTTAAATAATGAAATGTTTCCTTATAAAATGCACTGCCATGAGTTTGATTACTTCACATTCGATTTTCATTATCACTCTTGTCTTCATTGGGAAAGATCATTCCTTCTTTTCTCCAGAGAGCATTCAATGAGTAACTTTATGCCGTTCTGATAAACTTACACAGTTTACAGAAAGAAATTTCTAATTAGAAATTCAAGAAGCCAAAACTAAGAATTTCAAAACCCACAGGGATAAAATTCCTGAGAGAGAGAACGGCAGATTTCTGTGTGCTCACTGATTTTCCCACTCCAAAGAAAACCCTTTGCTCTAAGGAGAGATTTTTTTTTTTCCCTGTAAAATCATTTGCATAGAGATGGAATGGAAAAAATGTAAGAAGACCCAGAAGTACTATCTTCTTCGTATATTGCTCCATAAACGATTTTGTTTTGAGTCTACTTTAGAAGCTACTTAGTTGAGTGATGTGAATATTTAAAGGCAAAACACATACTGAAGAATTATAAAATCAGTTTTCTGTATGTGTTCTCACTTTTAGTTTGTTGTTTGTTTTGTTTTGTTTGAGTTTTTGCTGTGGTTCATGGAGTGTTCTCTTTTTCTTTTCTTGATTGGGCTGAGCTTTGAAACAAACTATGCTTCCAAAGTCCAAACAACACACACACAAAAATCACTTACATGTGCTTGCATTTTTTTCTTAGTTCCCCATGTTTTTCTCTAAAGGATGTAAAAATAATGAGGTTGCCAGTTTATATTTTGCATACTATAAATATGTGACTTTTAACCTCAAGTATAATCTAATGT
The DNA here is from genome assembly GCA_006410875.1 of Neotragus pygmaeus. Classification (NCBI taxonomy): domain Eukaryota; kingdom Metazoa; phylum Chordata; class Mammalia; order Artiodactyla; family Bovidae; genus Neotragus; species Neotragus pygmaeus. Next base: position 449,212 of record SJYV01038051.1, on the reverse strand, counting down.
GAAGTTATTTTAAGTGACTCTTTAGATTTCCTTTTACTACAGCCTCATATGAAAACTAACGTGATACAGGCTTTATTGTGGTTTGACTTTTATTCTTGTCTAAATTCAGAGGCTAATTAATCATAGAAAGGCTTTTAGAAAAATTCTTGGTGTTCAGAATTCTTGAGGAAAAACTTTTTTTTTATAGCAAAATACACATAAAAGTCCATCTTTGTTTTTTGTGACCCTGACACTTTTTGAGTAATTTAGTTTAGTTATTTTGTAGAATGTATTTAGATTTGCATAATGTTTTCTCAATATTACATTAAGATTGTTCTTTTTGTTTTTTTTTTGCAATACCACAGAAGTGATACATCCTTCTCAGTGCATCGTATCAGTAGTTATCTGTTGTTGATATATCTTCTTTTTTTTTTTTAGTATTTTTCTTAGTTCTTTACCTTCCCTGGTGGCTCAGAGGTTAAAGCATCTGCTTCCAATGTGGGAGACCCAGGTTCAATCCCTGGGTCGGGAAGATCCCCTGGAAAAGGAAATGGTAACCCACTCCAGTATTCTTGCCTGGAGAATCCCATGGACGGAGAAGCCTGGTGGGCTACAGTCCATGGGGTTGCAAAGAGTTGGACACGGCTGAGCGACTTCACCTACTTGCTTACTTTAGTTCTTTAGAAAATGTTTTAATTTATATAATTTTTAAAGGTTAGTTTCCATTTACAGTTATTATGAAATATTGGTTATATTTCCTGTGTTTACAATACATCTTTGAGCCTATCTTTCACTCAAGAGTTTGTACCCCAAACTCCTCCACTCCATATTGCCTAACCCCACTTCCCCACTGGTAACCACTAGTTTGTTCTCTTTATCTGTGGGTCTGTGTCTTTTATATTGTAATTTGTTGTATTTTGTCTTTATATTCCATATATGTGATAAGATATGATATTTGTCTTTGTCTGTCTGACTTATTTCACTTACCATAACACCTCCCAAGTCTATCTTTGTTGCCACAAGTGGCAAAATTTCATTCTGTTATATGGCTGAGTAGTATTTCATTGTATATGGGTACCATATTTTCTTTACCCATTCATCTGTGGATGGACCCTTAGGTTGATTCCATATCTTGGCAAGTATAAATAAGGCTGTTATGAACATTGCAGTGCATGTATCTTTTTGAATTAGTCTTTTCAGATTTTGGGGGGATATATACCCAGGATTGAAATTGCTGGATCACATGGTAGTAGTGTTTTTGAGAAAACTCTGTAACAGAAACCGTTTCCATAGTGGTTGCATCATTTTACATCCCCACCAACAATGTATAAGGCTCTCTTTTCTCTGCATCCTCGCCAGCATTTGTTACTTGTCATCTTTTTGATAATAGCTATTCTTATAAGTGTGAGGTGATATCTCATTGTGGTTTTGACTTGCATTTCCCAAATGATTAGCAATGTTCAGCATCTTTTCATGTGCCTTCATTTCAGTTCAGTCACTCAGTCGTATCCGACTCTGCGACCCCATGAACCGCAGCACGCCAGGCCTCCCTGTCCATCATCAACTCCTGGAGTTTACCCAAACTCATGTCCATTGAGTCGGTGATGCCATCCAACCATCTCATCCTGTCATCCCCTTCTCCTCCTGCCCTCAATCTTTCCCAGCATCAGGGTCTTTTCAAATGAGTAAGCTCTTCTCATCAGGTGGCCAAAGTATTGGAGTTTCAGCTTCAACATCAGTCCTTCCAATGAACACCCAGGAGTCATCTCCTTTGGCCATCTCCATTCCCTCTTTGGAAAAATGTCTTTTAAGTTCCTCTGCCCGTTTTTTTGCTCAAGTTTTTTTCTTGATGTATAAGCTGTTAACTTATTGAATATTAACCCCTAATTAGTCTTATTATTTGCAAATATTTTCTCCCACTCAGTAGACTGTCTTTTTGTTTTGTTGATGGTTTCCTTTGTTGTGCAAAAATGTTAAGTTTAATTAGGTCCCATTCATTTATTTTTTTGCTTCATCTCTTTCCTGGTTCCATTTTGTATATTTTATATCCTATGCTTTTTCTTTACTGGTCTCTCAATGAGCAGTTTCTCCAATAACCTCTTTCTCAGGTGGTTGTTTAGTTGCTAAGTAGTGTCTGACTCTTTGTGACTCCATGGACTGCAGCATTCTAAGCTTTCCTGTCCTTTGGTATTTGAATTTGCTCAAATTCATGTCCACTGAGTCAGTGATGCTATCCAACCACCTCATTCTCTGCCACCCCTTGCCCCGGCACTAAGATCTTTTCCAAAGAGTTGGCTCTTCGCATCAGGTGGCTTTGGCATTGGAACTTCAGCTTCAGCATCAGTCCTTCCACTGAATATTCAGAGTTGATTTCCTTTAGGCTCCTTGCTGTTCAAGGGACTTTCAAGAGTCTTCTCCAGCGCCACAATTTGAAAGCATCAATTCTTTGGCATTCGGCCTTCTTTATGGCCCAACTCTCACATCCGTACATGACTGCTGGAAAAACCATAGCTTTGACTACACAGACCTTTATTGGCAAAGTGATATACCTGCTTTGTAATATACTATCTAGGTTTATCATAGCTTTCTCAGGTAGGATGATAAATTTTTTGAGACATTGGGTACCTTAAAATCATGTAGTTGCTTAGTAGCCTGGAGGTAGGCAAATATCTAGGAATGTAACTGCTTCTCAAACAACTTTGACTCCAGATTTACGTGTAAGTCTTGAATCCATTTTGAGTCTATTTTTTCATATGCTGTTAGAGAATGTTCTATATCTTCAAACTGAAGATGTGTACCTTGATTACTTGTTGAATATAGTGTCTGTCAGTTTTCTCCAATGTGAAATTTCTCTTTTTCCCTTATAGAAAGAGTCTTTCTTCTAATGGAGATATACTTTGAGATGGCAAATATCCTGGTTTTCATCATAATTTTGCTCACTGATTTTAGCATTCATTTATAGCATGCCTGAAACCATTCTGTTACTTGTTTATTGAAATCTAGTTGATGTGAAAAGATCATTAGTTTCAGATGTATTACACTGTGATTTTACACTTGCATACATTATGAATGTAATCATCACAATAAGTCTAATAACCATCTTACCCACACAAAGTTATTATAATATTATTGACCACATTCCTTATACTGTGTTGTACATCCTCATAGCATATTTAATTTATAACTGAAAGTTTGTGCTTCTTAATCTCTTATACCTACTTCAACATACCCACAACCCTCTCCCCTGTGGCAACCACTCATTTTTTCTCTGTACCTATGAGTCTGTTTTTATTTTGTTTGGTTGTTTTTAGATTGCACTTAAAAGAGATCATATGGTGTTTATGTTTCTCTTTGACTTATTTCACTTAGCACAAATCTTTCTAGATCCAGTCCTGCTGTTGCAAGTGACAAGACTTCAGTTAGTTAGTTATTTATTTCTATGACTGAATGATATTCAGGTGTATATGTATACCACATCTTCTTTTTCCATTCCTCTATCATTGGTCACTTACCTTGTTTCCATGTCTTAGTTATTGTAAGTTATGCTACAATGAGCACTGATGTGCAAAACACCCTCTTATGATCCCCACCCTTTCCTATCATCTTGTGTTCCATTGTTAATGTGCATGCTATAGGCTGCATTCAGTCTCATTTTTACTCTGCATTGAAAATATATTGCTATCTTTTGTTGTTGTTCAGTTGCTAAGTCATGTCCAACTCTCTGCAGGCCTATGGACTGCACACGCCAGGCTTCCCTGTCCTTCACTATCTCTCAGAGTTTGCTCAAACTCATGTCCGTATTACCTCTATTGTAATTTAAGGACATTTTAAACCGATTTCCTTTTGTGTGGTTCTCAACAGAGAAGAATAGCTAATTAATTGTTTCTTTGCAACAATTTATTCGATGTCCTTTTCCATGGTAAACAACAGAACATAGCTTTGGCTTCATTCTTGTCTTGAGGAGAAGGAATTTCCTGCCTATTTCATAAAGATGTTGAAATTCACCAATTAGTGTACATAAGATTTTTTAATCTCCATAGAAGAAAGTTGTTACACATAAAACTTCCACTGGGAAGAAAAATTTAAGAGAATATTTCTTTTTATCATACATACATTGTTAATTTTAGATGTCAAAATGTGGGCTCTGTTTTTATTTTTGGGGAAAGGGCTCTCTAGAAAGTAGAAATAGTGGATTAAGTAAGACTGAAATAAAGTTTACAGTTCTTCGTGCCCTCAGTGGTATCATTCATATTGATTTTGATGATATTGTAAACACTACACAGATTTTTTTTTCCTCTCAGGTGCAATACAGTTTTTAGTTCTTGAATTTTGGATTCGTGTCGATGTATGGCAAACCCAATAGAGTATTGTAAAGTTAAATTTAAAAATAAATAAATTAAAAAAAAAAAAAAAAAAAAGAAATGCTATCTTAGATGCACAACTCGGTAACATGTGCTTTAGGGTTAAAAGTATTTTGTTCCGTAAGATCAGCTCCAAAGACTACATAAAGCTTGGCTGATTTAAAATGAAATAGAAGCAGCTGTTGTAAGGAATGCAGTATATAAGCTCTCATTTAAGGTTGTATTTCTCTTATTAATTTTAATTGTGTGTTTTGAGAGGAAGAATTTATTAAAGAAATAAAACCTGGTTTAGCAAATGTTCTGTAACCATACTAAAATAGACAATGCATGAAATCATAAAACTCATGTAGTCTTTTCTCTCCCTTTTACAAAATGGAGCATGGTTTTTCTGCAATAGAGGTTATCATAAAATTCTTTTTCCTCTTCACAGTGAATTACAAAAAGAACTAAGTACTGAGAAGTATATTTCAAACCATATGACTTCAAAATTGCTTTGACAAACTGAAAGGAACTACATTTTTAAAAACAGGTTTACCATGCTCTTTCATACTACATGCAGCTCTGAGCTTAATTACAAACACAATAAGGGTGTGGATTAAGTAGCACATTATCTAGACAACTCATCAACCAGATCATAAAAGTGGATTGGAGAATTCCATGGTGGACTCTGCTCTCATTGCCAAGGGCCCAGGTTCAATCTCTGGTTGGGGAACTAAGATCCTACAGCTGCACAGTGTGATGGGGAAAAAAGTGGATGGGTACTGGCATTTTCTTGATTTTAAGTTAAGCGCAANGGGACTGGATGCCATGATCTTCATTTTTTGAATGTTTAGTTTTAAGCCAGCTTTTTCACTCTCCTCTTTCACTTTCATCAGCGGGTTCTTCAGTTCCTCTTCACTTTCTGCCATAAGTGTGGTATCTGAATTTATTGATATTTATCCTGGCAATCTTGATTCCAGTTTGTGCTTCATCCAGCCTGGAATTTTGCCTGATGTACTCTGCATATAAGTTAGATAAGCAGAGTGACAACGCAGGATCAAAAGAGTATCCATTTATGTGGAACTGACAAAATGTTTATTTATGGTGTCCTTAAAAAAATTGTCATAAAATGCTTTCAAAAGGATCTGGATCTCCCTGATAGCTCACAGAACACTGATCTATTACACTGATGATATCATGATTATTGATAGGATGAGCAAGGGGTGGATAGTAAGCTAGAGCCTTGGAAAGATATATATTCCAAAAGATGAATGAACGTGCCGCTTCAGTGAAGATTTTAGGTATCAAAAGGTCAAGACCATATCAGTTTGCTCTCCAAAGTAACAGACAAAGTGCTGCATCCTGCACCACATACAACAAAGAAGAAAATGTCCAGCACACCACTTTCCATTCTGGAGGAAACATATTTCATACATATAACTACTGTTGGGACCATTTTTAAGGTGACAGTGGGACCAAGAGAGAAGCAGTACAGGAATTTATCCATGGTAGTCTAGACTATGATCCATCGGTCCTGTTGCCTGGGACATGTGATCTGATGGACTTCATGATGTTGAAAGCGTTAATGCTCTAAACACAGGCAGCGTGGAATTTACGGGAAACCTCAGTTGGAGATACACAATGCTGATATCTGGGATTCTAGAGCAAAGCCATGTCATCCACACACACACAAAAACTAAATGCCTTTTGAAAAAAAAAATAGTTCCTGGCATGTTACTTGGCCCTGGTAAAGATAGTGAAGTGCCAAGTGACTTTGTGTCCAGAGATATCTATTAGGAACTTGGTGGTATCAGGTCTACAAAGTCATAAAGTTGAGTGTGTCCAGCAGCATTTTATTGTAACATGGAAATGGCACATCTGAGATCAAGTCAAAGTAAGACCAGAGATCAAGCACACTGCATAAGCAGGTAGTCCGGATCCCAAACACTCTGACATAAATAAACATATTATAGTCACTCCAGTGCTCTTCCTTCAGATCACATCTTTTTATAACATTTTCTATGACTAACTGAAGGAAAAGGCTTGAGCTTTGTCAATGGATAAGTCAGTTCAATATACGGATGCCAGCTGAAAATAAAATAATGGCTGCATTTCATCCACATTCAAGGGAGCAGAGGGAAGATAGTCCTGAATGACAGTGGAAAGAAACCTTCTGATTTGTGAGACTGTGAGTAGTACATAGGGTCATTCACTTTGTGTGAAAGGGGCAGTGTCCTGAGGTCTTTGGCTAATAAACCTGCCCAGCTGGCCCAGAACCTAGAAGGAAAATGCCTGGAAGATTAGGCTTAAAAAAAGGAAGGCAAGTGGACATAAGGGAGGAGTCAAGAGATCTCTATATGTTGTTTCCCCAGTAAGAATATGTGAATCTGAGAACCAAAGCAGTGGAAGCAGGGAGACCCCATTAATCATCATTCCCAATGNAGGCTTAAAAAAAGGAAGGCAAGTGGACATAAGGGAGGAGTCAAGAGATCTCTATATGTTGTTTCCCCAGTAAGAATATGTGAATCTGAGAACCAAAGCAGTGGAAGCAGGGAGACCCCATTAATCATCATTCCCAATGACCCACTGGGGCACTCCGTGCTTTCCATTTGCAACTCTGGGAAGAATATCCTGGGCTATAAAGAGTTTTTATCCTTCTATAACACAGCTTGAGTCTCTTTGAATAAGCTATGGCTCCCACCAGGGTACTATGTACTGCTTAAATTCAGAGATTAAAAGGTGACAAGAGGAGTCACCATCTTGCCAGGGGTAACTGACCCTGGTCAGCAAAGCAACACTCAGATCCCCTCAGTATCCAACTTTACTTTCCCCTCTTAACTATAGCCAGGATTAAGTTATAACTGATGTGTTAGGCATAATAAGGTATGTTCTGAGCACTACACACTGGATGAGCTTCAGGGCAAGTCAGGACAAATCAACATGTATTAGTAGGAGAAAGGAAGAGTGGTACTAGATTTTGGGCCATAGATGCACTGTAGAGTAAATATATGGTACTAGATCCTGAAGTGTTGGATCAAGGGGTGTGGAATATAAGGTTGAATATAAAAAGAGTTGACTCATTGGAAAAGACTCTGATGATGGGAGGGATTAGGGGCAGGAGAAGAAGGGGACGACAGAGG
>SJYV01038051.1:387141-441641 GCA_006410875.1 Neotragus pygmaeus | reverse complement strand
ACAGAGGATGAGATGGCTGGATGGCATCACTGACTCGATGGATGTGACTCTGAGTGAACTCCGGGAGTTGGTGATGGACAGGGAGGCCTGGCGTGCTGCGATTCATGGGGTTGCAAAGAGTCGGACACGACTGAGCGACTGAACTGAACTGAACTGATGGGAGAGTTTATTGGTATGAGAGTACTCTCACGTGATGAAATATTTGTCACCCTGGCTAGAGTCCCAGGAGATTTTGTTAATATGCAATGAGAATGGTTTTTGGAAAAAATCATGGTGTCCTCCAGGTTAAGTATAAATACAATGCCATAGCAGATGACAGAAAGGATTAAAAGTCTCAGAAAAGTGAGAGAATTGAAAGCGAGGATGTTGAAGTGGATGTACTACTTAAGACTGGAAAATCCACCACCCTGTCTATATTCTGTGAGAGAGCCCAGAAGTCTCTCATATGGCAAAGTGGTAACGTGCTTCCCTGGTAGCTCGGATGGTAAAGAATCTGCCTGCAATGCAGGAGACCGGGGTTCAATCCCTGTGTTGGGAGGATCCCCTGTAAAAGGGAATAGCAACCCACTCCAGCATTCTTGCCTGGAGAATCCCATGGACAGAGGAGCCTGGTGGGTTACAGTCTACAGGGTCACAAAAAGTTGGACATGACTGAGCAACTAACAGACACACATTGTGCTAGTGAGGTGATAGCCATCATCTGTAGGCCAAGGCTAATGCTAACAGATGCTGTTGCAAAACTAGGCTCCCAGACACCCAAGAACTAGGGTCTTAAAATTAGCCAGGCCCATGTGACAGCATTTAATTGCTAGAAGAAATGTATGGACAGTTACAAAAGATGGCCAGGTCAGAATAGCAGCCAGAGGACCTGATCCACAGGGAGCTGTGGAGATGGTTTATAGAATAATATATTCCTAGGGGCAAGATGGATGGGCAGTCAACAAGGGCATTTCTCAATGTATACAGTCAGTGAAGTTGAAGATGGATAAGGCTAAGAAGAAGCACTCAAAAAAAAAAAAAAAAATCACAGTCCCTTGCTTGTTTCTTGATCTTAGCCAAGTATTATAACTGACCCCCTGACTGAAAAGAGGTCTCATAGAAATAGTAAGAGTTCTATAACATTAAAACAAGTGACTGTGGTAGTAACTTGCTGTCTTTCCCCAAGCAGATGTATGGTTATTTTGTTGGGGAAAGGCTGTTATCACAGGGCCTAATTTTACACTGATACCTGAAGACCTAGAAGACCCCCAAAAAGATCTATGTTTTCCCTCTTATTTGAAGATTTTTTTTCTCTTTGTCTTTAATTTGTAGACACTTCTTTTCTATAATGAACCTAGTTGTGATTTTGTATGGTGGTGGTAGTTGGTGGTTTAGTTGCTAAGTTGTATCCGACTCTTGCGACCCCATGGACTGGGGCCTGCCAGGCTCCTCTGCCCATGGGATTTTCCAAGCAAGAATACTGGAGTGGGTTGCCATTTCCTTCTCCAGGGTATCTTCCTGATCCAGGAATTGAACCCAGGTCTCCTGCATTGCAGGCAGATTCTTTACTGACTGAGCTATGAAGGAAGCCCAGTGATTTTGTGTGTGTGTGTGTGTGTGTGTTTATTCTGCTTCAGATGGACAGTTTTATAGACATTTTATAATCCATTTATCAGTTTTGGATAATTCTTGACAATTATCTTTCAAATATTAATTCTATTCTATTTATCTCCCTTCCTGAAGCTTCATTTAAATATATATGTTAGACTTAAAATTATTCCGTATATCTTTCTGTGCTCTCTTCTGTATTTTCCATCCTTTTGCTTTCTAGTGCTTCTGTTTTTTCAGTTTAGTTGAAAAAATACTCTATTAATTATTTTAGAACTTGTATATAATAGGAGTCATATTGAATGAATAAAAAGAGAAAAGGTTTGAGAAGCATAGCTCTATTTTCCCCTCATGTGATTATGGTGTTATTTACTATTACTATTGTATTTCTATTTTTTTGAAAAGTCTATTTCAAATTGTGCTAAAAATCCCATATTTTAAAATTCTTTACCAGAAGCTTTTGTTGCTGCGTCCTAGCAGGTTAAATTCTGGGACACAAGATCTGAATTTTGTGTCCAGAGTAGGATTTTAATTTGACTAGAATAGCAAGACCTCCTAAATAACTTAGACTGATAATTAAAAAGTAACTTTAGGATATCGTGAACAAACTACCCATAAGAGTGAAAAATAAGTCTGGAAAATAGAAAGTAGATTATGGGATATCCTTGGTTAATAGTTCATGTTTTCCCTGATAGCCAGAACACCAGACAGTCTTGGTTAGCTGACAAAGCTTATCCCTTCACTTGGCTTGCTGCCTTGCACATATTTGTGCACTAACCAAAGCCAGGTTTAGGGTTTAGGGTATTGAAGAGCTTGACATAGCTGTTCCAGAAATATGGTTAAGTTAAGCAGAGAAACATTCTTATACAAAGGTAGAAACAGAATGAAATACAAAAAGCATATTCTTTTAATTGGCTAAATAGTGGCCCCTGAAGATATCCAGGTTCTAATCTCTGGAACCTGTGAACGTTAGCTCATAATGCAAAAGAGACTTTGCAGTTGTGATTAAATATTTTGAGATGAGGAGATATTATCCTGGATTATCTAAATGCAACCACAAGTGTCCTTATAAGAGGCAAAGGAAGATTTGGCCCAGTAGAGAAAAGTGTCATGTGACGGAAACTAAGGGAGGCAAAGCAAGAAATACACGATAACAGTGGCTATGAAAATGGAGGAAGGAGCCATGAGCCAAGGAGCACAGAGCACGCAGTTACAGGGAAAGAGGGATCAAGAGGGCAGAGTAGGAGACCCCGAGCTCACCTCCAGCCATGACACACCAGAACTACAGGGACACAGAGAACACCTCCCTCTCTCAGGACAACCTGAGCACTAGCAGAACAGCTCTTCCACAGCTACGAATATAAAGAAAAGTACCATCCCGAGGTGGGGAAGAGGGGGAAAAGAAATGATCTAGTCAGCACACACACCTCAGCGGGAGATCCAAAAGAGGCAGAGCATACCACCAACTCAGAAGTCCTCCCTAAGGACCCCAGGGTTCAAGCCCCGTCTTAGGCACCCCTCTCCTGGAATCTAGTGCCAGGAAGTGAACATCTTAACTGGTTTTGAAAATGAGCAGGGTTAATGACCAAGAGAACTAGAAGTCTATAGGAAAAGGAGAGTCTACTTTTAAAGGGCACAGGCACAAATTTACTTACTCCAGTTCCAGTTCTGCTGTAAATTACTCTGCAAGTGCAAAGGCAGCAGCTTAAAAAGTGCCTGGTGCTCTAGCTGACCTGCCAAGGCTGCTACAGTGTGCCCTCCAGCCTTCACTAGGGTGACACCCTAAATGTAATCTTTGTTGGCTTTAATATATATATCAATAGCATATTAAATATGTAATTATGTCTTTAACAGTACTCATTAAATAATATCATATCTCTAAGTTACTTGGCCATTCTTAGCTCCTTCTCTGTGTTCTTCTGATATTTTCCAATGTTGCTTTTATAGTCCACATTTTCTAAATAAATCTTTAAAATCTTCTTTTGAATGTAGTCTAATCTTCTTTAAAGATCTAATCTAAATCTTCTATATAAATCTTTATTAATTTAATGGTGGATGATGGAGTCTTTTTGATAAGTTACAAGTAAAAGTAACTCTTTCTTTCATGACACACATACACATACACACACGTGCACATGCACACGCACATGAATTTCTGAATTATTTAACCTAAAACCTAATATCCACACAAGGTGATTACTCAGGACCAGAAATATAATTTTGTGAGTCATTTGTATGTGAATTAGGAGCTACAGGACTGAATGAAATCACCTAAGAAGGATGTATAAAATATAACAAAAAGATGTCTAATGAGTCCTGGGTCACANTTACTCAGGACCAGAAATATAATTTTGTGAGTCATTTGTATGTGAATTAGGAGCTACAGGACTGAATGAAATCACCTAAGAAGGATGTATAAAATATAACAAAAAGATGTCTAATGAGTCCTGGGTCACAGTAGTGTTTGGTTATTGGGCACAGAAAGAGTCAACAAAGAAGACTGAGCAGTTCTGAGTCCTGAGACAGGAGAGCTAGTAAAGTGTGGTGTCACAGAGGCCAAGTAATGATGCTTAATGATGCTATAAGAAGTGTATGGTCACTATCTTGAATTCTGCTGAGAGTTCAAGTAATACAAATATATGCAGCCACCTGAAAGCACTACTAATTGTGGCAGAAACTGTTTTATTTCCTTTTTTCTCTCAGACACACAAGTATACTTCCCTTTCAGTTATATATGGCCACATAAATAAGCTCTATCCAATGGAATTCTCTCACATATGATTCTACTTCCCTATCTTCCAAACGAGTTAAAAGAGCTCTAAAGATCTATAGCAGGTTTCTTGGGAGTCTCTGGAGGAGAGATTCAGGACTTCTGGCCAGTAATGCCAGCTCTGAGTTGCTGCATGAACAAGCAACTTTTATTATGTTAAACTGTTAGGATGTTAGGTCAGTTGGGTTTAACAGAACTCACATTAATACAGTGATCTTGACAGTAGTAAACTGGTAGGAGTGTCAGATTAGAGAGAGATGTATGGAGCATCCAAAGGCAGTTTTGGACTCAGTTCTGGTCAGTTACCAGGTGGCTGTGGCAGCTGATAGTCATTTTGAATACTTTACGTTTTCCATTGCTTGAAATAGTGCATCTTGTGAGTAGTCTAATCAAATATCAGCTAGAATAAACCTACCTAGTTTTTTTCTCACATTTTATTTTCCTCTTGATGAGTTGAAATGGTAAGTCTTAAAAGGTAAAATGTTAAACAGTTGGCCCGATAGTATAATAGCAAGCAGTCTGCTTGGCAATAAGCACTTTAATAATATTGCCTCCCCAAATGGCCTGCTAGTCTACCAGGAGCAAAAGACTCCCTGACACCAGCCAGCGTTTACAAACAAATTCCATTCAGGATGACACCAAGGGAGTTTCTGTTGTCTCTTCTTCTACCTAAAAAAAAAAAAAAAAAAAAGTGTAAGTATTAGTTACACAGTCACATCCAACTCTTTGCAACCCCATGGACTGTCATCTGCCAGGCTCCCCTGTCCATGGGATTTTCCAGGCAAGAATACTGGAGCTGGTTGCCATTTCCTTCTCTAGGAGATGTTCCCGATCTAGGGATCAAACCCGAGTCTCCTGCTTTGGCAGGCGGACTCTTTACCACTGAGCCACCAGGGAAGCCCTCTACCTTGAAGAATACCATTAAATTCCCCTTTTGTTTTTCAAGTTTCAAAATATTCCAGGCCTCAAGAAGGGATTAGAAAGGGAAGAAAAAAGCTTTCTCAACACAATTTTCACGCAATAGAACTCAAAGAAAGAGATAAACCTTACTTCATTTATTCTAAGTTTTTATGCCTGTTTTTTATTCTAAGTTTTCTATGCCTGTTTTTCACATTTTAGCATAACTGAAATTGAGATGCCTCTTTTATAGTCAATGTAGTTAGAAAGACATGTCATAATTCAGTTGGCACCAGTTTTTCTTTTTTACTTATACTTAAAATAATTGGTCTTACTATGAATTAACAGTGTTTGTTTTTTCCTTTCTCAGTTGTACTTAAAATAATGATTTGTCTTACAATTGACAGTGTCTTTGATTTGATGAAATAGTCATCACTGCATATTTGGTAGATCAACAAGTTGTCATTTACATTTGCATATTGAACAAAATTTGTTGGGCTATTTTTTATTTTTCTAATTTGCATAAGCCACTTTTTTTTTTGACACTGTGCATTGTTTTAACTTGGAACAGACTGCAGCATATTTGAAGTTCTAGAATCCTACAACAGTACAACACTCCTGTGATAATTAAAATAAGATCATTAGTATGGAGGATGGCATTTGGTTTCCAAATCTGTCATATTTATTCAAAAGATGTCTCACTTGAGTCCTTACCCAGGTCATTTAATTCTTGTCACCAAAAAGAAACAGATTTCCCATTGTTGATTCTTAGAAAACTTATTTTGGCATTTGACAATGTGATGATGTGACAAAAAGGATTAGCAATCTTCTCAATGAGTTTGAAACATTTGAAGTTACTCAGACAGCTTTAAAACCCCTATTTCAAACTTTATGGTAAAGCAGGATGGGATACTCCTTGTTTTCTAAATTCTAACTGTATTCTTTTATGACTGTTGGGTCCATATGTGGTTTGACTCAGTGTGAGGAAAGATGTTTTACCCTAAACCAGCTCCTTCATGCTTCAACATTAGGAACTGAGATGAAGAGGAATCATACCAACCTGCACTGAGGGGACACTCACAGTTCAGTTACAACAAATGGAAGGCTAGATAATTTTTTGGACTTGTATCATCTCTATTTTGAACATAAAGAATTTCATTGAAAGATGAATTAGGCTTCTCAAAGTTATACAACAAACCAAGGACAAAACAGTAACCATCATTTTTTTTTTTTTCACTTCTTTGCAGCTCATCAATCAAACTTACAAGTCAGGATTTCCTTTCACATAAGGTAGATCTCATAAGAACTACAATGCCCACTGTTAGTTTTAATCTTTTAGGAAGATTAAGCCAAATGGTTACAGGAGAACAAAACTGGAAATTCAAATATATCAAGAAATCTTAGATGAGATGACATTTTGTTTAGCAAGTTTCTGACTTAAAAGATAAAAATGACAGCATGGCAAGATGCTTTAAAATACTTATTGGGAAGGAGTATTTATTAACTCTCTTCAAATTTAGTAAAAGTAAACTCATGTAGTGAGGCTGAGAGGAACTACCCCACGTCCGAGGTCAGGGGCAGTGGCCGAGAGTGCCAGGATGAGACGACACAAAAACTGCCGAGAGGAGCTACCCCGTGTCCAAGGCTAGGGGTGGCAGCCAGGAGGAGCTACCACAATGCCGAGGTCAGGGTCAGCGGCCATGGAGAGCTACCCCAAATCAAGGAGTGGTGGCTGCTCAGGCGCAGGAGGGCCTAGAGGAGCTATTCCACGTTCAAGGTCACGAGGGGCGGCGGTGAGGAAATACCCCTCGTCCAAGGTAAGGAGCAGTGGCTATGCTTTGCTGGAGTAGCCGTGAAGAGATACCCTGCATCCAAGGTGAGAAACCCAAGTAAAACGGTAGGTGTTGCAAGAGGGCATCAGAGGGCAGACACACTGAAACCATAGTAACAGAAAACTAGTCAGTCTAATCACACTGGGACCACAGCCTTGTGTAACTCAAAGAAACTAAGCCATGCTCGTGGGACCACCCAAGATGGGCGGGTTGTGGTGGAGAGGTGTGACAGAATGTGGTCCACTGGAGAAGGGAATTGCAAACCACTTCAGTATTCTTGCCTTGAGAACCCAATGAACAGTATGAAAAGACNTCGAGTTTTCTCAGGATATATGCACAAAAATGGGATTGCTAGATCATATGGAAACTCTGCCTTTAGATTTTTGAGGAATCTCCATACTGTTTTCTGTAGTGGCTATACCAATATACCTGCTTACCAGCAGTGTAGGGGTTCCTTTTCTCCATACCATCTCCAATATTTGTTACTTGTAGACTTGTAAATGATGTCCTTTCTGACCAGTGTGAAGGGGTACCTCATTATCGTTTTGATTTGCGTTTCTCTAATAATTAGTGGTGTTGAGCATCTTTTCATGGGCTGATTGGTCATCTGTATTTCTTCTTTGCAGAAATGTCTGTTTATGTCTTCTGCTTATTTTTCAATTGCATTGTTTGCTTTTTTGCTATTGAGTTGTATGAGCTGATTCTATATTCTGGAAATAAGCACCTGTTGGCCTTGTCATTTACAAATATTTTCTCCCAACCCACAAGTTGCCTTTGTGTTTTGTTTATGGTTTCCTTTGCTGTGCAAAAGCATATAAGTTTCACTGGCTTCCATCTGTTTATTTTCGCTTTTATTTCAGTTGCCTTGGGAGACTGACCTGAAAAAACGTTGGTAGAATTTATGCTGGAGAAAGTTTTGCCTGTGTTCCCTTCTAGGTTTATCTTATATTTAAGTCTTTAAGGTAGTTTGAGTATCAATGCTCTCATTTTTAAGAAACGGATAACTGAAACTCAAGAGAGGTTGAGTAATCTGCTAAGGTCAAACAGTAAGTGATAAGTCAGAGATCGGAACAGAAAACCAGCTTTGATAGGTTATTTTTAGGGTCAGCCTCCGTGAGGAACTGAGAGATGAAACAGGAGAGTAAAGTGCATGCCCCGGATAGATGTGTCCCCTTAGCTTCCCATACCCTTGGCCCTAAAATGAGGAGCCCAGAGGCCAGCGTGGTGCTCTACAGCACAGGTGCAGAGCAGGGCCCCCCTTGCCCAGGTCTATGGGTAGAAGAGCCTGACAGCCTCCATTTTCTTGGTGAGACATGAAAAAAGCCAACTTTATTTGCTCAGACAGGTTGGGTGGAAATCCACTTAGAGGAATCAATGCCACCTTGACTGTTTGGTTCTTTTAACTCTTGGGAAACATAGTATCTAAGCAGTTGGCCGGGAGAGTTTGTTTCCTAGCTTGAGGAAGAACCATGCTCCAGGCAATCAAATATTGATTACAGTCCCCAAGATGCTACAGTTTATAGGCATCCACTTGATAGATTTTTTTCTTCCTACCAGCCGACCTCAATCAGCCCATAAAGTTTGCTTTGTGACAAAAGTATGAACTAGAAGGGGGAAAGAAAAGTACATCACACCCCCTACTTCAAAGCCACAGAGCTACTAAACCTGATTTTGGCTCAGGAGTCCCCTGCAGTGTTGCGGGAAAGTCACCTTGAAAACAGTCTATTCATCACAAAGACTACTGGGCTGCGTTTCAGGTGGGTCTTCTCCTCCTGCCTTAAAGGCAAGTCTGAGTTCAGATGACATCAATGGTCAACAGAGACAGGGGCAGCTGAAGGTGGGATGTCCAGAGACCATTTCTTATAGTCTTAAAATAATATGAACTTTCAAAGAAAATGAGATGCTTGAAAAAGGAGGAAGACAGTGTGAATTAGATAACACAGCAATGACTAAACACCAGTCATCTACTTTTTAAAATATCTTTATATGTTTGTGAAATGTTCATATTGTTGCTTTGAAGGAACTTGACATTCTCTCCCTATATATTATACCTGGGCACTGACCAAATGGTGCTTTTTTTTGTTTTGTTATAAATACTAGACCTTTCTACTGTTAATTTCCTATAATGGCTGGTAACATCTTATTATCTGCATTTTATTGCTAGGAAAACTAAAATATAGAGCAGTTAAGTGACTAGCCAATGAACAAGGGGCAGAATTAGAAACAGCACCAGTAATTCATCCTACCTGTGAAAACATACTTCCTGCTAACCTAGAGGTGCCTGTTTGCACGCTAATCTGCTTCTGACTCATGGCTGGTGACATCCTGTATGCCGACCTTTTAGGATTCTGTAGTCAGTCAGCACCTAGCTGTGTATTAGGTTAAATAATTTCATTATAAAAGTAAGGGGGGATCAGACATGAAACTTTGTCTTTGAGGACAACATAACGTATGACCTGTCATCCAATGGACCACAAGCCAATGAAAGGAAAGCCTGGTTTTGAAGGGGGTGGAAAGGAAAATGTCCAAGGATTTAGATTAAATTTATGCACAATGTATCCATAATTTATGGCCTTATATTAAAAATCTTGGTTGAACATCCCTCCCCCACTTTAATTTATCTTTTCTCATAGCAATTATAATTGACTACTTTACATTTAGGTCCGTGATACCCTGGAGGAGGAAATGGCAACCCACTCCAGTATTCTTGCTGGAAAAAAACTCCCAAGGACAGAGGAGCCTGGCAGGCTACAGTCCATGGGGGTCACAAAGAGTTGGATGCAACTGAACGCACACACACACATGCACATTTTATTTTCCCTACTAAATTCTAAAGGCAGTGATTGTGTCGCATATGTTGTTTGTCCTCCATGGTACATAACAATGCCTTGCTCATGCTAGCTGCTCATAAGATGATGCTAAAAAAAAAAAAAANCAAAGACTTTGATGCTCGGAGGCATTGGGGGTAGGAGAAGAAGGGGTCGACAAAGGATGAGATGGCTCGATGACATCACTGACTTGATGGACATGAGTCTGAGTGAACTCAGGGAGTTGGTGATGGACAGGGAGGCCTGGCATGTTGCAGTTTTGGGGTCGCAAAGAGTCAGAGATGACTTTAGACTGAGTGTCAGCCTGTGTCTTGGCTGGAGAAAAAAAAAAGCAACTAAATGTTTTATGTTAGTTATGGTTTCCTTAAAATGTTTCAGAATTTTGGCAGGTTAATCTTTTTAAAAGTCCACAAGTTTGCAAAATTTAGCAAAATGAGTAATTGAGCGGGGTAGAGACAGGAAAAGGAGAGCAGAGACAGGAAAAAGAGGAGACAGGGTGAAAGAACTGAAACACATGTCTGTACTGTACGCTTTAGAAGCAAGCAGATATCATAATGAGGACAGGGCACCAAAATGGAAACCGCTTGTGCCAAACATTTTTGAGTTTAGTTCCAGATTGAAGAATCTAAATGTGTATTGACATGGAAATAGAATTTTGCAATGCAGCACTGACTGGAAGACAATCTTTGTTTTTCTGAAATACATAGAGTGAGTGATTCTTTTTAAAATTAATTTTTATTGGAGTATAGTTGATTTACAGTGTTATATTTCTATTTGACAGCAAAGTGAATCAGTTATACAGATAGATATATCTACTCTTTTTTTAAGCTCTTTTCCCATTTCTTAGCTTCACTCTTTTCCCATATAGATCATTACAAAGTATTGAGTAGAGTTCCCTATGCTATGCAATAGGTTATTAGTTATCTATTTTGTATATAATATAGTGATTCTGGAAGAACTTCATCACAATGAAATAGAAAAGAATGGAACAGCTATTTTTATCCTGCTTGGTGAATTATTTCTCATTTCTACTTAGTCAAACACATTTTTCTCTTTCAGTAGACAAGATGGAGTTAACATATTTAAGGCAGGTGCTGGGTAGGATTTCTCAACCTTGGCACTGTGGACTTTTTGGGCTGGATAATCCTTTGTGATAGGGGGCTCTCCTGCACCATGTAGATGTTTAGCACCATCACTGGTTTCTACCCACTAGGTACCAGTAGCAGCCTTCTATGATTGTCTCCACACACTGCCTCCTGGGGTGAGAGAAAATCACCCCCAGATGAGACACACTAGGTTAGATGCAAGTCTAACAAATTTGCGTGCTGCCTTTTAACATTTTTTCCTTCATCTCCATTCTACACACTTCCTCTGGAAATGGAAACATTTGAGAGACCCATCTGGTCATATTGCAGTCTGGTTATTTTGTGGCTGCCCACACATTGGATCCAAGTGCCTAACTTCATGCAGAAGGAAATTGAAGAGTCCTTAAAATGGCTACTCATGGAAAGGACTGAAGAGGTGAAGTGAGAGTTTGGGGGTGGGGCATGGGAAGAAAAGGGTAAAAGAACGGATGAGACTTGCAAAAGGGAAAAAAAGAGGAAAAGGGTCTACATTAGTTTCTCAGGGCTACTGTAATGAAGTGCTTCAAACGTGGACAGCTTAAAACAACAGAAATTTACTCTCTCAATTCAGGAGCCCAGAAGTCTGAAATTAAGTTGTTATCAAGGTTTTGCTCTTTCAGAAGTGTCTAGGGGAGAGGTTTCTCCGTGTGGGTTCTTAGCTTCTACTGCTGCTGGCAATCCTCGGTGCTCCTTGGCTTGTAGACATATCACCCATTCTCTGCTTGCATTGTCACATGGTATTTTCCCTGTGTCTGTCTCTCTCATCCTTTTTTTTTTAATAAGGGGTAACAGTCACGCTGGATTAGAATCCACTTTAACTGAATATGAACTCATTTTGACTTGTCTGCAGAGATTCTATTTCCATAAAATGTCACATTCACAGGTACTGAGGTTTAGGACTTCAACATCTTTTGAGGGGATAAATTTCAACCTACAACAGGGTCCGAAAGGGAGGGTTTGGTCTCAAATGGTTCCAAGAGAAATAGTCACTGTAGAGGCTTCAAAACCATTAGTCAAAGATCCAGGCCCATTGGGGCCTCAACAGGTAAAGGATCTGCCTGCCAATGCAGAAGACGCAGGTTAGATCTGTGGGTTGTGAAGATTCCTTGGAGAAGGGAATGGCTACCCACTCCAGTATTCTTGCCTGGAGAATTCCATGGACAGAGGAGCCTGGTGGGCATCAGTCCATGGGGTGGCAAAGAGTTGGACACAAAATGAATAAAGAAGGCAACACTGAAGCCTCATCTCATTGTGAGATCTCTGGGGTTGAAATACACAACTCGAATATGAAATAAAGAACTCTTCTGTACTCTGTGACTTTCATGTATGTGTGACGAGCTAACAGGGAGGTTGTTTAATGATAGGCAGTACCTTCTTCCTGTTCAGTATTAGGAATGGCAGATTGAGGAAACAGCTAACTGATGGAAATTTAAATTAATTTGAGGAGACTTTTTTAAAAACGACTATTCCAAAGGTGTGGGAAGAATGTAAGGAAACCAAAAGGATGATATGGTAGTCTGGAATTAGTGAGTAAATAGGGCTTTGTTACCATCACCTCTAGACCTGATGGGGGATGTGGTTATTGGAACAGAAAGAGAAAAAGAGTGGGAAAAGAGGGGGAGAGGAAGAGAAGGAAACATAACATTTTTGAGTTGGAAGCCTGACAGGAGACTGTGATTAAGGGGTGCAAGCATCCCATGGACACCCTGCATGGAGGCAGCCTGAGCTAATCAATATCCTCATCTCTTCCCTCCCTCCTTCCTGCCCATGCTACCCAACTGGTCAAACCCAACCAAAAGCCAGATACAGTGTTGATACAGGGTATATAGATCAAGCCTCTGCCACTAGCTCTACCCTCCACTCCCATTAAACCTGTGCATAAGTGAGTTTTAAGAAGGGTAAAGAGTGAATCTGAAAGTTCAACCAAAATTTATCTAGCATGCAAAAGAAAAAAACTTTCAATATATTTTCTTCTCTACATTATTTTGTCTGTTAAAAAGTAAAATTTAATTTCATTAATCTGCTATATTTTGATCATTTTATTTGAAGAAGATCTGCTTAATTTATTAATCTTTGAATGAAATGACCAAAAATTCCCACAGTACATTAGGCTGGTTGTCAATATATAATAATGCTTGTGTTTGATTTTGGGAACATGGGATATTTTATAGAAAAACTGTCATTTCATGATGCTACTGCAATATTTGGGTGCTACATCCCAAATAAGGACAAGAGTAAGGAGACCTTGGGTCTAGTCCTAGTCCTACAGATAACTTGAGATGTGATGTTCATGGAGGCCAACCAGTTTCTTTGTTTTCAATTATTAAATCAAGGAGTTAGGCATCTCTTACATATAGACAATATTTATAGACTTTAAGTTCCCTCATTTGGGGCTTATTCAGAAAACTAAGATCATGGCCTCTGGCTCCATCACTTCATGGCAAATAGAGGGGGAAACAGTGGCTGACTTTATTTTTCTGGGCTCCAAAATCACTGCAGATGGTCACTGCAGCAATGAAATTAAAAGACGCTTGCTCCTTGGAAGGAAAGTTATGACCAATCTAGACAGCATATTAAAATGCAGAGACATTACTTTGCAAACAAAGCTCTGTCTAGTCAAGGCTATGGTTTTTCCAGTGGTCATGTATGGATGTGAGAGTTGGACTGTGAGCAAAGCTGAGCTCTAAGTAATTGATGCTTTTTTAAAAAATATATAAATGTATTTATTTTAATTGGAGGTTAATTACTTTACAATATTGTATTGGTTTTGCCATACATCAACATGAATCCGCCACAGGTGTACACGTGTTCCCCATCCTGAACTCTCCCCCTCCTCCCTCTCCGTACCATCCCTCTGGGTTGTCCTAGTGCACCAGCCCCAAGCATCCAGTGTCATGCATCGAACCTGGGCTGGCGATTCGTTTCATATATTATATTATACATGTTTCAATGCCATTCTCCCAAATCATCCCACCCTCTCCCTCTCCCACAGAGTCCAAAAGCCTGTTCTATACATCTGTGTCTCTTTTGCTGTCTTTTTCACAGAGCTAATTGATGCTTTTGAACTGTGGCGTTGAATAAGACTCTTGAGAGTCCTTTGGACTGCAAGGAGATCCAACCGGTTCATCCTAAAGGAGATCAGTCCTGGGTGTTCATTGGAAGGACTGATGTTGAAGCTCAAATTCCAATACTTTGGCCATCTGATGCGAAGAGCTGACTCATTTGAAAAGACCCTGATGATGGGAAAGATTGAGGGCAGGAGGAGAAGGGGATGACAGAGGATGAGATGGTTGGATGGCATCACCAATTCTATGGACATGGGTTTGGGTGGACTCTAGGAGTTGGTGATGGACAGGGAGGCCTGGCGTGCCTCCCTTCATGGAGTCGCAAAGAGTCGGACATGACTGAACGAATGAACTGAACTGAACTGATTCATGATCATATCACATTCATTAATATACTTGCCTTGATTATATTAATGTATTTTCCCCTCAAAAAAGCTTTATCATTTTATGAGACTATAAGCAATTAGAAATGCAGCCTTATGCAGTTACCAGTTTTCACAAATAAATTGGATGATTCAAGACAAGGAGACAAATACATTTGAAATCTCAACTGTTTAAGTGACTAAGCTTTTTCTGACCTTAGAATCTTGCCACGTGCTGTTTCCTTTTCTGGAAGGTTTCTAGCCTTACTAACTCCTACCCTTCCCTCAAGTCATAGCTCAGTTCTCAATCAGAGAAAACTTCCTTGATGCTTCTCAAATCTTTCTCACCTTTAAAATAAGGTCCCTTTGGTTATTTGCATTCTTAGAATCCATATTTATTGCTTTACTGTAGTTTATAGTTACAAATTTAATTGTGATTTTAAATTTTTTTACTTTTATTAAGATTTAACTGTAAATTGGTGGTAGAGATCATATCTGGGTTTATTTTAAATCTGTTTCCCAGCATTTATCATAATGCCTCACCCAAATTAATTATCATTTTTCAAATGGTTGAGTGCATAAATTGAGCTATGGTGTCACTGGACTCGTAATTACTATATTTGTCATTTGGACTTGTGAATCTTTGTATAACTAAATATTTTGTTGCTTTTGTTATTTAGTCGCCAAGTCATGTCCAGCTCTTTGCAACCCCATGGACTGTAGCCCACCAGGCTCTTCTGTCCNTATTTGAAGAAGATCTGCTTAATTTATTAATCTTTGAATGAAATGACCAAAAATTCCCACAGTACATTAGGCTGGTTGTCAATATATAATAATGCTTGTGTTTGATTTTGGGAACATGGGATATTTTATAGAAAAACTGTCATTTCATGATGCTACTGCAATATTTGGGTGCTACATCCCAAATAAGGACAAGAGTAAGGAGACCTTGGGTCTAGTCCTAGTCCTACAGATAACTTGAGATGTGATGTTCATGGAGGCCAACCAGTTTCTTTGTTTTCAATTATTAAATCAAGGAGTTAGGCATCTCTTACATATAGACAATATTTATAGACTTTAAGTTCCCTCATTTGGGGCTTATTCAGAAAACTAAGATCATGGCCTCTGGCTCCATCACTTCATGGCAAATAGAGGGGGAAACAGTGGCTGACTTTATTTTTCTGGGCTCCAAAATCACTGCAGATGGTCACTGCAGCAATGAAATTAAAAGACGCTTGCTCCTTGGAAGGAAAGTTATGACCAATCTAGACAGCATATTAAAATGCAGAGACATTACTTTGCAAACAAAGCTCTGTCTAGTCAAGGCTATGGTTTTTCCAGTGGTCATGTATGGATGTGAGAGTTGGACTGTGAGCAAAGCTGAGCTCTAAGTAATTGATGCTTTTTTAAAAAATATATAAATGTATTTATTTTAATTGGAGGTTAATTACTTTACAATATTGTATTGGTTTTGCCATACATCAACATGAATCCGCCACAGGTGTACACGTGTTCCCCATCCTGAACTCTCCCCCTCCTCCCTCCCCGTACCATCCCTCTGGGTTGTCCTAGTGCACCAGCCCCAAGCATCCAGTGTCATGCATCGAACCTGGGCTGGCGATTCGTTTCATATATTATATTATACATGTTTCAATGCCATTCTCCCAAATCATCCCACCCTCTCCCTCTCCCACAGAGTCCAAAAGCCTGTTCTATACATCTGTGTCTCTTTTGCTGTCTTTTTCACAGAGCTAATTGATGCTTTTGAACTGTGGCGTTGAATAAGACTCTTGAGAGTCCTTTGGACTGCAAGGAGATCCAACCGGTTCATCCTAAAGGAGATCAGTCCTGGGTGTTCATTGGAAGGACTGATGTTGAAGCTCAAATTCCAATACTTTGGCCATCTGATGCGAAGAGCTGACTCATTTGAAAAGACCCTGATGATGGGAAAGATTGAGGGCAGGAGGAGAAGGGGATGACAGAGGATGAGATGGTTGGATGGCATCACCAATTCTATGGACATGGGTTTGGGTGGACTCTAGGAGTTGGTGATGGACAGGGAGGCCTGGCGTGCCTCCCTTCATGGAGTCGCAAAGAGTCGGACATGACTGAACGAATGAACTGAACTGAACTGATTCATGATCATATCACATTCATTAATATACTTGCCTTGATTATATTAATGTATTTTCCCCTCAAAAAAGCTTTATCATTTTATGAGACTATAAGCAATTAGAAATGCAGCCTTATGCAGTTACCAGTTTTCACAAATAAATTGGATGATTCAAGACAAGGAGACAAATACATTTGAAATCTCAACTGTTTAAGTGACTAAGCTTTTTCTGACCTTAGAATCTTGCCACGTGCTGTTTCCTTTTCTGGAAGGTTTCTAGCCTTACTAACTCCTACCCTTCCCTCAAGTCATAGCTCAGTTCTCAATCAGAGAAAACTTCCTTGATGCTTCTCAAATCTTTCTCACCTTTAAAATAAGGTCCCTTTGGTTATTTGCATTCTTAGAATCCATATTTATTGCTTTACTGTAGTTTATAGTTACAAATTTAATTGTGATTTTAAATTTTTTTACTTTTATTAAGATTTAACTGTAAATTGGTGGTAGAGATCATATCTGGGTTTATTTTAAATCTGTTTCCCAGCATTTATCATAATGCCTCACCCAAATTAATTATCATTTTTCAAATGGTTGAGTGCATAAATTGAGCTATGGTGTCACTGGACTCGTAATTACTATATTTGTCATTTGGACTTGTGAATCTTTGTATAACTAAATATTTTGTTGCTTTTGTTATTTAGTCGCCAAGTCATGTCCAGCTCTTTGCAGCCCCATGGACTGTAGCCCACCAGGCTCTTCTGTCCGTGGGATTTCCCTGGGAGGAATACTGGAGTAGCTTGCCATGCCCTCCTCCAGCGATTTTCCCAACCCAGGGATCAAACCTGCATTTCCTGCACTGGCAGGGAGATTCTTTACCACTGAGCCACCAGGAAAGCCCATAACTTAATATAGCATGTTATATTTATTGCCCAGGGGTTCATCAAAGGAACAGATATTAGGAGCTGGATGGCCAAAAAGCAGAAGGTGGCCAACTTCACTTAGCTTAAGGCATGGAGTACCGTCATAGATGTGCCAGGGTGACAAAATGTGTAAAATAAAATAATGGAAGTAAAACGATGATACAATAATAAGAGAACTAAGACCATTCTAAAAAGTTTATCATTCTAAATCAGGGTTTCTCAGCCTCTGCACTATTGGCATTATTTTGGGCTGGATGATTCTCTGATGTGGTGAAATGCTCTGTGCACCACAGGACGTTTAGCAGCATCCNGTATGTTATATTTATTGCCCAGGGGTTCATCAAAGGAACAGATATTAGGAGCTGGATAAAAAAGCAGAAGGTGGCCAACTTCGCTTAGCTTAAGGCATGGAGTACCATCATAGATGTGCCAGGGTGACAAAATGTGTAAAATAAAATAATGGAAGTAAAATGATGATACAATAATAAGAGAAATAAGACCATTCTAAAAAGTTTATCATTCTAAATCAGGGTTTCTCAGCCTCTGCACTATTGGCGTTATTTTGGGCTGGATGATTCTCTGATGTGGTGAAATGCTCTGTGCACCACAGGACGTTTAGCAGCATCCTTGGCTTCTACCCTGTCAATTCTGGTAATGTCCCTGCTGTTGTGACAGCCAAAATCATCTCTGGATTTTGCCAAATGTCCCCCTGCGAGTCAAAACTGCCTCAGTTGAGACCACTGCTCTTCAGAATTAATAAATCAGAAAACCAAACCAAACAAAAATCAATTCTCCTTACACTACACATCATCATTTCATTGTCTCAAGAACCTTAAAACTCTCATAACGAAGATTAGGACCATCTCCATTTCATATATAAAGAAAAGGAAAGAAAAGCCTGTGCTCTACAAATCTGTTTTGCTACCTTAAAAAAAAAAAGAAAAAAATCTCCTGGAAGGGTTCCAGAGCAGAGATGAGCACCAGCCCCTGGAGACAGCGAGGGCCCCGCGAGGTGAATGGGCTGCAGCTATACCACATACCATTACCCCAGGGCCGAGTGTCACTGCTAGGGAATGCAGGTGCTGAGCCCTAATTTGGGATCCTTGGTAGCCATCATCTGAGCCCTCCTAACTCCTCATTCTCAAGCCTGAGAAGGGAATTTCCAGGTCTTCCCCAACCTCCTTTTTATGAGAAATACCTAGAAGAGAGCAATTCTATATTTTCTTTCTCAATATACATTTATATTGATACTAACTTTTAAGAGAAGAATTGGCAGTTATATCAGTAACAGATGTGTATTTAGAAACATTACATTTGTTTTATTTTCTACTTGATCAGGAGCAATTTGGGGAAGAGGCAAGAAGGGAGAAACAGAAACACAGAAAGAGAAACTCACATAGTCACAGGCCAAGAGAGATTGAAGTTAAGTCAGAAAGAGACAAGGACGTACAGAAAGTGACACATAGACACACACAGGGAACCGCTGAGAGACTCCAAGAAGGGCAGGCACACTGTGAGTTAGAAGGGAAATGAGAGCTGAGGGCTTGTGGAGGGGGAGGCCGAGGAAAGGAAAAGGGTCCTGGGATGTAGGGCTTGTGAAGGAGCTGTGAAAGGCAGAAAGAAGACTGATTAATCTGCTCACTGGGTGTTTAATCAAACTGACAGACCTGATTTCAGAAATGCTTCAGACATTGTTGTTAAACATATTGACGTTCATCTCTCTCATCTGCAGAAACGCAGTGACTAGTACAATGAAAGAATTTTCAAACTTATTCAAATGATAACTCCTTGAGGATACAGGACGTGAAGACCCCTGTTTCCTTCTCTCTCATTTTCTGTCCTCTTCTCCTTTTCCCTCTGGCCCCACAAATACAAGGGCAGCTGACTTAAATATGTCAGGGAATGTTCAGCACAGGTTAGGCAGACTGCAAGCAGCTGTGTGCAGCCTGGGTTGGGTTGGAGGCTGCTGTGAGCTCTACATTTGGGAGGGCCTTAAAAGTTTGCTCTCACTGGACCATTCAGACCATTCTAGACTGAGACACATCACACCGAGGCAGCTACTATCCAGGTTATAGCATTGCAATTACAGCGGAAACCTGACTATGCTGGGAAGGGCCTTTGTGCCTGATCCACGTAATATTTGATACCTCCCTCTGGATCAGAAAGCCCCAGAGTCAGTGTCCAGGATCCAAATATTTTCTAACCAGCTTCTCGTGTGACAGCCAGAGCCAGTCAACAGAGGTTTGACCAGACAGACTGTGTGCAGCTGACAGTTAGACCATAGAACAGTTAACCTTTGAGTTAGAGGTTGAATTTGACATCGAATGTGGAGGAAGTAGTTATCATTGTGTTTGATAAAAATATTTCTGAGTCGATGGCTATAGTGTTCACCCCAAGTGATCTGTGCCTCCTCTCAGTCAGTGAATGCTGAAGACGGAATATTGTGTAGGAATGGTCAGGAGCATATTGCCTTTGGAGACAGAAATTTCAGATTATAATTTTTATTTTTTTTAGACACATCCATCACCAGGACTTTAAACGTTTTTTTTTAATGTATTTTTAGCTGTGCTGGGTCTTCATTACTGCACAGGCTTTTTCTAGTTGTGATGGACGAGCAGGGGCTACTCTCCAGTTGTGGTGTGAAGGCTTGCCATTGCAATGGCTTCTCTCGTGGAGCACGGGCTCTAGGTACGTGGGCTTAAGTAGTTGTGACACGTGGGCTTGCAGCTGCAGTGCTTGGGCTTAATTGTCCAGTGACATGTGGGATCCTCCCAGACACTGAACCCATGTTTCCTGCATTGGCAGGCAAGTTCTCAATCACTGGACCACCGAGGAAGTCCCTCAGATCACATTTCGATAGTGCACTATTCCATGGAGAACCCACAAGTCCTAGAATGAGAAGGACCTTAGTGATTTTCTAATTCACTCAGGANCTGAACCCATGTTTCCTGCATTGGCAGGCAAGTTCTCAATCACTGGACCACCGAGGAAGTCCCTCAGATCACATTTCGATAGTGCACTATTCCATGGAGAACCCACAAGTCCTAGAATGAGAAGGACCTTAGTGATTTTCTAATTCACTTAGGAGAACACACAAGACCACAGAGGTCAAGGAACTTGTTTAAGACTGTGCAAACTAGAACCTGGGATCCATAGTCTTCATCCCAATTTATTTGCGTGTACGGTAATCAATAAATAGTATTATTTTAAATATAAATTGATGGTCTTTTTGAAAATTTCCAATTAATAGTCAAAGGAACATCAGTGTATAGAGTACACATTTAATAAATGGTGAGAATTAGAGGAAGAGCTGAGAAGTATCCAGCATTTAGCCTAATATGCATTCAATAAACATCTGAAATGAATGTTTAATGAAATGAATGGGTTCAAATTATTAGCACTTTTCTCAGAAGATTCTTATTATTAGAAACAGCCACAAAATGATTTACCTTAGCAAAGGATACAAGGCTCACAACTCAAAAGGGTACCATTTTGGAAAGATGTTTTTATTGTATAATTAAAGCTAATGGAAATTTCACTAAACAAAGAAATGCTAAAGATATAAGGTGCTCAAGAGATGAACAGATGCAAAACATATGTAACTACTTAAGAAAGTACACTCAGCACATATGAAGCTCCTTTGTTGTCCCTGCAGAGTGAAGTGAGTCCTATTTCCCAAGTCTCTTTATTTTGGATTTTCTCCCAATGTGAAAAGAAAAAAAAAAATTCCTCTCTGTAAAATTCAATGACACAGACTATAAAGCCAGGATTTCATAGAAGTGGTAGGTTATTTGAGAAGAATTAGTTCTCTACCCCCACACATCACTCTCAAATAGAATATTTCATCAAATATTGCCACCAGCAAAATGCACCAAGGAGCCATGTTCCTCCTGGAAGTGGAAATAGCGTTGAAAGGTTGAATGAACCAGATTATATGTCACATTTTTTGAATAACTAGATTCTCTGGAGACTAAAGAGTGATAAAGGTTTAATAGGATCTCAATGAATCTCTCAGGTCTCCTTGTATTTCATTATATTCTGACTATGAATCATGTAAAAGTTCATCAGATCAAGTCATTTCTCAGCTGTGTTTGTGTATTAAGAACTTCATTCTTGTTTGGCAACTCCTTGTGTGATCTGTCTGTAGTTCAGGTCACCTGAGCATTTAAGCTGCTGTTCCGTTTACAGCTCCCCAAATGTCTTATTTTTCCCCTGAGGCTACATCATATGGCCTTTTGACATATTTGAAGGACAGAGATATTACAAAACAGCTCTTTGAACATCTTTATTTTGGGCAGTAACTTCCAAAGTGAATAAGGAAAACCAAGGATTCCCTTTACAATTGCTCTCTCTGTTAGCACAAGCCAAGATAATGCTTATCAGGGTCATTTTTGGCTAGTCTTAANCAACTTTTTCACTCTCCACTTTCACTTTCATCAAGAGGCTTTTTAGTTCCTTTTCACTTTCTGCCATAACATATTAAAAATAAGGAATATGTTTCAGAAAGATCAAGAGACTTATCTCAAGACTATAGCTAGAAAGAAATAGGGTAAGACTTAAATCTTCTCATGAAGTCAAGATATTAAAACTATTTAAAATTATATAGTCCAGCATATTGTTTCTTAAATGCTTGATCCCTAAGCACCCAACTAATGCTTCTTGAGTTCTCTTCAGAAGGAAAAGACCCGTTGTCAAATTATATAGGGCTTGGAAATATACATTTTTATGAAAATTTTATTTATGAAATCATAAACTGAGATCAAAAGATAAATTTGAAAATAATGTATCTTTGTCATTCAGTTGGATTGCTGGTAAACCATCCCAGGAGATAAGAATTCATTTAAGATCTCAAAACAAAACAAAAAATAAGATTATATGCCTTATTTGTGTCAACCATTCTATTGCTTAAAAACCTTACTCAACTAAAATTCTTTGTTATATTTTAGAGCTATTCATCTGTGGAGACAGATTATTGATTNCCATCCCAGGAGATAAGAATTCATTTAAGATCTCAAAACAAAACAAAAAATAAGATTATATGCCTTATTTGTGTCAACCATTCTATTGCTTAAAAACCTTACTCAACTAAAATTCTTTGTTATATTTTAGAGCTATTCATCTGTGGAGACAGATTATTGATTACTAAACTAGAATCTGTTAAGAACAAAAATCTTTATTGAATTTTCTTCATGCTGACTTTCAGGTTATTTGACTTTCAGGTTATTTTTATTTTATTTCTAATACTTGATATCTATTTATATATGATTCTTAATAGGAAAAAGATCATGTTTCTCCTTACCTCCGCAACTTTAGACCTTATTCAGTATTAAAACAGAAGTTCAGAAAGTACTGAATGCATTGAGAGCGCTGTTTTCCAGATCAAGTACAATGCATACTTAAGGATTACAGTTGTAAAATATAGTAGTCTTCTGTCTACGGCTATCATCTGTACTGTGCTATCTTTTAGTTATTGCTGTTTTCTCAAATCTTTGCCATCTAACAAGTGCTTCTGTTTCTAGTTCCTCTTTGTGATGGTGTATCCTGTGTTTCTGGTGACTTCCATTTCTTCAGTTTGCCTTTTGGTATATTGGAAAGACAGAACTTTGGAAAACAACTCTTTTCCCTCTGTTTCTACTATCCAGGACAATAGAGTTTTCATTCATCCTTTTACCTTCAAGCAACATCATGATCTGGTAGAGCTATACTAAATATTCACAGAGGAAAGAGATTCTCCTTAGGCCATTTATAATATAAATTTCCACCTACCAAGACATGTGGCCTGCCTTCTGGGACCCAGGACACGGAAGAACAACTCTTTCCTCTTTAAAGAACAGTTTCTAAACAAAATCTGGTGGTGGTGTTGTTCAGTCACTAAGCTGTATCCAACTCTTTGCAACCTCATGGACTGTAGCACAGCAGGCTTCACTATCCTTCATTATCTCCTGGAGTTTGCTCAAATAAATGTCCATTGAGTCAGTGATGCTATCTAACCATCTCATCCTCTGTCACCTTCTTCTTTTGCTCTCAATCTTTCCCAGCATCAGGGACTTTTCCAATGAGTTGGCTCTTCACATTGGGTGGCCGAAATAGTGGAGCTTCAGCTTCAGCATCAGTCCTTCCAATGAGTATTCAGGGTTGATTTCCTTTAGGACTGATTGGTATTCTTGCAGTCCAAGGGACTCTGAAGAGTCTTCTCCAGCACTACAGTTTGAAAGCATCAATTCTTTGACACTCAGCCTTCTTTATTGTTCAACTTTCACATCCGTACATGACTACTGGAAAAACCATAGCATTGACTATATGGACTTTTGTCAGCAAAGTGATATCTCTGATTTTTAATCTGCTGTCTAGGTTTGTCATAACTTTCTGTCCAAGGAGCAAGCATCTTTTAATTTCATGACTACAGTCATTGTCCTTAGTGATTTTGGAGCCCAAAATCTGTCATTGTTTCCACTTTTCTCCCTTCATTTTGCAATGAAGTGATGGGACCTGATGCCATGATCTTAGTTTTATTTTTTTTAATGTTGAGTTTTAAACCAGCCTTTTCACTTTTCTCTTTCATCCGTATCAACAGGCTCTTCACTTTCTGCCATTAGAGTGGTATCATTTGCATATCTGAGGTTGTTATTCCTCCCAGCAAGTTTGATCCCAGCTTTCAATTCATCCAGCCTGGCATTTCACATGATATACTCTGAATATAAGTTAAATAAGCGGAGTGACAATATACTATACAGCCTGTTGTACTCCTACCCCAATTTTGAACTGTCTGTTGTTCCATGTTCAGTTCTAACTGTTGCTTCTTGGCCTGAATACAGGTTTCTCAGAAAACAGGTTGGGTGGTCTGATACCATCCCTTTAGGAATTTTCCACAGTTTGTTGAGATACACACATATAGTCAGAAATGTATAGTATCTTCAGTGCCCCATGTGATTTTTACTTGTGTACATTCTGAAGTGAGTAGTACATCATTCTTGCTTTGCAGGCAGAAAGGTGTTGGAATTATTGGAGTGATTCCTCCTGGTGTGCACACTCATAGCAATTTAGCCTTGGGATAATTTCAAGTTTTAAGCTGACCATTAAAGTAATGAAAGAAGTGTATAGTGGCTTCCAAGGTGGCGCAGTGGTAAAAGAATCTATCTGCCAATGCAAGAGATACAAGAGAGGTAGGTTTGATCCTAAGTTGGGAAGATTGCCTGGAATATGAAATGGCAACCTACTCTGGTATTCTTGCCTGGGAAATCCCATGGACCAAGGAGCCTGGCAGGCTACAGTCCATGGGGTCACAAAGAGTTGGATACAACTGAGCACGTGTAAATCACGAAATATATCAAACAAATCAAGCTTGGGCTGATATTGGTGTGACTGGAGTTAATCATATCTGAAAACCTAGCTGCTTTTTCTTTGGTTATAGCAGCTCTTGTTGATTTTTGTAATGAAAAAATTCTTGGCTTCTGATTTTAACATACTTCATCTTGAATTGTACAAAAGCAGAGTTTCTATAAAGGGTATTTTATTTGACTCTACTAATTGAGCATCAATCTCATATGCCAGATAATAGAGTCAATGTTTAAAAGACATAACTCCTGCCTTTGGGAACTTACACAGAATGTAGACATGGCAGGACAACACTGGACATTTTTCTACATAATTAGGGTTACCTGGGGAAAGTGTATTTCATCACACACTCTATAGAAGATTCTTTGGCTGAGACCCTTTCATAAGGGATTAACCTTCAGATGCATTCTCCTTCCTCCCACCAGATGTGTATTTCTCTTACAAAACATTCCCAAATAATTCAATACTTTGTATAGTGAAATAGCTTCACTGGAGTAGAGAATCCTTTCTCTGTCCCAAGGATTGATTTTTTTTTTCCCTATGGAACACCTTCTCACAGAAGGTCAATATCTGTGTTTCTGTGGATGGTCAGAGGACTGTAAAAGAAGTAAGTAGGGACCATAATGCAAGACAAGCAGCAGTCTTATTTAAAATAAGCAAGTATAATGCAGACAAAATAATTTTTTCTTCCAGCCTTTGCCTTTGCTCAACTCTCAGCTGTATTTTCCATATACCGCTCTTGAGTTCATTACTCTTTAAACACATTAATTGTCACTGCTTTGACTAACTCCTTGGGTTATTTACATACTGTAAACAGCTCTGATATTTTTCGTAGACACATACTGTGAAGGACCCTTGGGTTCCAGTGCATTGTTTTCCCTTCCCCAACATTTATTCTTTGGCAAATTGTGNACACATTAATTGTCACTGCTTTGACTAACTCCTTGGGTTATTTACATACTGTAAACAGCTCTGATATTTTTCGTAGACACATACTGTGAAGGACCCTTGGGTTCCAGTGCATTGTTTTCCCTTCCCCAACATTTATTCTTTTGCAAATTGTGAACATGACCATTTTCCTTATACCACTCTCCTGTGTATGACAACCATGAAAATACATACCTATGGGAAAAATAAAGAATCTTCCTCTATTCAGCATTGTTACACTGTAATAGGTAAACTATGAGACTCTTCTGTATACTATCAAGAGAGTCTTATTATCTCTCTGGAAGGGAACCACTTTGGCCTTATTTATTCCCTTAATTAATACTGCATCTGCAAGGCATATGTCTACATTTTGCCACTATTGCAGCCACTTTAGTCCTCAGTGTATTAAAATCAAACTCTACCACCTCTGAGCACATTGAGGAAATTTCTTCCATCTCCAGCTCACGATGTATACTTAAGGGCAAGCAGCCTGAAGGAGAAGTGTGGGGGATGCTAACATGGTCTGTAGTTGTTAACAGGAACCTCCTTCTGGTGAATGAGGGAAGCTTAATCCCATGGAAGTATGGTTTCAATTTTTCATTGAAATTACAATCAAACAAGTTGCCAGCACACATTTTTCTTTGTCAGATGTTTCCCTTATGGTAGATTTGGAGTACTCTTGGGCCGGCTTATAAACTCTGTCCTCTGCCATTGTTGCTACAGACTCTTCTCTTTGTTTTCAAATTAATTTCATCTTTTTTCTCCTAGAGGTGAATACATTTGAAATACAGTAGTACCTGACAGGAAAATATCTCTTCAATGCAAACTTTTTTTTTAGCAGGACTCCGTTGGGAAGGACAACACATTACTGGCTCTTCTTCAGCTCTCTGTAGGGAACTCAGTATGATAAAAATCACAAGAGCCAAGGGCCGGCAATTTCCTGATTTTCTAGCACTTATTAAAATCGTATTTATCAAGGCTGACTTTTGGCTGCTGGTTGAACTGGAAGAAATGGCTTTTAGAGGTCTGCTTTGGGAATAGGGGACCCTATGAACACTGCAGGACAAAGTAGTCTTGGGGATGACTGTACTGTTTTCAGACTCATGAAACCACAAAGTTCTCAGGAGGGCCGAACCCAAGTTGGAAATCATTCACCTCCCTTTCTTGGCGGAAGCAGCATCAGAGAGAACAAGCAAAAGATAATAAAGACCAGTTGTTTTGATCTCTGGTGCCAGAACTATGTCCCTAATGAAGGAGACTCTACATCAAAGAAACTGCAGTGACATTGAGAACTGACTATGTTTTGTTTTCAGCCCATCTCCAAGCAAAGGTGTGATGGAATTGATGTGTCCTGAAGCTTTTGTCATGTGAATCATTAGGCAACTGCCAAACATTACCATCTGGACCAAATCAATGCTGTTTACATCTTTGCAGGTCTTATTTTCTAAGGTGACTCGTTTTGCTTTAACTGGGGAGGAAGTAGTATTCTTGAAACATAAATAGTGTGACTACTATTAATTCTATGGCTTACTGGAAGAGGATTGTTCTAGTAAGTACTCAATATAACGTATGAAAAAGACCCACTAGAAGAGAAAGAAATGAGGAGTAAGGTAATATGATTTTGTGAAGAAAAACTAGAAAGGGAATAACAAGGTCTGGGCACAATTTGCACTTTGCTTCTGAAATCTTGGGTGACTGAAGTAAGACATTGTTGGCTGTCAGTATAACTTCTCAGGTATAATTATACCTCACTAGTATCATAGCTGGAGAAGGAAATGGCAACCCACTCGTGTTCTTGCCTGGAGAATCCCAGGGATGGGGGAGCCTGGTGGGCTGCCGTCTATGGAGTTGCACAGAGTTGGACGGACACGACTGACGTGACTTAGCAGCAGCAGCAGCAGCAGTATCATACCACTGCTGAGTCTTGGAAATGGAAGGGATTTTAGTGAACTAATGTCTCTACCTGTCTCAGTGTTATTTTCTGGATCAGATGAATATTAAAACTATCTTTTAAATTTATTTTTCCTCCATAATCGCAAAAAGCCAACTGTAGAAAACATTGGGAGATAGTCAGCAAAAAATTACTAAGATGAAAAAAGACATAAGTCCATTCCTTCTGAGATATCCACCATTTTATAGGAAAGATTCATTCTTTTTCTTGTAGGTATTCAGCAAACATTTATTTCACACTGTGCTAGATGATGGGAATACAGAGATGAAAAGGCATAGTTTTTGCCTGTCTTCAAGGATCTTTTTTATTTACTGGAGAGATAGATAAGTAAATAGTTTAAAACTGTGATAAATACTTGGTGAGTGGAAAGCCCTGAGAACTATGATGAGGTTGGTATCAGGGGAGGTTTCTCAGAGGAAATGACATTTGGTTTGAGTTCTCTGCATAAATAGTGAAAGGGGTGAATGAAAGTGTGAAATGCGTGGCTTGGGGGTTGGGAGTGAGGGGCAGATGCCAGATGGCATTCAGGAAGAAATGCTTTTAAAGAATCTGAGGCAAACTTCTGAGCATGATATTACTTAAATATAAATGGAAGACTTTTTCCTAGTATTAATACTTTTTAGTTGAGGCTGATAACTAGAATATGTCTTCTTATGACAAGTAAGATCCGATGCTGTAAAGAGCAATATTGCATAGGAACCTGGAATGTCAGGTCCAGGAATCAANGGCGGAGGAGCCTGGTAGGCTGCAGTCCATGGGGTCGCGAAGAGTTGGACACGACTGAGTGACTTCACTTTCACGTTTCACTTTCACGCATTGGAGAAAGAAATGACAACCCACTCCAATGTTCTTGCCTGGAGAATCCCAGGGATGGGGGAGCCTGGTGGGCTGCCGTGTATGAGGTTGCACAGAGTTGGACATGACTGAAGCGACTTAGCAGCAGCAGCAGCAGCATTATTGAATGCGGTTTGCTAATGGTTTAACAATGTTTATGTCTGAATAAATAATATACATTGGTCAATAACTTGTTTGTTTTGGTTCTGGCATCATGGTAAAACTGTTCTCACAAAACAAGTTGAAAAATGTTCTTCCTTCTGTTTTCTAAACTACAGACTGTGAGAAATTAGTGTAATTGTTTTTGAAATGTTTGACAGAGTTTCCCAGTGAAACCATCTGGGCTGGAGATTACTTTCTTGAGAACTTTTAAATTAAAATTAAGTATATTTATCTATTTGTTACAAAACTATTCCGATTATATATTTTATCTTGGATGAATTTTGGTAGCATTTTTTTTTTTAAGAATTGATTTATTTCTTCTAAGTTGTCAAATTTACAAGCACAAAGTATTTCATAGTATTCCCTTATTATCCTTTTGGTAACTTCAGGCTCTGTTGTGATATTTCCTATTTCATTTTTTATATTGGTAATTTATATCTTCNTTTTTTTTTTAAGAATTGATTTATTTCTTCTAAGTTGTCAAATTTACAAGCACAAAGTATTTCATAGTATTCCCTTATTATCCTTTTGGTAACTTCAGGCTCTGTTGTGATATTTCCTATTTCATTTTTTATATTGGTAATTTATATCTTCTCTCTATTTTGTCAGTCTTGCTAGAGGTTTAGCAATTTTCTTGATTAAATAAAGGTAAGTAGTGTTTTGTTTTATTGAAGATTTCTATCATTTTATTTATTTTCAATTTCATTGACTTCTGTTCTTTACTATTTCCTTCTTATTTCCATTTTATTTAGCTCTTTCTTTTCTAGTTTTTTGAGTTTGGAACTTAGATTATTGACTTGCAATATTTGCTTATTTCTAACGTAAGCATTTACTGCTGGAAACATCTTTCCTGGTGCTGTAGCTTTAGCTATAGCCCAAATAATTTTATATGTTGAATTTTCATTTACTTTACATTTAGTTTTTTCCTGTCACACTTTGTCTTTGATCTATGAATTATTTAGGTGTATTTCTTGATTTCCACACATTTAGAGATTTTCCTATTGGTTTGCAGTTATTGATTTCTAGTTTGATTCTATTATAGGCAGGGGCACATTGTGTATTATTTAAATTATTTTAAAATTTGTTGTGGTTTGTTTTATTGCCCAGTATATCATTTTTCTCAGTAACAGAAAGCCTGGCCTTGAGTCCTGGCATCATACCTTGAAGTTGTATCCTAATAGGACACTAAGGACGTGGTCACAACTTAGTGAGGAGACCTGTCCTGGATGAGGCTGAACCAGACATGGAGCCAGACAGAGTAAATGTGTTTGGACTGAATATTGTTAATTTCAATAGAGGAGTTTCATACCAACCAGTGATTTTAAAGAGCAAGCTAAAGCAAGAAAATATGATTACATAGTGAAACTGTGCTGCCAAAATTCAGAACTAGGAAGTTGCACTAGAGAAAGACAGGATAAGAGACAGTTCAGTTCAGTTCGTTTTAGTTCAGTTGCTCAGTCGTGTCTGACTCTTTGCAACTCCATGAATTACAGCACACCAGGCCTCCCTGTCCATCACCAACACCCGGAGTTCACTCAGACTCACGTCCATTGAGTCCATGATGCCATCCAGCCATCTTATCCTCTGTTGCCCCCTTCTCCTCCTGCCCCCAGTCCTTCCCAGCATCAGGGTCTTTTCCAATGAGTCAACTCTTCCCATGAGGTGGCCAAAGTACTGGAGTTTCAGCTTTAGCATCAGTCCTTCCAAGGAAATCCCAGGGCTGATCTCCTTCAGAATGGACTGGTTGGATCTCCTTGCAGTCCAGGGGACTCTCAAGAGTCTTCTCCAAGTGGATGCATTAGGGGAGTGTTGGGGATGGGGGTGGTGAGAAAGCTAAACATATATCATAAAAGGGAATCACAGAATCAAAGACAATTCAGTTCAGGAAAAGTGACACACTCAAAATCAATGACTAGCAAGTGGCTGAGATTAAAGGCAGGCTTTCTGATTCTACTTGTATTGTTTCTTTCACTAGTTTTCCAAGTATATGAAAAATAAATAGGTAAGATATGGAAGTTCATGAAAACGAAAAAAGAAAGTACTGCCACAAAATTTACAGTGAATTTAGCCAAATTTCTCAAAGTCTTTGATTACAAACAAGTCTATGTCCTCCTTCAATAATTAAAATAATGCTCGATGCTATAAGTGGGCTTTGCCTATGGCTCAGACAGTACAGAATCCACCTGCAATGCAGGAGACCTGGGTTCAATCCCTGGGTTGGGAAGATCTTCTGGATGGCAGAAGATCTGCCACCAAATGGCAGCCCACTCCAATATTCTTGCCTGGAGAATCCCGTGAACAGAGGAGCCTGGTGGGGTACAGTCCATGGAGTCTCAAACAGTTGGACACAACTGAATGACTAACACACACACACACACACACACACACACAGATGCTATAAGCAGAAAAACCTGAGATCTTGGTAACTGATAACAGTTCTTTCTTTTTTGTTTATGTAAAGTCCAATCAGGAATGGTGGTAGTAGCGGGTGGCCTCTGCACCATGTAGTTATTCAGGAGTCCACATTGAACAAGACTCATTTTCAATCTATTTAATATTTCTAGGCATTAATTCCTGCTGAAGAATTGAGGAAAAGAGAGAGAGCGTATATGACCACAAAGAAGGTGTCTATGAGCCAAACCTGGAAGTTATGTACATTATTTCATTCACATCTCACTGGTAAGATATTAGGCAGAGGATAGCATTCAAAACTAAAGAAAACTAGAAAATGTACGTTAGTTTATGGCTAGGAGAAAAGTGAACTAATTTGGTGAACAGTTACACAATCTGTGATACAAATTCTTTATCCACAAAGACCTCTTTATATAGTGTGCCTATATTACCAGTGGTCAGGTAATCAACAATCATTGCCATATTCCTTAATTTTGTCAGTTGTTTTGGCAAAAGACTGTCAGTACTCTTAGAGGCTATGAATGGGATTATTAGCCCACTGCTACAAGTAAAAGTTTTAAAAGAAGTCATTGACTGTGTTGGTAACATTAAGTGATGTCCAACTCATACTTAATAGGGCAGGTTCTCATTTAGGGTTACAGCAGCTTCCCTAGTTGTATGTGTAATTTACCTTTGTGATAACGTATTCAGGTAGAGCAGTGAGAAAGGATGCTGAAAGTCTTCTTCAGTGACAAGGATTTGGAACTACTGAATAAGAACAACGTTTTACAAAATGTTCTTATAGAACATTAGTACTTGGATATACTCCAAAGGGGGAAAATGGTTTTTTACCCATAAAAGTTTAGAAAATGATGAAACTTGAATCTGACTCTTGAGTATTCGCAATGCATATGAACATATTAAAGATTCTGAATAATCTTGCCATAAGAAGCTCTTTGGTTTTTATCTTAGCTTTCCTAACGCTTGTCACGGATTCCTGTGTTTTAGTGCCATAAACTACTCTGATGCATCCTCTATTTGCAGATCCCACATTTGACTCCCACTGCAGTCAAGCATCCTAGTTTCAAATGCCATTTTCTATTCTGAAAGATACTTTGTATTTATTAATAAGAAAGCACTTTTCATATTAGTGATATTAGGAATATTTAGTAATATATTAGTAATACTGCTTTATAATATTGTGTTAATTTCTGCTGTATAATGAAGTGAGTCAGCTATATGTGTCATATATTCACCCCCCAAGCCTCCCTTTACCATCCTATCCATCTAGGTCATCACAGAGCAGTGAATTGAGCTCCCTATGCTATAGGGAAGGGTCCCACTAGCTATCTATTTTACACATGGTAGTGTTTTTTAATCTTTTAAAAACAGGTAGAATAAAATAGATTTAGTCATATATTCACTTTTTATTTTTACTCTCTTCATTTATCAGCAATCTTAGTACCAGTAGGGTAAACATTTATTAATGTAGTTTTTCCTTCTTCTCCCTTAAAAAAACCTTGCATTATGTACAATTTTACTTTTTCCTTAGGCTGCCAGCTTCATCTGATGAATTAAAAAATTTTTTTCTCTGCTCCCAATATTTCTTTATTTTTCATAGAGATCTTTTTCACTCTGGTATTTACTTCTCTTCAGGTAGACAATCTCAGGCCCTTCCTTCTACATATACTTCTTCAATTTTGTTTTTCTTTTGTACATTCTGAAACTGATCCAGAGACCAGTTCTGAAGGCATGCCTGAGATTAAGGTCACAGCATTAGAAAATGGGGACTAAGAAGCCTTTTTTAGAAAATAGGAGCAATTCACAGTATCATCTAGGAGTGGTAGATGCCACCACAAGATGGCACTCATTTGTTTTTAGTTCCCATTGATGAAAACTTGTGATTTTTATACTGGCACAGATAACAAAAATAGAACTTTCACTTTATTTAAAAATTGACCTTGCTTGCTTTATATGCTTTCATTTTTATTATGTTTTATACACATGCAAAAATAATTTCTAATGGATTTGGGGGATATAATATTATGAAGGTTGTATGCCAAACATTATAATATTTGAAGTAAGTTACATTTTATAATTTATTTCACTGGTTAC
Organism: Neotragus pygmaeus; assembly: GCA_006410875.1. Classification (NCBI taxonomy): domain Eukaryota; kingdom Metazoa; phylum Chordata; class Mammalia; order Artiodactyla; family Bovidae; genus Neotragus; species Neotragus pygmaeus. The sequence continues at coordinate 408,431 of SJYV01038051.1, read as the reverse complement.
CTTTTTAAGGAAAACTATTGTGCTTGCTTTCTCCTTTTCCTCGTTTCTAAAATAGTTAACAGTAAACTCTAAAAACACATGAACTGATATTAAACATTGAGGACTGATTTTGCACCAGTGTATATGCCTGCTTTTCCTTTTTCTGAGGTCTATCAGTCAGAGCCATTTCTGCAAATGAATTATTACCAATCTCCAGACAGTAGGCTATTTTTTAAATGACTCAAGGGAAACAAACAGTCCATGCAGTGGTGTTGGAATATTCTTTATTCTGGTTAAACCTCCTAGGTTTGGATTAAGATTGCAAGAAATTAAGACTTTTGAGAGACCATATGGTGGTATTGGTATGGCCCTCAAGAAACCTGAAGGAAACATTAGTGTTCTATATAATCTATGAACTTACTGTAGTTTGCTTTAATAAAGTAAGTCTTAAATTATGTAAAACTATGTTTCCAGTATGTAGCTACTAACCACATGTGGCTGTTTAAAATAAGATTAAACAAAATTAAAGTAAGATTAAACAAAATTAAAAAAAGATTAAAATTAAGAGCAACCTAGATGTCCATAAGCAGATGAATGGATAAGGAAGTTGTGGTACAAATTCACAATGGAATATTACTCAGCTATAAAAAAGAATGCATTTGAGTCAGTTCTAATGAGGTGCATGAAACTGGAGCCTGTTATATAGGGTGAAGTAAGTCAGAAACACCTATATAGTATATTAATACATATATATGGAATTTAGAAAGACACTAATGACAATCCTACATGCAAGATAGCAAAAGAGACACAGATGTAAAGAACAGACTCTGTCTCTTATACACATCTAGTTGTGTATAAGAGACAGGGATCTTAGTTCCCNGGTCAGGGCTGGGTGGGGGGCGGGGGCAGGGCCGCTGACGGAGGCGGTGGTGTTGGGCCCAGGCTGGGGGCTGGAGGTGGAGAGCCAGGAGGGCACCCCTGCCGGGCAGGCAGGCGGTGGCCCCTGATCCCTGATGGGGGTCGACCCTGTTCCATGATGTGGCGGCAGCAGTCTTAGCTGGGGGGCTGCGCCCCGGCCAGGGTCCACGCGGCTGCTCCTTCCCTACGCCTGTTCTGAATGACAAGCTCTGGTGTCGACCCTTGTAGAAATGGCAGGGAGTGCAGTTCAGACACTGAGGATGAGTCGGGCTGGGAGAGAGTCTGCCAGCAGGAGGCTGGGAGGAAGGAAGGGCCTGGCCCCCAGCGCAGCCCAGGGGACCGCTGCCCGAGCTCTCCTGGTTCCCAAACGACGGTGGTACTCCAGGATGGGGCTNTCCTTCCCTACGCCTGTTCTGAATGACAAGCTCTGGTGTCGACCCTTGTAGAAATGGCAGGGAGTGCAGTTCAGACACTGAGGATGAGTCGGGCTGGGAGAGAGTCTGCCAGCAGGAGGCTGGGAGGAAGGAAGGGCCTGGCCCCCAGCGCAGCCCAGGGGACCGCTGCCCGAGCTCTCCTGGTTCCCAAACGACGGTGGTACTCCAGGATGGGGCTCCAGGGGGAGGTCAAAGAAAGACGTGTGCGAGCGCTAGCCAGAGCCCTAACCTGGCGGCGTGGGCCACGCCCACACACATTCGCACCAGGACGGAGCACCACACTTCACCCATGGCAGGGCGTCGCCCGGCGTCAGCACCCTGTGGTGTTCAGACGCTCTGGGAATATGTTGCCGACTGTCAGGAGGTGACGCAAACACCACAGAACACAGCCCAGGAGGGGAGACGGAACCACCCCAGACCCAGCCAGACTGCAGGGAAGGACTGACTTCCACAGGAAATGTCTAAAATGGGCTGAAGAATCCCACTATCCAGGAGGAAAGGGTCTAAAATTGGCTGAAGAATCCCACTATCCAGGACCAAACCATATGTAAAATGCCATAATATCAAAGGAAGATCTGTTACGCAGATGAGGGACGAAGACCAAGGTGGAGAATGAAGGCCACGTTGGAGGCAAGAGGGTGCACTGGTCTCAGGGACCTGCTGCATGGGGACATCCTGACAGTGGTCCCAGGAACTCCAACCCCGGGACACCCATCCCAAATGACCCAGTCCCTTGAGGGGGGCTGGCCTGCGAATAGGATGGAGGCGTTCCCCTGTGATGGTGTGGTAGTATGTGACTAAGATGAGGCCTCATATATAGAGATTCTCCCATTGGTTTTGAGGAAGCCGCCCTGTTGCAGAAGGGGCCACGACAGGGAATTTGGGACCCCTGGGAGCAGAGAATGGCTCCCCACTGGCCTCCAGCAAGAAAGGGGAGGCCTGGGCCCTGTCCCACAGAATGAGCCTACCAGGATGTGCCTGCAGAGATTTAGGGCTGGGGCGGGTGGTCCTCCATCAGGAGTGAGTCTCACGGGTGAGGCAGCAACAGTCATCGGGTTCCTTCAGGAAGAGTCAGTCTGGCGGACAAGGCCGTACCCCCCGGCACTGCCAGGCCCGTCTCACCCTCGACCGTCCAGCCTGCCTGGGGGCTCCAGCCTCGGTCCGGGCCCCGCGCCCGGGCTGCTCCTCCCCCGCGCCCGGGCTGCCCCTCCCCCGCGCGGCNTTCATGTTGATGTATGGCAAAAACCACCACAATATTGTAAAGTAATTATCCTCCAATTAAAATAAATAAATTAATTTAAAAATTAAACAAAATTAAATGCTTATTTAGCCACTCTAACCATATTTCAAGAGCCCAATGCATACATGTTAATAGTGGCTACTGAACTCAACAGAATATATTATAGTTTTCCATTTTTGCTGAAAGTTCTCATGGACTTCTCAGTGCTAATCTAGAGACTATCATTATTTCTAGTTCATATGTGAATGACAAAAAGCTACAACTGCATCCTTGATTATTAGCCTTTCAATTTGTTTAAATCAGTTTCAGTTGCTGGGATATCAGATGCTTTTCTGAGCAGCTGTGTAATCTACTGGAAAAACTATTGGATAGGGAGTTGGAATAACTGGGGATTGGCCCAACTAGAAGTGCATGGTTATGAGCAGATAACATGATTTCTTTAAGTTATTTTTATCTGTGGAAAATCAGGTTATGAAATATGTGCAGAAAAGAGCAAGCTTGATTGCTATCATTAGTAAGGCCTGTTTACAAGGTTGGCCTTTGACTGGCATCTGGGAACTTGAGTTTCAGGAGAGTTCCCCCCATTCCCTCACTGGAGTGACTGGCTATGCCATAAATGCTTGTACAAATAATATGGTTTATGCTGAACACTTGCTTGCTTTCTGGGAGTCTGGAATTTGTGTGCATGCCAGGCAAAGAGTGCCTACATGACTAGCCTCAAATGGAAACCCTGATGCTGATTCTAACAAGCTTTACTGGTAGATGGTATCTCACGTTTGTTGTCATAACTCATTTCTGAGGAAACTAGGCATATCCTTGTAATTCCATCAGCAGATGACTCTGGATGCTTGTGCCTGGTTTCCACTGGACTTTACCCCATATGCCCTTTCTTTTTTGCTGATTCTTCTTTGTACCCTTTTATCGTAATAAATCTTAACTGTGAGTAAGACTATATGCTGAGTTCTGTGAGCCCTTCCAGTAAATCACCAAACCTGGGGGTGATCTTGGAGACATCATAATTATATTGAAGTACGAAGTAAAAAACTTAGAACTAAGTGTGAATTCCAAAATAAGTTTCCAAATGCTTGCATATTATTACCAGTAATTGTAGGGGATGTGGCCCAGAAGGAAAAAAGATCAGACAGAAAAATATTTATTCAAAAACTTTAAAAAATTAAATTGTTTAAAATGAAACTAAAAAGCTATAGACCCATGAATAAATTATGTCAAAAAATATTTGAGACAAAATTGATGTGATTTTGCTGATACTGAGGACCATTTTGTATTTCAACAATATGTTGAGATTAGGGAAGATAAAAGTTGATGGGCTCCCCTGGTAGCTCAGAGGTTAAAGCATCTGCCTTCAATTCGGGAGAGCTGGGTTCCATCCCTGGGTTGGGAAGATCCCCTGGAGAAGGAAATGGCAACCCACTCCAGTATTCTTGCNGAAGATAAAAGTTGATGGGCTCCCCTGGTAGCTCAGAGGTTAAAGCATCTGCCTTCAATTCGGGAGAGCTGGGTTCCATCCCTGGGTTGGGAAGATCCCCTGGAGAAGGAAATGGCAACCCACTCCAGTATTCTTGCCTGGAGAATCCCATGGATGGAGGGACCTGGTGGGCTATACTCCATGGGGTAGCAAAGAGTCGGACACGACTGAGCGACTTCACTTCAAGCTGATGAAAAAAGAGGACCACATGTGTGTCTTGGATTTTGGAGTATCCTCAGAGAAACTTTCAAAGTTGCCTGGAAATGTGAATTGGAATGGCTAAGATAAAGATTTCAGTGAAACAGAATTGCAGCCTTCTCTCCTTGGATCAAGTTTTAAAAAACTGAAAGGTTCTCTTAACACAAGTCCCTGGATGTGCATCTATCTTTTTACACAGGTTTAAGTGACTGAAGATCTCAGACCTGCTACATTTGGGTGGATCTTGGCAGTGGCTAAGAAAAACAGTCTTGGCTTCCAGTGCTGGGAGTGGGAACTGAGCTCTTTCTCCTTTAAGTCCCTTTTAAAAGCATCTTCTTGCAGTGAATGCTCTCTTAGCTCAGATGTTATAATCTTTACATAAACATGAAGATTTATCTTTCTCTTTGTTGTGCAGTTAAGTCATCTCTAAATTCCAAATGTCAACTCACCCTCTCTTCTCATTTCCACAACTCATTTTTTACAGCATGGTCCCAGGAGAATAAAAGCTTGGTTTCCTAAAAGGGAACTGATGATAGTGCTTAGGACTTCCTTCCCGCTCATCCCCATCCTCCAGAGTCCTTATTCAGACATCCAGTTCTGGAAAGTTTAGATCAAAACACCCCAAGGTATCAAGGCATTTGGGCCCCTTTTGTTCATATATGATTCGTTTCTAGGGAATGCTCAGAAGTTGTCTTCATGACCAAGTTCAGTTCAGTCACTCAGTCGTGTCCGACTCTTTGGGACCCCATGAATCGCAGCATGCCAGGCCTCCCTGTCCATCACCAACNAAACCATAGCCTTGACTAGACGGACCTTAGTTGGCAAAGTAATGTCTCTGCTTTTGAATATACTATCTAGGTTGCTCATAACTTTTCTTCCAAGGAGTAAGCGTCTTTTAATTTCATGGCTGCAGTTACCATCTGCAGTGATTTTGGAGCCCAAAAACATAAAGTCTGACACTGTTTCCACTGTTTCCCTATCTATTTCCCATGAAGTGATGGGACTGGATGCCATGATCTTCATTTTATGAATATTGAGCTTTAAGCCAACTTTTTCACTCTCCTCTTTCACTTTCATTAAGAGGCTTTTTAGTTCCTCTTCACTTTCTGCTATAAGGGTGGTGTCATCTGCATATCGGAGGTTATTGATATTTCTCCTGGCAATCTTGATTCCAGCTTGTGTTTCTTCCAGTCCAGCATTCCTCATGATGTACTCTGCATAGAAGTTAAATAAGCAGGGTGACAATTTAAAAGTACAAACAGTGGGGAGAAGAAAAACAAGTATCAAAACTTACATAGTCTACAGTAGCATAGAGGGTAGGATCATAAATGTATGGAAACAGACTGCTTGGGTTCAAATTCCTTCTGTTGTCCTTAGGCAATTCTTCCTAACCACTCTGTGCTGTGATTTGTTGTTTGGATAACAACAGCACCTACCTTATTGAGATGTTATGAAGATTAAACAAATTAATACATGTAAATTGCATATAACACTTAGCAAGTATTAAGTAATGACCATATAATCGAGCAAGCAAAGTGGATGAAATCCATCATATGAAGATGAAAGGGGGAGCTATAATTATTCTAAGACAACAGATGTAATGTAACCTTAAGTGTTTGTATTATTTTTAAATTTTACTTGGAAAGCAAATTTAGGTTTTTAAGAAACCAGGTGTTTTAGAGGTGACATACTTATTGATATAAGCCTCCTTCCTTATAAAAGTACACAAAATGATTTTATTTATTTATTTATATTTTTTTTACTTTATTTTACTTTACAATACTCTAATTGGCTTTGCCATACATCGACATGAATCCACCACAGGTGTACACGAGCTCCCAATCCTGAATCCCCCTCCCACCTCCCATCCCACAACGTCTCTCTGGATCATCCCCGTGCACCAGCCCCAAGCATCCTGCAACGAACATAGACTGGCGCCTCGTTTCTTACATGATAGTATACATTTTAAAATAGATAAAATTACACCTCTGTGTGATACGATTTCAGAGAGATGATTTCATTTGGGTCACACAAGCACACATTGAATTGTCAATTTTTGAGATCTATGAGGCAATATTCATTGAGGACAGGAAAACCTCATCACACTTTTATATAGCTACACGTTCCAACACATGGAAGATGAGGGCCTAGAAAACCTTATTGAAGGTGAAATTAAATTTATGAATATAAGGGACCAGCTGGTTATCAAAGCAGGCATGGGACAAACAACTTACCAAGCATTCTGGTCTTGCTGTATTTTGTGTAAATGGTTCTGTTTTCTCTCAAATTATTTTGTAACTACCAAGTACTAATGATGATTCAAACAATCTGACCTGCCAGTTGATAAATGTGGTTTCCTTCTGAGTAGTCCAACTCCAGATGTCATTTATACATGCTTCATTCTGATAATTTTACAGTCACAACAGATAATTCTCCTTTCTCTCTAACACAACAGACCCTTTCTTGGCACTTGACAGAAGAGAGAGAGAACTTTTTCTCAGGTGGCATAATTCCTCAAAATGTGTCCACTCTCAGGAACAAGGATGATAGATGATAATGAGGCAGGCAGGGAATCAACAGTCCCAGAACCAAATGAAGAATTGGCAAGTGTATCAGGGATGCCTAGTCAAAACATGCCATATTCTGCTAAGTAGAGTTTAGCTGGGCAGAGCCAAACTGCATACCTATTCTTCTAGATTTTCTTCTTTTTAAAAATATTATTTCTGACATAAGAGATGACCTATAGAAGAAGAAACAAAACCGATGACAAAGGAGGGGTTTGAATGTTGTTAATGTTAGAAGATGAGAAAATGCCTAATGAGGAGGTTGAGACCCAGAAAACAATAGAGAAAAAAATAACTTTATGAGATTTTGAAAACCAGAGATTGACACAAATGTTAATTCAAAAAAAAAAAAGAAATTTTAATGGACATTAATTAATATTTCTTAAATTAAAATTTTTGATGTTAATTCAATAATCTAGGTCATTTGTGTGGCAACCCACTCCAGTATTCTTGCCTGGAGAATCCCAGGGATGGAGGAGCCCGGTGGGCTGCCATCTATGGGGTCACACAGAATCGGACACGAATGAAGCGACTTAGCAGCAGCAGCAGCAGGCCATTTGTGTGTACAAACTAAAGCTCATTATAGCATAGATTTAGTTGTATTACAAGTCAAATCATGCTCCATTGTTGGCAAACAGAAGCTACAAAAATTAGAAGTGTTACAGAGCATAGTTTTGGACTTCCCTGTGGCTCAGTGGTAAAGAATCCACCTGCCCATGCAGGCGATGCAAGTTCTATTCTTGAGTTGGGGAGATCCCCTGGAGAGATGGCAACCCACTCCAGTATTCTTGCCTAGGAAATCCCATGGGCTACATATGGTTCATGGGGTCACAAAGTGTTGGACACGACGTAGTGACTAAACGACAGCAAATAGCTCAGCCTGTAATATTTGTCATGTATTACAGCTTGATGTTGATTGAGTTCTTACTATATACAAGGTATATGAAGGATGCTTTTCCATGTAGTTGACATGTATTTTTTCATTTGATCCTTACAGCCTATGAAATAGGTGTCATTATTGTCTCAGAGGTACAAAGAAGTTAAGTCTCTTACGCAGGGTCTCACAGCTAGTAAGTGGAGGAGTAGAGATTCATACTCCAGAGCTCATATCCACAACTTATGTTTAATTTTGACCTCAGCATCATTACTGCATATCTTAGATTAATGCTAAATACTTCTAACCTGCGGCAGAACAAAGACATCTAAAGGCAGAATGCCACAAACTCCTGCTTTTGTTGAACTGAATTACAGGTCTGATGTGAATTTAAAATAACTTTTGCGTTTATGGCTATTTATATATTGTTGTGTCAGCCAGAAATAGAATCAAGCACTAAGTATCAGGACCGAAGCCAAGTAAATTGAAGAGGCCAGCAATAACTGAAAGCTCAGAATGAATTACGCCAGTTCTTTAGGGCACTCTGGGGTATTTTTAGAGGATGTTTCCAGTCCAGCTCTTAAGACACTAAACTCTATGTAAAGCATCAAATAAATAAATATAGCACTGCATAATCTTTACTCAGCGCTGCCTGAGAAGTGCTTGTCTTTCAGAGAGGCAAGTCTTTTACACGTGACCTAAGGTTGTAGTCTATTGCTTTACAACTGACTTGTACTATATGGGCTTATAATAAAAGCTGTGCAGTTAGATAAGTAGATATTTTAGCTGATTAGATGAAACAGTGGGTTTAGAACCACTGCTTTAGTGCAACCTTATCCCTGGATGAAGAGAGAAAGAGGTGGAGGCCTGGAATTCCAGCGGGGGTTGGAGGGGAGTCTCCTTATGCCCTGTGCACTCAGCTAGCCCCAAGGGCACTTGTGTCACGTGGCTAGGGCTCTTCAACAACACGGCTTGATAGAATCCTTGAAAATGTATGGAAGCAAAATCAAACTTCAACTAAGATTATAAATTTTAAGGAGATAACATTTTAAATAAATGTATTTAAGTTTCGATTTCACTGGATTTATGCATATTCTAAAATTGAAGTTCTCTGTTGCTATTAAAAAATGATATTACTATCTGTCTGTACTGGTTGCTCAGTAGTGTCTGACTCTTTGTGACCCCATGGACTGTAGCCCACCAGGCTCCTTTGTCCATGGTATTCTCCAGGCAAGAATACTGGATTGAGTAGCCATTCCCTTCTCCAGCATAATGTTATATCACTTGCTAAATATTATTTAAGCTAATTTTTAGTTTCTGAGGTGTCTGATCTCCATCTGCATTTTATGGAAGACCAAACAAGAAGCTTAGCTAGAAATCCTGTGAAAGTACAATTCTGCCTCTGACTGTCCATGAGACTGTGAACTGTGAAACTTCTATGGTCTCCTAGGACTTTTGTTTATTAATATAAACATATGAGATCACTTATAGTCTTCATTTAAAAGCTAATAAGTGTTCATGAGCTTTTCAAAGAAAGATGAATTTGAATCAGCTAGCATATCAAATGTTTAAAAGGCTTAAAAGTGAATTTAATTGTGACTGCTTTTTAATATATAGGAGGAGCATGTTGAGATGGTGCAGATTCAAGGGGAAAGAATTTTTTAATCTTTAGCTGCAATGATTTACAGTGAGGACCACAACTATGATAAGATTAGTATAAATCAAAATACAGACCCAGATAGTGTCAGGCACCCAGAGGGATGTCCTGTTGACTCAAAATTATGGTTAAGCATGTGCAGTTGAGAACAGAAGACTAATAGTCCACATTTTTTCATTCAGAGGAACTACAGAGTGCTGCTACTTTCTAGCAGTGTGCTTAACAGCAAACTAACTTCAACTTAGCTTTCTTACCTTATTGTGAGGATTAAATGAGTTAGGAGAGTGAAGTGCTGAAAAAAGTACTAGTTCTCAGCTCAAATATGACAATAAAAGCTCAGTAAGAGTTCAATACAATTTAGTCATTATTATTATTGACATTATTTTTCCTGAAGTTATTTTGGGCTGCTCAGAAGACCAACTTGGTCACAGCAGGGACTTGTATGATATTTTCTATATTCTCCCTAATATTAATGCCATGCTTTTACAAAGTGTTGCCTTAATAAGTTTTTCTAGCAAACTAAACAATTTTCTGTAAGATGGTATGGAAAAAACTGAACAAACTTTTTGGCTAATCCAGTAGATTATTGTAATTAAAAGAGCTATATCTACATATATTGATACTGTCAGAACAACAGCAACAACAAAAACCTAATGAGAAAACAGTAAGAAGAACATATATATTATGATGAAATAGCCTATGTGTTGGACCTCGTTATCTCTGTCTCAATCATCTCTATTTCCATAGAGAGAAAGAATACAAATATAAACAGGAAGGTGTAAACTAAACGTAAGATAGAGATTGCATACGGGGAAAGAGGAAGGGAAACATGACAGTGTTAAGTGTACAAGGGCAATTTTAACTTTATCAGTAATGGGCTATTTCCCAGTAAGAAACAAATGAACAATAAAGAAAGCTCTGTATTAACAGAGTTGAAGTAAACATCAGTTAAGTGTTAGTCGCTTAGTCATGTCCGACTCTTTGTAACCCCATGGGCTATAGCCACCAGGCTGCTCTGTCCATGGGATTTTCCAGACAAGAATACTGGAGTGGGTAGCCATTTCCTTCTGCAGGGATCTTCCCGATCCGGGGACTGAATCCAGGTCTCCCGTATCACAGGCAGGTTCTTTACTGTCTGAGCCACCAAGGAAGCCTGAAGTAAACACATTTAAATATGTTAACTGTGTATGGTAGATACATGAGTGTTTGTTATTTTTATCTGTAGTTTTCCATTTTAAGAATATATATATATATATGTAATCTACAGCCTATATCTGTAAGTGAGCTGTGAAGTGCTCTACTTGGCCTACAACTTTCAGCACACTTTTACAGAATATATCCTAGGCAGCCAAAATATACTCCTCCCCTGAGAGCTTTCTTAGGAAGAAAATTATTTACAGAGATTGGTCAGTTTATTACAAAGAATGAAGATGCTGGTCTCAGGATAGTTGTTTATTTAACTTATGGTCATTATATGCTTTTTCATATTTAATTATTAAACAAAAAGAGCATTTTTGTGGCAAGGTTAAATTATGAAGATAATTATACAACCACATTGTAATGACTAAAATTGTTTCCAGTAGAATTATGGAGGATGATAACATCAACCCAAATATTTTGATATTTATAGGTATGAAATCCTTAAAGATTGTGAATAAATATGGGAATCAATTATCATTACTGCACATTTGTAGAGTGCCTTAAGATGTTAGATTTTCTATGCAGTTCTCTTAATACTATGCATGATTCCTATACTTGATAGGTTGGTATCATTAAAATGAAGTGTCCAAATCTAATAAATAAATATGATTAAATTAATACAAAAAAATTTCCCATTTCTCTATTTACTTTTTCAGGTCTAAGTGAAATCCAGAATTAAATATTTAAAATGTTATTGTATCTTAGGGTGAGTCTCCACCACAAAACAATTGTTAGTTTATTTTAAAAGGAATCAAAAGAAACTGAAACAAAAGTCAATTTGTAATACATTAATGATCTTAAGGTTAAAATTATCCATTTTTCAGGAAAAAAATCTCAAACATTTGATGTACTAAGTAATCTGTTGCATAATAGAAANTTAAAAGGAATCAAAAGAAACTGAAACAAAAGTCAATTTGTAATACATTAATGATCTTAAGGTTAAAATTATCCATTTTTCAGGAAAAAAATCTCAAACATTTGATGTACTAAGTAATCTGTTGCATAATAGAAAGTACTTTCCAAACATCACATTTTTAAAATTAAGACATTTTGCGCTCTTCCCTTTACACAGAGAAAATTTTGTGTCCTTTCATTCTCTTTTAGACAGGGCTCTGTTGTGTTTTGAATATGGTTAATTTCAGTAGTACTGAGAATAACTGATTTTGATGAGCCAAAATCTCAAAAGCTGAGCCCTTAAGAGATGTATTCAAAAGGAAGATTTTTAACTTTGCATGATGGCCAACAACCAGCTTTGGGGGACTGCTCGTAGGATTTTCCTAACGCTTGTTGCTGTATCATTAACAAGGCATTGATCCCCTTGGGAGTGCCCAGCTGTGTCTTCAGCACTAATCTACATGATGGGCACTTGCAACTTTAATTTCCCAGTCTTAAAGGATGACCTTGTGATATCAGAGGTTAACTTGAAGCCCAGAGGTGATGATCCTCCTTTGCTAAAAGTTTAATGTGTCTCCTGCCACTTCCTAACTGTTCAGCTTTCATCTTACCTCAGTGATCATTTCTTGGAGGCTTGGATCCTCAGAGTTAGGGATTTACCATTCTTCCTTGGAAGAAGAGTTATCACCAACCTAGATGGCATGTTGAAAAGCAGAGACAAAGGTGCGTCTAGTCAAGGCTATGGTTTTTCCTATGGTCATGTATGGATGCGAGAGTTGGACTGTGAAGGAAGCTGAGTGCCGAAGAATTGATGCTTTTGAACTGTGGTGTTGGAGAAGACTCTTGAGAGTCCCTTGGACTGCAAGGAGATCCAACCAGTCCATTCTGAAGGAGATCAGCCCTGGAATTTCTTTGGCAGGAATGATGCTGAAGCTGAAACTCCAGTACTTTGGCCACCTCCTGTGAAGAGTTGACTCATTGGAAAAGACCCTGATGCTGGGAGGGATTGGGGGCAGGAGGAGAAGGGGACGACAGAGGATGAGATGGCTGGATGGCATCACGGACTCGATGGACATGAGTCTGAGTGAACTCCGGGAGTTGGTGATGGACAGGGAGGCGTGGCGTGCTGTGATTCATGGGGTTGCAAAGAGTCAGACATGACTGAGTGACTGTACTGAACTAAACTGAACTGAACTGAAGGAACTTAGCCAAAAGCACTCAGAGGTGAAGAGAGACAAAGGGTAAGGATGGCTGCCAAGAGGAGAACATTGGATTGTAAACAAACAGGGCACCCTTCAAGTTGTTATTCTAAAGACTTCAATAGTGCCAAGGGCTGCATGGAGGCTCGGTGTATCTTAGTAATATTCTGTGACCTGTTATATTCTCTGGGGTGTTCCTTGTATCTCACCTCCTTCTGCCAATATCACATTGTTTCTTCTTATGTAGGATGAACTATTTCACAGACTCAGCTCAGTTGTCAAGAAAACAAGTGTAACAACTGTTTTTAGTCTTTCTTGGATTCTGATGTTGGATGAAATGAGAAGGAAGCACTGCCGATAAAAAAAAATGACTATTTTATCATTGTGAGTATTTGCTAAATGTGAGAGATGAGGAAGACAAAGCACAGGGTAGAGAAGAGGGGAAAAGGAAAGGAGAAGGGAGGGGGAGGAAGGGAAAAGAGAATGAGAACCTGAGACACTTTGTGTGCTTGTGAACACATGTGAACACATCTAAAAGATTCCACAACTTTGTTTTCCAGTTAAATTGGATGTTTTATTCTCCATCATGGTTTGTCAGGCATTTTAAGTCTAAGTAGTCAGACCACTTCAGTTGTTTTAACACCCCAAATCCAAATGATTGGACAGTTAAAGCTACCCAATTGGGTCAACCATTTAGCAATCCCAGGGACTGAACAAGTGATTGATGTGGGATATGAGGCAGACTCAGACTATAATTTGTTACTTCAGAGAAAGAAGGCTAACAAATTCTTTTGGGAAACCCAAGAGGGATTGGATAAACTTGTGCTAAATGATAGGATACTAATATTACATTACTGGGTGGTTAGTCCTGAGAAGAGTCTTCTACACATGGAAGGAAAATAGGACTACAACCATCAGTCTGCCTAAATATATTCCCAGCTCTGTTTCTGAAAGAGACAAACAGCCTCCATATGTTGGGCTTGAGAGAATTAATCAGATCCTTTGTTCCTCAAAATGGCAACTGATTGAGAACTAAGCAGAGGAATCAGAAAATTATATTGTCAGCTTTTCTGAAGGTAAAGCTTGATTGGCAAATGTAGCTTGAATGTGGTCCATCTGGCTTCCTAATTTTTTTTTCAGGTTCAATTTGGATTTACTTGACCTATAAAGCCTCCGGAGCAAAAACTTGTCCAGCTAGAAATTACTTACCATACTGGGCCAAGAAACCCAGTCAGGGGCAGAAGCAAGAGGTCTCCTTCATGGGTGCAGTGACAACTGGAGAAATACGGGTCAACGACTATCAGACTCTGTCAAATAGAATAGTCACTCTTCTCCTGTAGAGAGGAACAATGAGATCTGGAAGAAAGGTGAACACTTCTAATAAACACTTCTGAGAGGGCAGAGCTCTTACTTTATGGACCAGTAGGAAAAGAGTGAGGGAGAAAAAATGGCTTCCTCCGCATCATACACAGAAGGTACCTTATTTTACTCACAGACTTGATAAAAGAAGGTGTGTAAATAGGAGGAATTTTGGCTCAGCACCTGGGGTTGCTGATAAGAGGTTCTGAGTTTTCTTGGAGAGAATGTGAGGCAATGGAGTGAGGGCAATAGAGTGGGAATTTACATTTGTGGAGCATTTACTGTTTCAAAAACAACTGTAGGCTCTTTATACCATCAAGTGTTGAGGTTATCTCCTACCAGATAGCTCAGAAAAAAGAAGTAAGGTCTAAGTTCAAGTCATTTTTCTATCATCTCTGACTGTCTTTCCACTATGCCACTGTTATTGTAAATATCACTGCCACCTGGGCAAAGCCTCTAAGAGGATGGCATCTGATCACCATTGCAACGATGGGAACCCTGCTAGAATTATCCACAATAGCCAAATATGGAAACAGTTCAAATGCTGGTTGATTGACAAATGGATAAACAAAATATGCCATATCAATACAATACATGTTATTAAACAACCTAAATGAATGAACTACTGATACGTGCTGCAACATGGATGAACCTCTAAAAAACTGTGATAAGGGAAAGAAGCCAGATACAAAAAGACAACACACTCTCTGATTTCATTTCTGTAAAGTGCCCCCAAAGGCAAGTCTACTGAGGCAGAAAGTAGATTCGTGGTTGCCTGGGACTAGGTATAGTGGAGGGGATTGACCACAAATGGGTATGAGGAAACTTTTAGGGATGATGGAAATGTTTTAAAAATTGAATTGTGGTGATGGTTGTAAAATTGTATAAATTTACCAAAAATAATTTAAACTGTACTCTTAAAGTGAGGCCTATAAATTATAACTCAGAGATGCTGTTTAGAAATTTATTTTTAACAAAGAGAGGATGAATTGTGGGTCCCCCTATTTAGCTCAGTGACTATTTCTATTAAAGGCTGAGAATTTTTGATACCTACTTTTTATATTACTAAGCATGGCATCTAAGATTGTATGTGAAACGAAATAACCTTGCTCTCACATCAATGTTGGTATTCTGTCCTAATTAACACTGAGGAAGCTGAGTGGAAAGGCTCTGGGTTTGTACTCACAGAAGGAGAGAACTGGGGAACTCTTCTAAGACCAGCTTTCCTCCAACCAAACGGGCAGAAAGGACGCTGAGTTGGATGATAAAAAAACAAACAAACAACAAAACACCTGTGGGTATGGCTTTCTCCTTCCTCTGTAATTTCCTGAGTTAGTAACAACCATGTATTCTAGCAATGAGTTTCGCTGGTGGCTCAGACTGTGAAGAATCCACCTGCAGTGCGGGAGACTTGGGTTCAATCCCTGGTTTGGGAAGATCTCCTGGAGAAGGGCATGGCAACCCACTCCAGTATTCTTGCCTGGAGAATCCTGATGGACAGAGGAGCCTGGCAGTCTATAGTCCATAGGGTTGCAAAGAGTCAGACACAACTGAGTGACTAAGCACACACTTGTATTCTTGCAGGTCTTCAGGTCGGTACTTCTCAACTGTTGTCTTACCCCACAATAGTTCCCTGAGAAAAGTGATAGTGAAGATTGATAAGCTGTTCACCAAACTCATTTCTTTTTCCTGGGCACACAGGGAGAACAAGTATCCCAGGGCCCTTGAAGTCAGGAGTTACTGTGAGACCAAGGGGTGAGTTCACTGGTTAATGAAATGGGGGGAGACATGATTGTATTGCTTCCAGGCTCAGCCCATTAATGTTTTTCTACACATGAGACTTCTGGTTTGTCCCATCTGCTGGTTGCAAATCCATACCCAGGGAGACCTCAGAAGCCCAAAGTTGAAAAACAGCAGCACCGTAAGACAGAAGTAACATGAGCCTCTGAATCGCTTTTTATGGGAGAGAACTCATTGATCAGAAATTCAAAATAAATTTCTGTCCTGTTAGAGCCATTTTTCAGCTTTGGATCTATTAGAATATCTAGCATTACTTTAACTAATACTCCTACCATCGCTCTTTTAACAAAGGAGTATGTTGATGTTTACGGAGGACAAGCAACCTGTATAAATTCAAGTGTTAAGGAGATGTCAGACTCATGAGCTCTACGCAGATCATCCGGTGTTAGAGATTGTGCTCTTATCCACTGGGTTCTGCTGCTTTTCCTTTTTATGAGAGCTGAGTGATATGTCAGCAAACATTGATTATCCAGAATCCAGACGTTTCCTAACAGCATATCACTACCCTCGTCCAAGGTCCATCATCTGTTTTCTGAATTATTGCATTGTCCTTCTCCTGCCCTTGCTCTCTTACAGTCTATTATCAATCAGAAATCAGAGTGGTCCTATTAAAACATATGGCTGATCAAGTCACTTCTTTGCTCAAAATCTTCTGAAGGGCTCTCATCTCCCTCAGAGTACGAGCTGTGGCCACCACAGTCCATACCATCTGGACCTGGCCCCTTTATCTCTCTGACTACCTCTCATGTCTCCACCTCCTCCAACCTTGCTCACTTACTCTGGCCGTGTCAGCCTTTTTGCTCATCCTTTACATTTACCTTTGCTCCTGATACTCACATGATTTGCTTCCTTATTTCCTTCAAGTCTTTCTTTAAATTTCCACTTCTTAGTGGGAGTTTCTGTAACCATTCTGCTAAAATTATGCCCCTTTACTTGATTCATTTTCAGTCCCCACATTTTTCTCAGTAGCATTTAGTACATTGGGCATATTATGTAATATACTTCCACTTATTTTGTTTATTGTCTGATTCTTCTACTAGAATGTGAATTATAGGAGAGCAGCGATTTTTAATTTTTAAAACATTATGTTTTACAATTTTATCTCCAGTATCCAGAAAGGTGCCTAGAATAGAATATCTCATCTTTCATATGTACACATGGAATGAATGAATGAATGAATGTGCATTCTCCAAACTATGGGGAAGAGGATGGAGTTATTAAGTCTCTGTGAATCTCCCCAAGGTCTTCAAAACCAGGGGGAAGATCCGGTCAATAGGACAGACATATGAGCCCTTAAAACATCAATGGAAATATATTAGTATGGAGACTATTACCTATAAAAAGTCCTTTCAGAGATAGTTCTGTAAGTGATTGGGATGAAAAAGTTGAGAAGCCACTGAGATGGTGAAGAAAGCGAGATTCCTCTTTGGCTTGATAGCACCAAACCATTTTGCAGTGAGGGTGGGCCAAGTGAACCACAGCACTGAGTATTCCCAAGTAGGGCGTTGCTTAATTATTCAGACAGCTGGGTGGAGGCCTCAGCTGCCATTAACAGACTTCTTCCTTTGATCTTACCACATGTAATCCTTAGTCCCTCTTATAATTAAGTTTGTATCTAATGACTAACCAAATATTTATTTAGCACCAACTTTGGTGGATTCCAAGTGCTGGGAATATAGTTGCAGATGAGAAAAGGTCTTTGTTTTTGTGGAGCCTATATTCTGGTGGAGAGAGGCAAATTATAAGTGAAACAAAATCAATACAATTTAAGGTATTGATTTGTTACTGTTGTCAGTTGCTAAGCTGTGTCCAGCTTTTTGTGACCCCGTGGACTGCAGCATACCAGGCTTCCCTGTCCTTTACTAGCTCCTGGAGTTTACTTAGATTCATGTCCCTTGAATTGGTGATGCCATACAACCATCTCATCCTCGGATGCCCTCTTCTCTTGTTGCCTTCAATCCTTCCCAGCATCTGGGTCTTTCCCAATGAGTCAGCTCTTCCCATCAGGTGGCCAAAGTATTGGAGTTTCAGCTTCAGCATCGTCCTTCCAATGAATATTTAGGGTTGATTTCCTTTAGGATTGACTGGTTTGATCTCCTTGCTGTCCAAGGGACTCTCAAGAGTCTTCTCCAGCACCACAATTTGAAGGCATCAGTTCTTCAGCACTCAGCCTTCTTTGTGGTCCAACTCTCACATCCATACATAACTACTGAAAAAACATAGTTTTGATTATATGTACCTTTATCAACAAAGTGATGTCTATGCTTAATATACCGTCTAGGTTTGTCATAGTTTCCCTTCTAAGNTCAGCACTCAGCCTTCTTTGTGGTCCAACTCTCACATCCATACATAACTACTGAAAAAACATAGTTTTGATTATATGTACCTTTATCAACAAAGTGATGTCTATGCTTAATATACCGTCTAGGTTTGTCATAGTTTCCCTTCTAAGGAGCAAGCGTTTTTTAATTTCATGACTGCAGTCACTGTCTGCAGTGATTTTTGGAAGCCAATAAATAAAATCTTTCACTTCTTCCACTTTTTCCCTATTTGCCATGAAGTGATGAGACAAGATGCCATGATCTTAGTTTTTTCAATGTTGGATTTTAAGATATTGATATATGCTATGAAAGGGGAGCATTTTGCTACAAAATTGGGTGATAGGGTAGAGACCTACAGGAATGGGTTTAGAGCCTTCAGTTGTAGAGTGTTAGCAAGAGCTTCTCTGAAGATATCTCATCAGAAGAAAGGCCAAAGGGGTATGTAGAAGGCAGCCATGTGAGATCTGGAAAAAGAACATTCCAGGATGTGGGAGGATAAGTTCAGCAACTCTGACACAGGAGCAGAGGGAAAGATNAATTTTAAAATATAAAAAAAGTAAAATAAAGTAAAAATAAAAATAAAAAATAAAACCTCTTCCACAAGAGGGAGGGAACATATGTATATCCATGATTGATTCATGTTGAGGTTTGACAGAAAACAACAAAATTCTGTAAAGCAGTTATCCTTCAATTAAAGAATAAATACATCAAAAAATATATATTTAAAGCTATAGTAAGTCACAAGGCTGTTGAAAATTCACGAATAAATTTTTTTGGCAGTCTAAAGTGAAAGGATAGGAATCATGGTTTGGGGATTGCAGATAGAATATCACTTTTACTATAGTGTGGAATATACCCAACATAGTAAGATCATTTGAAGGCAATTTCTTATTCCTTAAGATCCCTTGTTTCGACAGACAGATTCAGGTCCCTACTCAAAAGAAACACACAGTCACTATGGGTAACACAAGTGTTCCCAGATGCTGTAAATCTAAAACTAGTGGCATGAATGGAATGATTGACCACATGATCTAAGATTTTGCTTCAGTCCATACAAACTGGAGACAATGAGATTTAATGGGAAACACTGAAATCCTGCCCAGAAAATGTTTGCTCCTTTATTGTTTAACTGTACTGTAAGCTCCATGAAAGCATAGACTGTTTCTAAATCTATGGCCCTTAACACTGTGCCTGGTGCACACACACACACACAAAATAATGAAAATAAAATCACAGAAGGAACCATTTACTTGAAAGTCATTTAATTTCATATTGATGTTCCTTTCTTGTACTGAATTAAAAGTAAACTTGTTACAGAATAAGCCCTCTTATCAAATGCAACTATTTTTAGGTTAAAAAATATTTGTTGAAACACAGAATCTGAAAAAATAAACATATCTACTTTTCATATTTAAAAAAAGGCACTCATCCTAATATGTGGTTGTTTTTGGAGTGAATTTGAGTCAGATCAGTATTTTAGTTCAATGTCTCTCAAACTAACTGTGAAGAAGAACTAGTTTGCTTTTTGACTTTCCAATCTGTCTCGTATTGAGTCTTCTATAAAATACAAAAAGTGAATTACTGGAAAATAAAATGTAAAGACAAAAGAAACAAGCTCCAATTTTTTGTATTAGATGAAATAGACATAAAACTTCTCTATTTTGTCTTGAAAGTTTCCAAATGCTTTTTCTTCAATTCTTCTCTTATTAAGAATGAGTAAAATAGTTTATGAACTAGCTGCTGTTAGAGAACCACACTTTAAATAGCACTTTTTAGTATGTGCTTAGACTGCCAGTAACTAAACTTGGTGTATCTGCTTTAAACTCCTTGGGTTTCACTTGGTCACGTGTAAATGGAGAACAGAGCCGTTTCCTTAGAGGTTGGAACACAGAGATACCCACTTTGTTCTTACGTCGCTCGTAAGTAAGTCTAATCAGTGGTTCTTGTAAGGAAGGGAACCTGACAGGTGTGAACTAATGTGAGGCTCAGGGATCCCTTTCACCATCTCCTAATCTGAGATAGAACATGATCTTTGAAAACTGATGAATGTTTTTAGTGTTGTAGTTATCTCCCCATCCCCTGAAATATTTCATATTCCCTTTCCCTTTCCAGCTTTTTATTTTCTTTGTGCGTGCATGTGTGCTAAGTTGCTTCAGTCATGTCCGGTTCATTGTGACCTATGGACTGTAGCCTGCCAGGCTTCTCTGTCCATGGGATTCTCCAGGCAAGAATACTGAGTGGGTTGGCATTTCCTTCTCAGGGGATCTTCCTGACACAGGGATCAAACCCACATCTCTTACATCTCCTGCATTGGTAGACAAGTTCTTTACCACTGGCACCACCTGGGAAACCTCATTTTCTTTGTAGCATTCGAAAATAATAAACTATGCATTTTGCTTATTCATAATCTGTCTCCTTTCCCTTAAATGAAAGCACAGTCAGAGCTGAAATTTTTATCACTTTTTGCTTGCTAGTGTGGGGAAAAAAAAACAACCCTAAAATTGTTCTTTACACATGATGGACAGCAAGTAAGCAAATATTTTTTGAATAATGAATAAGTGACTCTCAATTCCTTTATATTGCTTGTTAGTGATTTAATGTGATGACGTTTGCATATTCACTACTTTAGAATTTGGAATAGTTAATTTTCCTTGAGTCTTACCATAGTTTTTGTGGAAAAAATCCAATATTTGTGATAATTTAAGCATAATTATGAAGCTTTTTCAACTTGGCTATTTATAATTCCAGGTGTATTTTCCCCCTAATATATCAAAAGGCTTTTAATGTATGTCAAATTCAAAGTTCTCTTTCAAAAGCATAGTTTGGACTCATCCAAATACAACAAAAACACAAATCCATTTTTGATGTAAAAGGCATGATTTAATAATAATCATATAAATAAAAAATGATTAAGTGGAATCATTCAATATTTTCTAAAAAAAAAAGAACTGAAAAAATGGGCATGAAAATTTTAGGCCTAAGGAGACATGTATATGTATATGTATGCATATGTATATGGATGCATATATATAGTAGTATACTGTGTTAATTGCTATATCGTGTCTGAATCTTTGCGACCCCAAGGACTCACCAGGCTCCTCGGGCCATGAAATTCTCCAGGCAAGAATATTGGAGTGGGTAGCCATTCCCTTCTCCAGGGGATCTTC
>SJYV01038051.1:368244-383651 GCA_006410875.1 Neotragus pygmaeus | reverse complement strand
TCCAGGGGATCTTCCTGACCCAGGAATTGAACCTGGGTCTCCTGCATTGCAGACAGATTCTTTGCTGCGTGAACCACTAGGGAAGCCCATGTGTGTGTGTGTGTGTGTGTGTGTGTGTGTGTGTGTGTGTGTGTGTGTGTGTAATAAAAATTATATATATATACTCATATAATAAATTTTTGTTAATGAGAAGGACTCAAGTACCTGTTTTCATATGCTTATTCAAGTTATTTTTCAATCATACTTATACCATGACACTGTGGTACTATCAGCAATAAAACCAAACTGAACTTTCTAATCCCACATTTATAGTATGTTGGGAAAAGGCACCAAAATCTCTTTATTTATATTAAATAGTCTTTACTTTTCCTTTCAGGAAATTCAAACAAAGCAACTAAATAAAACACAAATCTGCCTTATGGTGTTACCCACTACAGAGAAAAAGGAATTCAAATGTATTTAAACATACATAAACTTTTGTGTTTATTTTTTTTGGCCATATGTGCCTTAATAATTAATTTTGAAAAAAGTTTCCATATGTTTTTTGTTCTTTCTTGTTTCCATATTGGCCAGTCAACTTTTTCATTTCTTTTTCCTTCTATTACCTGATTGTTTCATTTCACTATTCATGTTTTTAATGCAGTTTATATGTTTAGCTATAACTTCAACTTTCCCACAGAAGGATAATTTACTTTTTATGCATATTTTAGGGTCTTAAGTTAAACACTGAAAGGCAGGGCATAGATGGGACCACATTTTCCCTCATCCAGTGTTCCTGCCTGCACACACCCAAGAGGTAGAAACTTTGATCCTTCTGTAACTAATGAAAAGTGAAGCTTGACCTTTTCTCTCATTTGCATTTCTTCCTCTCCTTCCCCCAAGAAGACTGACTTAATTGATATGAGAAATGAAAAGACAGTCGTTGCACTTGCTTGGCTTCAGTACATCTCCCCCTCCTCTTTGAGATCTGTCTGCTTTGAGGAAGTGTGCTTTTCTCTTTTTCTTTTCTTTTCTTTCTTTCTTTTTTCTAGGCTCCTCCATAGATTAAGTGCCCCCAGTTCAGGGTCTAAGGGCCTGAAGACTCACATCTATGGTGGCCCAGAGCCTAATGAGAGGATTCTGGATAAGTGTTTCTGATCTGAAGATCTTAACTGTTCTTTGGAGGAACAGTGTTGATCAGTAGGTTTGGGGAAAGAGAGTAAAACAAAACAAAACAGATTCTTGTCATAGATCAAGCTGTATTTGTTAATCTGATATTGCCAATAGTAAAACCAATGTTTTGACAATGACTTAATATCTATTTGACTAAGCATTCATCTGATTGCTGTATCTGTTCTCACTCAACTCAGCTCATGGAGAGGAACACAATGTTGGTATGAATAATTATTCTCACATGAGAAAATTGGGTAGAATTTTGGTTGGTGAATATGAGGAAGGAGATTCACAGGGTGATGTGAATAAAAGTGGGCAGAGTGGTTGCCCACTTCTGCATTTGGGTTTGTGAGTGATACATCGTTTATGGCTGGTGCATGAGATGCTTTTGAGAACTTTCATGGAAAAAAATTGGATAAAATAGAATGGAGATAAATGTTGGTTGTTGATATTCTATGGAATGAAGAATCATGGAAAAATTTAATTTATGTAGTCACATAAAGAAGATACGAGCAGTATGAAAGAAATTTAGGGATAGGAATTGAAATAATGGGAGAAGGGGAGAAGGGAGAAAAAACAAGTGAAAATTAGACTAGGTATCTTATCCAGCTGAGTAGCAATAACAGTCAGAACCAAAGCAGTCAGCAGAGAAAAGAGTATATGTATTAGGGACAAATTTTAGAAGATGAACAGATGTTAGCTGTTGACCAGATGTGAAAGATGTGGGAAAGAAAGAAGCAGAATTTGACAAAAAATTTAACAATATGAATTGGGAGAATGATATTTCATTAATCAAGTTAAAGAATATATATATAGAATACTTCAACCTTCTTTCTTTACTTTTTTCTCCTTTTTCTTCTTTTCCCTCTCTTCCTTCTTTTTTCCCACAAACTTCCTTCTTCCCTTCCTCACTTTTCTTAGTTCTGTAGCACTTCAATCTATTGAGTAAATGCTAAGTACATCCTTTTTAATTTAAACTTTTTATTTAATCTTCATGCTGTTCCTACAAGGGAGTCAGATTTTAGTTAATTGCTTTCTTGATTAATTAGTTAACTCAAGGCTCAGAGAACATGAGTTACTTGTCCATGGTCACCAGTTTGTTTTTGCATAAACATTTGGATTGGAACCCAGATCCGTTATATTCTTTATCTTTAAAGGAAAACTGTTTTTCTATTAAGAACACATCTGACTCAAAAGGTATGAATTTTCCACAAGAACTTTTCCAGTTCTCTGTGGACACCTACTGGGTGTCCTACACTATCATTCATTCTGTAATTAACTATGCAGAGTTAGCATAGACCCCACGGGACTTCCTTGGTGGTTCAGACAGTAAAGAATTTGCCTGCAATGCAGGAGATCCAGGTTCAATTCCTGGGTTGGGAAGATTCCTTGGAGAAGGGAAAGGCTACCCACTCCAATATTCTTGCCTGGAGAATTCCATGGGCAGAGGAGCCTGGTGAGTCCATGGGGTCACAAAGAGCTGGACACAACTGAGAGACTAACACTTTTACTTTCTTTCCGTAGATTAAGGGCTCAGTCCTGCAAGACTGTTTCGCCCACATCTGATGCCAATTACAAGTAGTGGGTCTTCAGATTACTCATACTTCTGTCTGACTTGGCTACAAATTTGGGGTTTCCATGACTTTCCCCCACCCACCTTGGTTTCTACAACTTGCTATAATGGCTCACAGAACTTAGGGAAATATTTTACTTTCCATTACTGGTTTATTATAAAGTATAAACTGAACAATCAGTTAAAAAGGTACACAGGGCAAGTTCTGGAAGGGTCCTGAGTGTAAGAACTTCAGTCTCTATGGAGTTTGGGGTATACCAGTCTCCTGGCACATGGATGCATTCACCAACCTGGAAACTCTTAAAGAGTTTTTCATGGACATTCCATTACTTAGGCATGATTCATTAAATCATCAACTATTGGTGATTTGACTTAATCCTTAGCCTCATTGTCCTCTCTAAAAGTTCAGGGTGGGCCTGAATGTAAGTTCCAATCCTCCAATCATGTGGCTGGCTCCTTTGGCGACCAACCCCCACCCTGACCTCAAGAGTCACTGCTGCTGCTGCTGCTGCTAAGTCACTTCAGTCGTGTCTGACTCTATGCAACCCCATAGACTGGACTATGCAGCCCACCAGGCTCCACCATCCCTGGGATTCTCCAGGCAAGAACATTGGAGTGGGTTGCCATTTCCNACCAGACTCCTCTGCTCATGGGATTTTCCAGGCAAGAGTACTGGAGTGGGGTGCCATTGCCTTCTCCGAATCCTCAGATCAATTGACCTTAACATATAGAGGCTGTATGAGTAGACCTGACCTAATCATATCAGCCGTTTTAAAGGCAGAGTTTTTTCTGGCTGGTAGCATTGAGGCAAGAAAAACTTTCTGATGCACAATTGCTCGCCTTGCAAATGGAGAGGGCATGGTACAAGGGCCAGAGAGCAGCCTGCAAGAGCTAAGAACCCCCTAGCCAACAGCCAGCAGAGTAATGGCGACCTCAGCCTCACAGCTGGGAGGAAGTGAATTCTGCCAACAACCTGAGTGAGTGTATTTCTCCCTGAGCCTCCAGACAAGAACTGTTCCTCTCTAACAAACCAATGCCTTGATTTCCACCTTGTGAGACCCTAAGCAGAGAACTCAGCCAACTTCCTGCCAGACTTTTGATTTACCTAATAAATGAGTGGTAGGCCACTCACATCATGGTAAATTGTTTGATAGAAATAGATAGCTAATCCACTATTCTTCTGTAGACTTACATGTCAGGCTTCTTTTATATCTTTTTCAGGTGGCTTTGTACAACATTCAATATCATATTCACATGGAGAAACAGCAAGGCCACTGGGTGACCATCAGGAAAGTTCTGTTGACTTTTCTGAAGATCATGTGTTGAGCTACAAAGGGCTATAATAAGAAAATGACTCACTTGGCTTTAATAACGAGCCTAAATAGAAGAATCGCCAGAACCATCTAACTAAAATGATTCAAGCAATTGCTTTTAAGACTTGATTGCATATTAGAAAGTTTTAGCANTTGCTCAAGTCCTCATTAAGAAATAGAGCATATACAAAGCTATAAGACTTGGCTAGTCAAGAAAGCAAAATGCTTTTGAGCATTTCATTCAGTGAGGTAAATGAGCATGCTTTGTTCCAATTGGTTAACCAAATATTTAAAGTATGGCAGAAGGAATGAAAATTTGCCCAGCTGGAGGAGGGTAGAGGAGGGTGATGAGATGTCAGCTCCACATAAAATTACTTTGTTGCAAAGGCTAGTTGCTATGTCCATTGATTTTGCTGCCAATTATTCATAGTAAAAAAAGAATAGTCTTTGAGGGCTTATTTAAAAAAAAAACTTAATTCCAGCATTTGATAAGGCAACTAATTATTGAAATAAATCTTAAAGAACATTAATTTAAATGTTGGCTGTAAAATAAGAGAAATATTTAGGTATGAAAAAGTGAGGGTAAATTTCTAATTTTGATTAAGTTTTAAAAAGTTAAGCTGAGCTCCGAATTAAATAATTTTTCATACTGTTTATCAGGCTCTCAAGGCAAGAATGCGGAAGTGGTTTGCCATTCCCGTCTCCAGGAAAGTCTGGTGTGCTGCAGTCCATGAAGTCACAAAGAGACACAAATGAGTGACTGAACAACAAAATAAAATACTCTCTTCTGCTTTATGAGGGTAGACTAACGTGTCAGATAGATGTAGATAAAAAATGCCAGCTTTATTACTAATCAAAATCTGATCTGAAAAAAGCACTTCGATTCGCAGCCACAATATCCTTTATAAGGTGGATGCATGCTCAGTCACTCAGTCGTGTCTGAACCTTTGGCAACCCCATGGAGGTGGCATGCCAGGCTCCCCTGTCTATGAGATTTCCCAGGCAAGAATACTGGAATGGGTTGAGATTTCCTCCTCCAGGGGATCTTCAAGACCCAGATGTCGAACCCAAGTCTCCTGTGTCTCCTTCGTTGGCAGGCACATTCTTTACCACCGAGCCACCTGGGAGCCCCATCCTTCCTAACACTGCCCCACTATTAGACACACTTACTCATCTGGCATAAGCAATGCTTGATAACACAGACCTCCCGGATGGATCAGGATGTTTACCACATGATATGGAGCAGACAGGGAAGGCAGGGTCCTTGCATAAATGACTCCAGAAAAAGAGAAAACAAGGAAAAGCCTGAATAAACTTGCTCAGTGACTTCTCCCCCCATCCACCAATTAGACCAATTAATTCTCCTCCCTTAAGGAGGGATAAGTCGGGGTGGAACGCAAGGCTAACTGGTTTGTGCAATTATAGCTAAAGTCTCCCCAGCTGGAAACAAGAGGAATGGCGGACAGATCCTCCTGCTTCGCCAACACACTTAACTCGTCATATATGTGTGATCTATTATGTTAATAGCAATTATCCCATGTGTTTCAAAGCGTGTGTGTTAGTGGGAGGAGGGGGAATGGGGATTATTAAATTTCAAAATTTCCACCTCCGTTTTTCAGGTAATTGCACAGAGCGTTGCAAGTCCAGGACTCATACATTGTTGTCCTGCACAGTGGTGTGAAATAACGTTCANGCGTGTGTGTTAGTGGGAGGAGGGGGAATGGGGATTATTAAATTTCAAAATTTCCACCTCCGTTTTTCAGGTAATTGCACAGAGCGTTGCAAGTCCAGGACTCATACATTGTTGTCCTGCACAGTGGTGTGAAATAACGTTCATAAGTGGATGTCTCAGCAATGGATGAAGGAGAAAGAAGAAAATGCATCTGGGTTTCCATTAATGAGTGGAGGTCAAAAGGTTGAGAAGATATCCCCACGGCCTCTGCTGGAGGCAGCTCTGCTGCCATCTGCTGGACTGTGCGTAGGAGAGCCCCATCAGATAGGAGTCAGTTCAAATTATGTCCCTCCCACTTAGGAGGCATTATGCTAGGCGCCAGGTAGGGGCATCTAAAGATTACAGACGTTTTCTCTGCCCCCAGGAAGTCGGGACTTTAACAGGGGAGAGACACCTCGCTCACGAGGCTGTGATAGTCTGGCTCTAATGGGAGAGCCATGAGATGGTATCACCAGGCAAGGATTTACAGAAGAGGTGACCGGAGAGGATGTCAGAAGCAAAGGTAGGGGTTCAACAGGGAGAGATGGGGAAAAGGGAATTCCAAGTGGACGCTACTTCAAACAATTCTCCTGGCTCGTGAAGAGGCTCACGTCCCTCCTCTTTTTAGAAATAATGTTTTATTTATCTCTTGTGATTGGCCTTTCCTTAGTTTATAATCGTTTCATCCATGGATCAGACTTTTACTAACATAGACACTAACCGTGGAGGTTACGGGTATTGTATAAGGAGCATGCTGTGTCCCACCCTCACAATGCTCTGATTGGGTATCTCCTATGCTCTGCCCTGCAAAACATGAGGAGCCTTTATTTCAGGGAATGTCTTTGGTCTGTGGTTTACCATAGCATAAGTTTATGAGGTTGAGTTTTACAAATTCAATTTTAATCAGATATTATTTTTGTCCTAAGAAAACTCTAAATACCACAAATAAAGCTTTCATCAGTTTAGAAACCATCTATAACTCATAACTGCAATTAGGTTTAAATGATGCTGAGATTTCACACGATCCCTGCTCAACACTTGTGATTTTATATTCTATGCCTCTAGTGCCTGAATAGTGGTCCACCAGATATTCTCCTGTTATAAGCTGTGGAATGTTGAGGACCCAGCAAGTTAAAGAGTAATAACTTTTGATTTGGCAATAGCAGAATAAAGTGAAATCCTTGCCAGCATTAAGTTTGACACATGACTGATGATATTTTCAGGTCCCAGATATGAATGTTCAGCTATTCTGCCTGAATTTCATTTGACTTTCCTGTGGTCATCAAAATGGGTGTCTTTCAATCTTTGTGTCAGTGGAGTTTGGCTTGTGTGGGACTTCAGAGATAAACCTGTCTAATACAACGAAGTTTGTGATTCCACTGGGCCCTGTCATAAAAATCAGTTTTGAAACCTGCCAAACTTAGTGAAATTGGCTGATTCTGGGGCTAGGGCTTAGTGCATAGTTTTGGACAATGCCTGCACATATGTTTAAAATAACCTCTTGTTTCAAATACGCTTGTGTTTAAGACTCCTTCAGTAAAGGATTTGTAACAGTAAATAAATACAATGGAAAACAAGTTTAAACAAATGTTTTAAATTTACTTATCCATTTAGTGCTTGAAATACTCTATTTCTCTTCCAAAGCTCCATTTCCACCATCTCTTCTTTTTAAATCCAAATGTTCTTAACATTAATTTAGAAGATGTGCAAAGCTAGGCCAAGGAAAAGGAGTCAAAACTATAAAGTCCAGTTAGAAAATGTAAGGAAATGAGCCAAATTAGAAGCAAAGCCAGTACCCAGGGCAATGTGGAAATACTGGACAAAGGCACTGCTTTGGAGATGGAGCAGACTGAAAGTGATGACATCTTCTTGTTGAGCCACAAAGAGACAATATTATCCTGGTCTTGGATAGCTTACAGTTTATTTGAAGAGATATGGCTTGTTCTGATGAAAATAAACAGTAACACAAAATAGCTGGTGCTGAGCCAGTGAGTAGGGTAGTAGCAGGTGTACAACATCAAGGGCGAATGTGGTGAGGAATGGGTTATGATGAGGGTTTAGTATAGGTCTCCTCTCTCTCAGTTATTTTTCAGTTAGGAAGTATTATAAATGTGGGAAGTGTTTGCGTGCATGCTCAATCGTGTCCAACTCTTCGTAACTCCATGGATTGTAGCCTGCCAGGCTCCTCTGTCCAGGGAATTTTCCAGGCATGCATGCTGGAGTGGGTTGCCATTTCCATTTCCAGGAAATCTTCCCAAGCCAGGAATGGAACCCATGTCTTTTGCATTTCCTGCATTGACAGGTCAGTTGCTTTCCACTGAGCCACCTGAGAAGCCCCGAAGGTGAGAAATATATATAGTGTTTAAACAGAGCAGACACTAATTATCTCACAATAACTATCAGTTGTTAAATACTATGTGTCAGCTATTGTAGTCAGGTGCTTTATATACATTATTTTACTCAATCTTTGCAATTTTCTATGACTTAACTACTATTTTCCCCCAAAATTACAAATGGCAACTTCAGGTACCCAAAGTCACATAACTTCTGCCGGACAGAACCCAGATTCAAAGCAAAACATGCCTGATTTCAAAGCCCTAACTTTAAACCATGCTATTACTGTCAGTGTGTAGCTAATGAATAATTATCTGCGTGTTGTAATAAGATGGTCAAGGTAATGATACAGAAAATTTCATTCCTATAATGGAACATATGTTATTTTGGTTAGAAATTCCTGAGATGATAATTATAGAAACTATTTAACAAACATGGAAGAATGTTTTTCACATAATGTCAAATGTAAAAATAATATAATAAACATATACATTGTGTTTACAATTATATCAGAACTCTGTATGCATATAGGCAAAACCCTGGTATAGAAGTTTAAAAAGAAAATAGTTTTCCTGGAATGAAAAGCTGCTGCTGCTGCTAAGTCGCTTCAGTCGTGTCCGACTCTGTGCGACTTCAGAGACGGCAGCCCACCAGGCTCCCCCATCCCTGGGATTCTCTAGGCCAGAATGCTGGAGTGGGTTGCCATTTCCTTCTCCAATGCGTGAAAGTGAAAAGTCAAAGTGAAGGCACTCAGTCGTGTCTGAAAGAGTCATAGTTAATTTATTATTTAAAATTTTTTAGTGTTGAAATTTTGCCATTAATATTTTTATAAATTAAATTAGAAAGATTAAAGCTATTAGACTAATTCAGTGAAGGAAATTTAAAGCGTGGTCCTGGAAACCAATCATTCTCAAATGAAAATTACAACTTGTTTTAAAATAGGAAATCACTTTGGGAGGTCAGGACATAATGGAAACTCTCAAGCAGATAAAGTTTAGTTTGTGAGGGTGAATTTTCAGTTGTTTTACTAGAAAATGTTTATTTGTCCTCTTCAGAAATTTGCATTAAAGTTGCCATTTCAGAAGACAAGAATGTTGATAGAATAGGGTCTCACCCTGCTCCCTCCCTCTTTTACATGTCTCCCTGTGTCCCACCTGACTCAGTTTTGACAAATAAGCACCTTTTTTTTTCTTGCTGAGTTCTCCTCCACCGCACCTCTTATCTAAAACTCTACTTGACTTCTAGGGCTCACAAAGGAACAAGAGCTTTTTCCAAAGGAAGTGGGAAATGGTGTGATTTTTCTTTCTTTCTTTTTTTTTTTTAGGCCATAACAGTTTCTTGAGTATGAGAACTACTTGATGATTCTACTTACTTGACGGAGATATAGTTCAAAGCTCTCAATGAAGCTAGAATTTGAATCCATAGGTAGAAATACAATTTACTGTTTTGTTTTTCCGTAGGGATAGTGAAAAACTGTAAATCTTATCCTCTTTTTTAACTGACCCACCTAATTGAGTTGCTCTCTACTGTCTCTGCAAATATTCTGCCTTACGCCTACTCCACTGAGAAGGTCTGAGCACCAGGTACCATCTCGCATATCTCCCTCACTTCTTTCTCATTCATCTACAGCCAAATCTGTACATGCAAATAGTACTTATTGCTGGAACTGTGTGTTTTAATAAATATTATGCACACTGGTGAAATGTGTGCAAAAATGAAAGTTGGAGAAAACAGTTGAATAGTCTTTTGAGAAGCATATGGGTAATGTAGCTAAAAAGAAAGATAATGAATTACTTGTGGAAGAGATAGGTTTCTAAACAAACTTTAGAAAGATTATCTGCTTAGATTGCATTGAAAGTTTAAGTTTTTGCTTTATTTTAAAGAAACTCAAACTGGAGATTTTAGAACAAGTGCAATAAAACTATTATTTGCCATACATTCAAATAATGGCTTAGACTCTACATGAAAACATTTGCTTATGAATGTAAACTTATGTTTTAAGTTAAAATAGAATCTTTAAGGTATGTAATTTTAATTATGATTCCCAATGTAATTGACTTTTAAGAAAATTATTAACTAATTGCCAGTTTTGTAGATAAGGGATTGAGAGAGTTTTGACTATATCAGTATAACCTTTTATTTCAGTTATAAAGGCAGAGCACATTCAGTGGCAAAATCAGAAGTAAAGAGTTTGCTATTTTGAAAGATCCCTAATAATTTCGAACTTCTTTGAGAGCTGTATTCATTTACTTTTGCTTCTATTCCATTTTATGCTTAAAATACTAAGTCTGTTTTATTCCTTTTTCATTAATTCAAACTGCTCTTCTCCTTCTATGGTAGAGACTAGCTGTTGAACAAATACATATTCTCCCCATTCTTCTTCAAACTGGCCCAGCGTTTTCAGCGGCACATACTGCCCTATAGTTAGAAGAAAGATCATATTTCCCAACCTTTATTGCTGCTGGGTGTGACCAGGTATATTAGTTTTTATGGCTGTTGTAACAAATTGGCACAAATTTAGTAGCTGATAATAACACAAATTTGTTACATCCTGGTTCTGCAGTTCAGAAGTCTGGGTTACCTTGGTTTCTCTACTCCAGGTTTTACAATGCAAAAATTGAGGTGTCACAATAACTGTGTTCTCATTTGAAAGGCTCTGGGGAAGGATTCATACCCAGACTCACTCAGGTTGTTGGCAGAATCTAATTCCTTGGTTTTGTAGGACCAAAACCCTGTTTCCTTGCCTGCCGTCAACTTCAGGCTGCTCTTTGCACCTTGAGGCCTCTCACTGGTCATTGTGTGTGGGTCCCTACATCTCAGGGCCAATAGAGGTGTTGTGTTTAAAACCATGCTGGGAATGTCTGATTTCCCCTTATACCCTGGCCTGCTTTTGCCTCCAGCTGGAGAAAGTGCTCCACTTTTTACCGGCTCATATGATTAAGTCGGCCCCACCTGAATAATCTCCCTATTTTAAGATCTGTAACCTTAATTACGTTGGCAAAGTCCCATTTGCCATTTAATTTAACATAGTCATATACTGTGGAGAAGGCAATGGCACCCCACTCCGGTACTCTTGCCTGGAAAATCCCATGGATGGAGGAACCTGGTGGGCTGCAGTCCATGGGGTCGCTAAGAGTCAGACACGACCGAGTGACTTCCTTTCACTTTTCACTTTCACGCACTGGAGAAGGAAATGGCAACCCACTCAAGTATTCTAGCCTGGAGAATCCCAGGGATGGGGGAGCCTGGTGGGCTGCCATCTCTGGAGTCGCACAGAGTCAGACACGACTGAAGCGACTTAGCAGCAGTAGCAGCAGTCACATATTGCAGGGATTGGGGGTAGACATTTTGGGGGAGCCATTCCATCTACCACAGTCGGTGATTATGGAGTTCTGGCTGATGAATGGAAATGGAGATGTTGTGTACGACTCGTGGAAGTTCCCTTCAAGGAGAGAAGAGATTCCTTTTTCATTCTGTGCTCATCCTGCTGCTGAGAGAGCAAGGCAGCCTCCTTGAAACTGTAGTCAAGGACCACACCCCAGGGATGGGAGAGAGGAAGCTGGAAGGGGCTGAATAGTTTTGAAAAGTTATTTTGTTAGTCCAGTTTGGCTCTGTCTGTGTTTCTTTCACATGAGAGAGATGATTTCTCCTTAAATCCCTGTTTTTCAAATTTTTCTGTTATATGTCATTGAACCTACTACTGAAAAATATGCTCTCCAAACTTTGTAACATTTTCTTAGCTCATTACAGTATCTAGCACAGAGTGACAAAATTAAATATATTTGGCTTCCCAATTCATTATATTTAATATGAGTAATACATATTATCAAAGATTTTGAAGAGGGTAACAGAGGATGAGATGGTTGGATGTCATCACTCAATCAAACATGAGTTTGAGCAAACTCTGGGAGATAGTGGAGGACACGGAAGCCTGGTGTGCTGCAGTCCATGGGGCTGAGCAAAGAATCGGATACAGCTGTGCAACTGAACAACAACAACAACGAGGTTTTGAAAGTACATATTTAGGCGGTCCTAAGATGGTGAAGGAATAGGACAGGGAGACCACTTTCTCCCCACAAATTCATCAAAAGAACATTTGAATGCTGAATAAATTCTACAAAACAACTTTTGAATGCTAGCAGAGGACATCAGGCATGCAGAAAAGCAGCCCATTGTCTTCAAAAGGAGGTAGGAAAAAACATAAAAGATAAAAAGAGAGACAAAAGAGGTAAGGATGGAGATCTGTCCCAGAAAGGGAGTCTTAAAAAAGTTTCCAAACACCAGGAAACACTCTCACTGGCAAGTCTCTGGCGAGCCTTGGAACCTCAGAGGGCAACATAACTGGGAGGAGAAATAAATAAATAATTAAACCCCACAGATTACGTGCCCAGTGGTAATTCCTAGCAGAGAAGCAGCGCAGACGCCAGCATCTGCGGTGTCTGTAAGCGGGGGCTGGGCAGGGAGGCAGGGTCTGCATTGCTTAGAGTAAGGACCAGGCCTGAATGCCCCAAGGGCAATCTGAGGAACTAACTTGAGATAGCAAACCAGACTGTGGCATAGCTATCCCATGAAAAGCCCTAACCTAAGACACTGCCAGGCTCGCTCACAGAACAAAGGACTGAGCAGAGCTAGCTGGCTGTGGACCGGCCCATCCCCCACTGGAGACAGGCAGATGAGGGCAGCCAGAGCCAGAAGGGGGCAATCGCGGCCCCGGAGAGTCATCTACCAAATTGCAAGCAGGCTTCATTGCTAACCAAGATTTCTTGGGATTCTAGACAGTCGACATCCTCTGGGAAGGTCGCAGCCAGAGATGAGCTCCCTGGAAGAGACCCACAGCATACCTGAGAAGGTGAGCTGGTTTTACACCCAGAACATTGAGCAGTAGGGACGGAAGAGGCGGTAAGTTGCAGCAACTGTGCTCACCAAGCACCTGGTCATCTGAGCTGCTTGGACCTGGGAAGGGCACAAAACGCAGGCCCAACTGAGTCTGCGCCTTTGTGGAGTACCTGAGTACCTGAACCTGAATGGCTTAGACCTGGGAAGTGCATACAACCCAGGGCCGGCCTCAGACAGTTCCTGGCAGAGCAACCTAGAGCCTAGGCAGTGTAGACAAGGAAAGCACACACACCGTGAGCGGGGGCAAACCCAGTGTGGCTGAAACACTGCGAGCACATGCCAGTGTTATTTGTGTGCAGTATTGCTCCCTCCCCACAGCACGGCTGAACCAGTGAGCCTAAAAAAGTGTCCACCACCGCCCCCTTGTGTTGGGGTGGAAATTAGACACTGAAGAGACCAGCAAACAGAAGAACCCAAAACAAACAGAGGGAACCGCCCTGGAAATGACAGGTGCAATAGATTAAAACCCTATAGTTAGCACTGACTGCATAGGAGGGGCCTATAGATCTTGAGAAGTATAAGCCGGATCAAGGAACTATCTGAAAATGAACTGACCCCACACTGTCCACAACACCAAAGAAAGTCCTAGATATATTTTTACTATTATCATTCTTTAAATTAAAAAAAAGTTTTAAGTCCTACATTACTCTTTTAATTTTCATTTTTATAACCTACTATTACTTTGCAAAAGAGTTGCTATTTTTAAAAGCCAACTTCACATATATATATTTTATAATTTTTGTGACTTTTTTTCCTTTAATATTGTATTTTTGAGAATACAACAGTAGAATAATGAAGGCAGAAGATAGGATAAATGAGGTAGAAGATAGAATGGTAGAAATAAATGAAACAGAGAGGAAAGAAGAAAAATGAATTAAAAGAAATGACAATCTTAGAGACCTCTGGGACAATGTTAAACACCCCAACATTCGAATCATAGGAGTCCCAGAAGAAGAAGACAAAAAGAAAGACCATGAGAAAACTTGAGGAGATAATAGTTGAAAACTTCCCTAAAATGGGGAAGTAAATAATCACCCAAGTCCAAGAAACCCAGAGAGTCCCAAACAGGATAAACCCAAGGCAAAACACCCCGAGACACATATTAATCAATTTACAAAGATCAAACACAAAGAACAAATATTAAAAGCAGCAAGGGAAAGACAACAAATAACACACAAGGGGATTCCCATAAGGATAACAGCTGATCTTTCAATAGAAACTCTTCAGGCCAGGAGGAAATGGCAGGACATATTTAAAGTGATGAAAGAAAATAACCTAGAGCCCAGATTACTGTTCGCAGAAATGACCTCATTGAAATATGAAGGAGAAATCAAAAGCTTTACAGACAAGCAAAAGTTGAGAGAATTCAGCACCACCAAACCAGCTCTCCAACAAATGCTAAAAGATCTTCTCTAGACAGGAAACACAGAAAGGGTGTATAAACTCGAACTCAAAACAACAAAGTAAGTGGCAATGGGATCATAATTATCAATAATTACGTTAAATGTCAATGGATTGAATGCCCCAACCAAGGACAAAGACTGGCGAGTGGATACAAAAACAAGACCCCCATATATGTTGTCTACAAGAGACCCACCTTGAAACAAGGGACACATACAGACTGAAAGTGAAGGGCTGGAAAAAGATATTCCATGCAAACAGAGACCAAAAGAAAGCAGGAGTAGCAATACTCACATCAGATAAAATAGACTTTAAAACAGAGCCTGTGGAAAGAGACAAAGAAGGCCACTACATAATGATCAAAGGATCAATCCAAGAAGAAGATATAACAATTTATATATGCACCCAACATAGAAGCACCGCAATACATAAGACAAATGCTAACAAGTATGAAAGGGGAAATTAACAATAACACAATAATAGTGGGAGACTTTAATACCCTACTCACACCTATGGATAAATCAACTAAACAGAAAATTAACAAGGAAACACAAACTTTAAGTGATACAATAGACCAGTTAGACCTAATTGATATCTATAGGACATTTCACACCCAAAACGATGAATTTCACCTTTTTCTCAAGTGCACATGGAACCTTCTCCAAGATAGATCACATCCTGGGCCATAAATCTAGCCTTGGTAAATTCAAAAAAATGGAAATCATTCCAAGCATTTTTCTGACCACAATGCAGTAAGATTAGATCTCAATTACAGGAGAAAAACTACTAAAAATTCCAACATATGGAGGCTGAACAACACGCTGCTGAATAACCAGCAAGTCATAGAAGAAAGTATGCATAGAAACGAATGAAAATGAAAACACAACAACCCAAAACCTATGAGACACTGTGAAACCAGTGCTAAGGGGAAGGTTCATAGCAATACAGGCTTACCTCAAGAAACAAGAAAAAAGTCAAATAAATAACCTAGCTCTACACCTAAAGCAACTAGAAAAGGAAGAAATGA
>SJYV01038051.1:336424-358861 GCA_006410875.1 Neotragus pygmaeus | reverse complement strand
AAAAAATAAATAAATAATTTTAAAAAAAACCCAGGAAGGAAAAATAAATAATTAAAACAAACAAACAAACAAAAAAGCATCAATTCTTTGGTGCTCAGCCTTCTTCACAGTCCAACTCTCACATCCATACATGACCACTGGAAAAACCATAGTCTTAACTAGACGGACCTTAGTCAGCAAAGTATCTAGGTTGGTCATAACTTTTCTTCCAAGGAGTAAGCGTCTTTTAATTTCATGGCTGCAATCACCATCTGCAGTGATTTTGGAGCCCCCCAAAATAAAGTCTGACACTGTTTCCACTGTTTCCCCATCTATTTCCCTTGAAGTGATGGGACTGGCTGCCATGATCTTCATTTTATTCGATTCTATATATTACCTATTGAAATATGGTTTTTAATTCATACAGTTTTGAAGGTGGGATAATTTGATGAGAGCATTAGGCAGTTTGAAAGATGATGAAATTGAATTGAAGTGAGAGAAGGCAAATGGAATCTATGCTTAGTGGCCCCAAAATATAGTATTAATATATATTTTAACATTCTCATTTTCTATGACTTCTCTAAAGTTACAACATTAAAGAATTTTTTTGTTTCTTATGAGTTTATTTAATGCAGTTATAGGGGACACTAAGTATTATAGGAGAAAAAATTTATTTCCATCTAAAGATAGGAGTGTGTGGGTTAGGCAGAGAGAAGTGATCCCCGTACCCAATTCACAGTGCATCATTCATGTGGACCATATGTACGACAATCAGCTCATATAGTCTACCACAAAGAGCCTGATGGACACAGATTTTAGAATATGGATCTGGTGAGAAAGAATTGGAATAGTACTATAATATCCAAATTGTCTGTGTTACCATGTCTCCCTTTTCTCATATACCGATGCAACACCAGTCAACAGGATTTGCTCATTTATTTCCTTTCTAACTCTTCTCCTGAAATAAAATCGATCATAAATTTAAAGCTGAGTTCAAACAGTGTCTTAAAAACATAAAATGGGGTCAAAGGTGAATAACCTCAAAACAGTTTCTAGTTACTGGTTTTCACATTACTTCATAGTGCTCTGTCTCTTCAACAGCACTATCATTCCCCTGCTTTCCCACCCTTTCGCCCTTTCCTGTGCAACTGAAGATCAGAAAAGTATACTTATATTATTTCAGTCTTTGCCTGGAATTTTCTGTAATCTTTGCTAGTGAGTTCATTTCTATTAACAAACCATCGTTCTTCTATTTAATGCAACCAGAATAGAGGTTGTGGAGCCAGCATATGATTAACTACTGGTTGCTATTTGCAGAAATTTTGTATTTGTGCTGACATGTCTTGTCATTTATGTGAAAGTCTTTTCTATCCTAATGACCAGATTTTTGGGGAAATAAATTATAAAAGACTAGAATAAATGACTCTCTAATTATTTTCAAATAAAAAAAAGGCTATCAGATGTTTAAGGGTTCAAATTAAAATGTCATGGAGTGACTGACGCCGAGGTAACTGCATCACGCAGCTTTAGTTTCATCACCCTCATGTCAACATAACATCATTCATTATGCACTTAACAAAATATGAGGGAAAACACTTTCTTAAGCCTGGCAGTAAACTGTAGACTACTGAGTCTATAATTATAATGGTAGATACTTATTTTTCAAGTTGGTTTGAAAAATTGACTATCTCTTCAAATTTGAATGTTTATAGAGAAAGAGAACCATTTATCTTAGGTACTGAAGCCACTTTTAAGGGGCTTATCTTCAGTAAGAAATAATAATTCATGAACTTGTTAACACAAGGAAATTAGAAAGACCCAAAATAGGAATGCCCATTCTTCTATTTCTTCTGCTAATCAGATAACATACCTTCTGTATGTGTTTGCATGGTACTTTGTTGCTTAAAAACCACTTTCTGTGAACATTTCCTCATTAAATATGCACAATGGATTATCATATGATATCATTCCTATTTCTTAGATGGAAAATTATAAAAACTGATTTTTTTTCAAGATCACAAAATTAGAAAACCAGAAGACTCAGAACACAACTTTATATTCTCTGACTCAAAGTTTAAATCTGTTCCTACCATCTTTGGCTTTTTAAATGACCATACGGTCATATATACTAGGAGCTTAGTGGAGAGATATCAGTCATTTGGGTGCATAACTATCTGATCTAATTATATACCAAAGTTGATCTCAATCACAAAACAGCAAACATAAATACTTAAGAAAACAAAAGAATACTAGTTTTGTCGATACAATCACTGATAATATTTATATATATATATATTACATTGGATATTTATTTTCTGATAGTGTGGTAATACATGAGGTACTGAGAGGTATTAGAGGATTAGGGAGATCTACCAGGGGAAGGTTGTGGCTCATTGTTCTCTCTTGGACAAAAGAGAATTTTGAAGTCTAAGAGTTTATTTGAGTGAAGATGAAACTAACAGGCCAAATGAGTAATTTAACCCAAGATAGAAAATTGGCCCAATTATATAAGCAAAATTTTTTTCTTTTATTTATTTTTCAATAACCCATTCTCTATTCAAAAGAGTTAATATAAATATTTTATTTCCATTATGTTACATTTGCCAAATTGGATATGGAGAGTCACATTTCATATAACTTGCTATTTGGGGCTGTCAGTATTATGTATCCAGGAAAAGTTCCATAAAAGAATAAAATTCATGCTCTGCTTTTAAAACCCATGTATATATTAAAGAAAACAGAACTTCTATATTTTCTTTATTTTCTATATATATATAATATTATACATGTATATGCATATATTCTTTATATTTTACTATATGTGTACATAAAAATATAAAAACACTCTTTTGTGAGAAATATTTAGTGTACTAGAAGTTTTAAAAGCTTTATGATGTTTATGTTAGTGCTGTGGTTTTATCTTCCCAGACTTAGGATTACATTTAATTCAGAACACTGAAACATTAGGTATAGTTTGATATTATGCTTGCCATACACTCTCATTCCATTTATTTTTGCTGCTGGTAAATAGTGGTGCTTCCTTTTTCATGTGAGTTCTGTTTTGAAAGACAATCAAAATGAAGAGAGCTGAAAAAATGGTTTAAAGTGTCTGTATACACATTAAGTCCAGTTGGCATTCAATAAATTGAGCATATTTAAAGTGTGCAACATGATAAATTTCCACAACCCAGTCATTGTCTGTACTCCAACCACTGTCTATAAGTTCATGAGAATGCTGAGTCAGCCCAGTCTATTTCCAGATTCATAAGGAAAAAAAATATTGTTACTGTATTAAGTTGCTGATTTGGAGTGATCTGTACATAGAATCTCATGCGTAGAGTTGACTCATTGGAAAAGACTTTGATGCTGGGAGGGATTGGGGGCAGGAGGAGAAGGNATATTTAAAGTGTGCAACATGATAAATTTCCACAACCCAGTCATTGTCTGTACTCCAACCACTGTCTATAAGTTCATGAGAATGCTGAGTCAGCCCAGTCTATTTCCAGATTCATAAGGAAAAAAAATATTGTTACTGTATTAAGTTGCTGATTTGGAGTGATCTGTACATAGAATCTCATGCGTAGAGTTGACTCATTGGAAAAGACTTTGATGCTGGGAGGGATTGGGGGCAGGAGGAGAAGGGGACGACAGAGGATGAGATGCCTGGATGGCATCACTGACTCGATGGATGTGAATCTGAGTGAACTCCGGGAGTTGGTGATGGACAGGGAGGCCTGGTGTGCTGCGGTTCATGGGGTCGCGAAGAGTCGGACACGACTGAACTGAACTGAACAGTACATAGAATACAGAGGAGACTGGAAGAGTTAATATTGTATAGATGTCAATTATCCCCAAACAGATTAATAGATTCAATATTATCTCAATAAAATTCCAGCAAGGTGTTTTGAGAGAAATCAAAAAGATGATTCTAAAACTTCTGTGGAAATGCAAAGAGTCAACAATAGCCAAGGTCATCTTGAAAATGAAAGCCTAAAAGTTGGACATTTGGGACTTCCCTGGTGGTCCAGTGGTTAAGAATTCACCTGCCAACTCGGGGGACACGGGTTTGATCCCTGGTCCAAGAAGATTCCACATGCTGAGGGGCATCTAAGCCCCTGTGGCAAACTACTCAGCCTGCACTCCAGAGTCAGCGAGACACAGCTGCTGAACCTATGGGCCCTGGAGCTTGTGCTTCAGAGAGAAGCCACCACAGCGAGAAGCCGTGTGCTGCGGAGGAGCCCGTGCACGCCCCAACTAGAGAAAGCCTGCGCGCAGCAACCAAGACCTAGCACAGTCAAAAATAAATTTAAAAAGTCGAATTTTGAATTACTAGATCAAGTTTTAAAATCAAGACATTTAAAAACTGAGGCAGTTCAGGCAGTGTGGTTTTGGGACAATGATAACTATAGAGAGCAATGAAGCGGAGTGCATACCAGCATGATTCACGACTAAAGAGCTCTTGCAGTGTGTTAGAGATAAGATTTTTTTTAAAAAGAAAAGATACTGAATGAATTGCATATTCATAAAGTAAGATCACGTGTCTCTCAGTATACAAAAAAACACGAAAGGTAAAACAATAGAGCTTCTAATAGCTAAAATAGAATATTAAAACTTCAAGAGGAGGCAAAGACTTCTTTTTTATTATTATTTTTTACTTTACAATATTGTATTGGTTTTGCCACACGTCAACATGAATCCACCACAGGTGTACACGTGTTCCCAATCTGGAACCCCCCTCCTATCTCCCCCCCGCACACACACCGTCCCTCCGAGTCATCCCAGTGCACCAGCCTCAAGCATCCTGCACCCTGCATTGAACCTAGATTGGTGATTCATTTCTTATATGATATTATACATGTTTCAATGCCATTTTCCCAAATCATCCCACCCCCTCTCTCTCCCACAGAGTCCAAAAGACTGTTTTATACATCTGTGTCTCTTTTGCTGTCTCACATACAGGGTTATCATTACCATCTTTCTAGATTCCATATATATGCGTTAGTATACTGTATTAGTGTTTTTCTTTCTGGCTCACTTCACTCTGTATAATCAGCTCCAGTTTCATCCACCTCATCAGAACTGATTCAAATGTATTCTTTTTAATGGCTGAGTAATACTCCATTGTGTATATGTACCACAGCTTTCTTATCCATTCATCTGCTGATGGGCATCTAGGTTGCCTCCATGTCCTGGCTATTGTAAATAGTGCTGCAATGAACATTGGGGTACACGTGTCTCTTTCAATTCTGGCTTCCTCAGTGTGTATGCCCAGCAGTAGGATTGCTGGGTCATAAGGCAGTTAAGACTTCTTAAATGGTGTATAAGCAGTGTGTGTTTAAACAATGGCCACGTTTTTTCATCAAAAGACACCAGTAAGGGCAAAAAACCCTAGCAAGTCATGGAGTTGAGAAGATATGTGAATATATTTAACAAAAGACTTGTTCCCTTTGTATATATCAGTTCTACAATTCAATAACAAAATAATAGATAAAGTAAATGGGCCTAAAATCTGAACAGCAATTTCACCAAAAAATCCATATATAAAATAAATATGTGAAAAAAGACTTAACATTATTATTTATCAGGGAAAAGCAAATGTTTAAAACCCTATGAGATACCACTACAAGCCCACCAAAATGGTAAAAATTTAAATATATATATATATATATATATTCCAAGGGTTGGTGATAATGTGGAGAATCTGGGTGCTTCCTGCACTGCTTTAAAAGTCATTTGTGAATAAATGTCTGGCAACATCTGGTAAAGCTGACTTACATGTATCCTATGATTCATCACTTCCACTTCTAGATGTATATCCAATAGAAATGAATATGTATTTTCACCAACATTCAAGAACATTCATGACAGCATGATTTAAACTAGTCTGGCCCTAGAAATGACTCAAATGTCCTTCAAAATCGCAATTGATAAATAAACTGTGGCATATTCATACAGTGGAATACAATATGGTGTGGGAAAATAATGAATTTCTAGACATGGAACCATAGGGAGAAATATCACAAATAATGTTGAATGATAAAATTTGGATACAAAAGTTCTTATCTTAGGTGGTGGTGGTGGTGACCCCTAAGAGGATGAGGGTGCTGGTAATGATATATTTTGGTCTGGGTGGTGGTTGCAAATATCTATTATAAAAATTTATAAACTTAAAATTTGTGCACTTTAGACTATGAATGTATTTTATGCTTCAACAAAAATAGTACAATTTGCAAAACATGGTTTTGAGCCTTGCCAGAGTTCCTTTGTAAGTGACATTTTCCATTTTTAAAACAGGATAGTGAAAAAGTGTTCCATATCTATTTCTTACAGAAGAAAATCCTTTTGTATTCTCTGGTTTATGCTACTTGACACCATTTTGAGAAATCATGGTTATTTATAATTCAGTAAATCATTAATCACATAGATAAATCTACTTTAGTTTTATGGTGGCAAAATAAATCAAACCCCATATTTAAGAAAGTCAGGAGATATCTCAAGAGGAACAGAAACTGCTAAGTGGTGGTTTGACTAATTAATATATTTTCTTAAACATGTCTTTTATAACCAAGGGAAAAATTACTCACCCTGAATTTTTCTTTAAGTCTCACTAGTGTAATTGAATTGTAATATAAAGGCCCTTTTTTTTTCTTTCAATCCTTCCTAAAACACTTTCTGGAAATAAATCTGTGTGAAGATAGCTGCCAAGTATCCATAATGTTATGACTGCATTCATTTTAAGTGTTACAGAGTTCCATCCAGAAAGAACTGACCAAGTTATTTTAGATTTAAATTAAAAAGGAAGAAACCACTGTCTTCAATTTAGAATCCTACAGAAAATTATGAGCTATAAATTAAGAAGAAGACTTTTTCAAGCTCCTCATTCCGTGTGGCTATTATAGAATTCCAGCTCCAAAATGCTGCATTAAAAGGGATTTATCCCCTAAATTACTTAGAATAACTTTTGATATTTATTTTAACAGAAGCTTCTCTTTACCTAGAGAAATGTGCAAAATCAAATTTCCTTTGAAAAACAAAGACTTAAAATGAAAGAAAAAGTTGAGGGGGGAATGTGTCGGAAGTTTTATGAAGGTAGCACCTCTAAAGTCATTCCACTCTTTGTCGAAATTGCAGGTACAACTTGTAATAACAGTGAATTTGAATTTAGTTTGAATCAGAGTGATTTAATTTGGAAGTGCATCACTTTCATATTAGAGTTCCCACAATTTTAAGTAATGATAATATCTGAGGAAGGAGAATTAAATATGCTAGCTTTGATGGAAGGATAGCCTCCTGGTTGTTCTTAATTTAAAATGAGATTTTTATTAAATTTATCCAGCTTCTAAATCGCTGGTTTTCTGTGATAATCCCCATGTTATCTCCTAAGGATTGCTTCAAAGTCACATTTTAAAATCATATTTAACCTAGTAATCAAGGAAAAAAGTAATCTCTCATAGGAAAGTATAAATTAAAACAGCAGATAGAAAATGATATTTAAGCTCAGTACAAAGATTCCTTTATGGATAATAAGAGAGGTGGAAGTAATTTTCCTTAATAAGAGTTAATTGATGAAAGTACAAAACCCATTGGAGGCAGCTAAAAAATGTTTTAATTACTGTATATGAATTTCTTTAAGATTTAACATCAAATTTCAAGATGTGGTCATTTAAAAAACTGATATTATGATCTGATTGTTTCACTTTGGATGCCAATTTCAGAAATAAATTATATGGAAGATGTGTTTTTAGTATGTGCATCTTTGATTTCAAAGATAAAGGAATATACTTAAAACTATTATTTACTCAGTAAATAGGCTTTTTTCTAAAGTTGTGTAAGTATTGTGTGTATGCATATATATGGGTACATATGTAAGGTGGGAGGAAATGGGAGGCAAGAGGAACTGGATCCTTATACTGCAGTTGCTTTTTCCACG
The DNA here is from genome assembly GCA_006410875.1 of Neotragus pygmaeus. Taxonomy (NCBI): domain Eukaryota; kingdom Metazoa; phylum Chordata; class Mammalia; order Artiodactyla; family Bovidae; genus Neotragus; species Neotragus pygmaeus. Next base: position 350,952 of record SJYV01038051.1, on the reverse strand, counting down.
ATTGGGACAAAACTCCTCACTAAGCTAAATCATAGTACTTCAAATTTCTCCTGTGGTCTCCTAATTTTTCTGCTAGTTATTTTGTTTTATTTTAAGGGGTACTTCCTCTTTCTTCTTGCTTAAATGAAATAAATGTCAATCACTTAGCAGTAGCAATGTTTGACCAATAATGCTCAGTTTTCATAGGCGTGTGTTGTTAGTTTGTTGTCATCAGTCCAAAGATTATCACTATTATTTGATGTATGACAGAATTCTCCAAGTTGACATGAAAATATATTGCTTTTCTTTAATGGCACTAGTTCATTAATAAAGATTTTAATTATATACTTGTCTTATTTTCTCTCACATACTAGAAAGATAGATACCTATCTAAGAAGATATTATCTATATTAGAAGCAAAATTAAAATCCCCTTGAAGTTAGTGTCTCTGCTTAATTGATCTTTGTACACTTCAGTATACAAAAATGAGATAAAATCAAGCAATCTTAAGGGAAATAAATCCTGAATACTCACTGGAAGGACTGATGCTGAAACTGAAGCTCCAGTATTTTGGTCATCTGATTGTGAACAACTGGCTCATTGGAAAAGTCCCTGATGCTGGGAAAGATTGAGGGCACAAGAAGAGGGTGTCAAAGAGTGAGACAGGTAGATGGCATCACTGATTCAATGGACATGAACTTGGGCAAATCTGGGGAGATGGAAAGGGACAGGGAGATCTGGCATGCTGCAGTCCATAGAATTGCAAAGAGTTGGACACAACTGGGTGACTGAACAGTAACAACACCACTTCATATCCAGTCCAGAACCCAGCACATACTAATGAACACACATCTATCTATTTAGACATCCTCAATTCACAAAGAAGTGGTGTTTCAGGTGTGAATTTGTAAATTGGTCTTTAGAAATCTGTTTATTGTATTTCCAGGTTGGCCTATAAAAAGTCTCCTTTACCCATTGTCTGAAATACTTTGATGACAAAGAAAAAAGTAAAAACAATACCAGTGCAAAAACAATGATGAAAACATGGAAAAATAAAGTTGAATAAGAAATCATGCATAATCTGCAGCAGCTGTATTTTAAATTTAATCTGTGAAAAGTGAAAAGTTGAAGAAGGCTTTTGAAAATTCTCAGCATTGTGTTTTTAGAAGTTAATGGAACCAGGGCTTTATTGTGTTCAATTCAACTTGAAAGTTGGAGTTTTCCTTTGCTTTATGTAGTGAATTGTTATTATTCTGTACTCCAGCTCTGTCAATTTTTAGCTGTGTGACCTCGGATATGTTACTAAACCTCTCTATGCCTCAGTGTGCTCACTGAAAAAAATTGGAATAATAGTAATAATAATTCACTATCTTAGTGGGAAAAAATGGGAATAATAATAATAATTCACTATCTTAGTGAATTATTATGAGGATTGAGAATAGCATTTGGCATGTATTAAGTACTTCTTAAATGTTGATATTGTTGCTGTTATTACTTGTCTTTTTCTTAATGCTTATATAATAGGTACCTCTTTAACTTATTACATTCCATCCTGTTTTCTACTCATTTATATATTATCTCCTTTGCCTTACATGATTTTAGTCTCCCTGGAGACAGAGAATAGCTTCTATTTTACAAAGCATAAGGCATGGTATTGCATTCACACTCAATATATGTGATCTCAGTAACTTTTTTTTGGTTGTCATTTCAAAGTAAAACAAAGCACAGAGGAAGAAGGGCAGATGCAGTTTTCTTAGGGAATTATGAAAGTGTGGTAAGATGGTTAATGTTGTGTATCAACTTGACTGGACTTTACGAGATAAGTGGTAAAATATTTTTTCTGGGTATGTCTATGAAGGTGTTTCCCAAAGAGATTAGCTTTTGAATCAGTAGGCTAAGTAAAGAGGACCATCCTTACTAATGTGAGCAGGGATTATCCAGTCTACTGAGGGCCTGAATAGAACAAAAAGGCAAAGGAAGAGTAATCTACTGTCTCTTCTTGAGCTGGGACATTGTTCTCCTCCTGTCCTTGGACATCGGTACTTGTGGTTCTTGGGCTTTCAGACTCAAATCAAGACTCTACACCATCAGCCCCTGAAGCTGAGGCCTTCTGGCTGGGACTCAATTACACCACTGACTCCCCTGCCTCTCCAGATGGCAGACTGTGGTACTTTCCAGCTTCCATAAGCATGTAAGCCATTTCCTATAATTTTCTTCTTATGTATGTCCATATGTCTCATTTTAATTCTGATTCTCTGAGAACCCTGATTAAAACATGGGTACTGTGACTGTAGCCATGAAATTAAAAGATGCTTTTGCTCCTTGGAAGAAAAGCTATGACCAACCTAGACACTAGATATTAGATATTAGCTATGACCAACCTAGATATTAGAAAGCAGAGACATCACTTTGCCAACAAAGGTGCATAGAGTCAATGGTACAGTTTTACCAGTAGTCATGTATAGATGTGAGAGCTGGACCATAAAGAAGGCTGAACACTGAAAAATTGATGCTTTCAAACTGTGGTGCTGGAGAAGACTCTTGAGAGTCCCTTGGACTGCAAGGAGATCCAACAAGTCCATCCTAAAGGAAATCAGTCCTGAATATTCATTGGAAAAACTGATGCTGAAGCTGAAGCTACAATAATTTGGCCCCCTGATGAAAAAAGCTGACTTATCGGTAAAAACCCTGATGCTGGGAAAGATTGAGGGCAGGAGAAGGGGGCAACAGAGGATGAGATGGTTTGCTGGCATCTTTGACTCAATGGGCATGAGTTTGGGCAAACTCTGGGAGATAGTGAAGGACAGGGAGACCAGGTGTGCTGTAGTCCATGGGCTTGTGAAGAATTGGACACAACTGAGTGACTGAACAACAACCACTACCTCTGAGTGAATGTCTGTCTGTAGAAGAATTTGCTACCATGAAAAATAAAAGAAGACCAATGGGTTGATACAATAGATGAACTAACATTTAAGTACAGTCACTTGATAGCTCAGCTGGTAAAGAATCTGCCTGCAAGGCAGGAGACCTGGTTCAGTTCCTGGGTTGAGAAGACCTGCTGGAGAAGGGATAGGCTACCCATTCCAGTATTCATGGGCTTCCCTAGTTGCTCAGCTGGTAAAGAATCTACCTGCAATGTGGGAGACCTAGGTTCGATCCCTGGGTTTGGAAGATCCCCTGGAGAAGGGAAAGGCTACTCACTCCAGTATTATGGTGTGGAGAATTCCATGGACTCTAGAGTCCATGAGGTTGCAAAGAGATGGACATGACTGAGAAACTTTCACTTTCATTGATAGAGGTGTTTTCAGGAAGAAAATAGAAGTAGGATGCATTTGATGTAATATGTATGTGAATATCTGTGTATACATGGATGCAACTTTCTAAGATATGCTAGCGAGTATAAGAAAAGGTCAACATTCAGAAAATGAAGATCATGGCATCTGGTCNGGACACGAGTCTGAGTGAACTCTGGGAGTTGGTGATGGACAGGGAGGCCTGGTGTGCTGCGATTCATGGGGTTGCAGAGTCAGACATGACTGAGTGACTGAACTGAACTGAGCGAATATAATCTAAAAACTCCAGGTATTTCCACCCTGTGTGTATAAATGAGGTCTTGTGGATGACAGCTTTGCACCCATAGGAATGTGTGTTCTTTCTAAAAGCCCCTCTATGTCTCCTTCAGTTTCTAAAGTCCTCATTAATGACCCGGAGTCATCTTTGTTCCTACCACCTCTGCCTGCTCCCTGTAAGATCTTCCCCTACATTTAGGCTCCATCAGTGGCCCTTGAGCATGGCGTGCTTAGGCGCTCAGTCCTGTCTGACTCTTTGCAACTCTATGGATGGTAGCCCGACACGCTCCTCTGACCATAGGATTCTCCAGGCAAGAATACTGGAGTGGGTTGCCATGCCCTTTTCCAGGGGATCATCCCAAACCAGGGATTGAACTTGAGTCTCTTGCATCTCCTGCATTGGCAGGCATGTTCCTTNATCTCAAAGCAGTATAAAAGACTTTAATGAAAAGTTCTCATATGCACAATTTCTCCACCAATTTGTATGTGTCAACCATTTGGTGAACTTATCCACTTGAAAAAAAGGAATAGAAAACTGGACACCATGTTTCACTATCTCGGTTAATATTCACAATTAGAGTGGCTACAATTCAGGACAGAGCATCACCAATGCTGACCAGAGCCAGTTTATAGTGAAATTAAGTCCTTTACACCAAGTAAATGGTTGTCAACAAGCACAGGCTAGTGTATATAAGAACTCAAATTTCTCGATTTGGGGAGAAACAAATGCTGATCCAAGTATCTGCTCTGCTTCTTCTGTTCCTTGAATCATGCTTGGAAACCTCTCACTTTATTTTGGTTTTGTCAGTTTGCTTGCCTTTGGGGGTTTGGGCCTGCTGACCCTGCCCACTTGAAGAGGCTACCTGCTGTGCTGCTTTCTGCTTTAACACTGTCCAATCAAATGCATAGTCATGTTGATGACTCAGGGTCCTGAAAACAAGGCGGAATAGCAGCCTCAAGTACAGGTAGTCCGGGGCTTCCTCAAAGCACAGCCCACAACAATACTTTAAGTACATGGCAAATTCTACAGGAAATCCCTTACACAAAACATCAACAGGTGTGGCCATCTTCTTTTCACAAATCTTTTCATATTTTTGCTTCATTGTTGCAGCCTTTACTCCTTGCCATGGCAGGCTGGCTCTATTAAAATACATCAAAACATATCCTAATGATTCCATGTCATCTCGCCGACTCTGTTCAATACCAAGATGTGTACTGATGCTAGCATAAGAACAGTGCCAGTGAGATTTTTACCTACTCTGTATGGTATGTGCTGTCTTGTACTGTTATCTAAGTACTTTTTGGCCAAACCAAAATCAATAAGGAATAACTTTTTCCACTGTTGCCCAGTACCCATCAGGAAGTTATCTGGTTTACTGTCTCTGTGTATCAGATTCTTTGTATGCACATATTCGATTCTACTGATCATCTGGTCAGCTAACATAAGTACAGTTTTCATTGTGAATCTTCTTGAACAGAAATTGAAAAGATCTTCGAGGCTGGCTCCAAGAAGATCCATGATTAGCACATTATAGTCATTTTCCTGACCATACCACCGCATCTGGGGGATGCCAACCCCACCTTGAAGAATGTTATAGAGTTCGCTCTCCTACAGTAACTGAGGTTGCGTCACCCTTTGAGATTCTAACTTCACTGCCACTTCCTCGCGGTTGGTAATGTTGATCGCCAAATAAATGTCCCTGACAGAGCCAGACCCAATGTTCCGTACCAGTTTATATCTCCTTCCGATGATTAAATCGGCCTTGGAGCCGCTGCAGCTTGCCATCCTGAGAGACAAAGATGGCGCTGGGGCTAAGTCCCGACACCTCTAAGGGGAGGATGGAGGCCTCTAGGTCTCGTCCACGGAGCAAGGCTGCGAAGGACAGAAGGAAACAGAAAATGCTGGCTGTTTCTCAGCGTTACAGGGCTCAGAATCAGCCAAGGGGAACATAGCCATTGCTACTGTCAGGTTTCTTTTCACTAGGCCGCAAATCGTTGAGGGGGTTCTCACCGTTAGCAGGCTGAGCGACTTGTTTCTGGCGGTCGCCTTGGCCTCGCTTTCGCAGCGACTTCGGGGGCTGGTAATGGGGAGCCGTGAAGTCAGGCTGGTGATACCACTGTCACAACTGCCCCGGCTCCCGTCAGGAGGGACTCCAGTCACTCTGCCGACACCGCCGTCTTGTTACTCCAGCTCCAGCCAACACAAAATGCCCCCAGTTCCCAGAAGCCGCTTCATGGCACAGAACACTCTGGGAAAGAAATCATGGGCGCTCGTAGAACCTTTAAGACAGGTTATCTTCACAGCCTTTAAAGGCATCAGCCTCTCCTAGAAAAACAGATCTACTCCATGTCCCCTATCTGCTCAGGTCATACTCACTCACCTAAGTAGCTGCGATGTGGGGTTTCTTCCTCCAATGTCCATGGGCCCTCTCCTTGCTCCAGCTTGAAGATGACCTCTGGTTTGGGAACTTGGTTCCCCGGGAACAGGACACGTTATAGAATTGGGTCCAGTTAACTGGGTTTCAGGGCCTTTCAACGACACTTCTATTGGCTCTTCAGGAAAGTAATCCCATTTCCCTGGGAATAGAGTAATAATCACAGAAGGGTAAAAGGATTGAAGTATCTCGGGCAAATCGAAGATGACACCATTACACACTTCAGATGCCCCAGAGCATTCAGCAGCTGAGAATGGAAGCAGCCTCTCTGAGGCCCCTGGCAGGTGCACAGGGCAGCTGTGCTTACTTACCCACTGCGCACAGTTGGCTGTAGCTCTCCTGTACATCCTGGTACAGGCAGCTCTGTACAGGCTCCACGTGCTGCTACTCCTCCCTGCTGAGCTCCACAGGGACGTCCTCGAATGACCCCTGTTACAATACAGTCCCATTCAAGGTGACATGGTCAGCACCCGGGGTTGGACGGAAGAGAACTNGTTTAAATGTAAAATGGAAGCTAATCGGTATCTCTAGTTTCAAAGACTGCTAATATACTTATATGAACTTTTATAAAAGCATTTTGGAATTTTGGTTCTGGAATGATGATGTGAAAAAGCAACATTTAGTTGAAGTTCCCCAAAGGCAACAAGTTATAAATAATTCCACACCAGAGAGCTGCTTTAAGTGTGGGTGAGTGCTTTGTCACTCAGTCATGTCCAACTCTGCAACCCGTGGACTGTGCCCGCCAGGATCCTCTGTCCATGGAATTCTTCATGCAACAATACTGGAGTGGGTTGCCATACTCTCTTCCAGGAGATCTTCCCAACCCAGGGATCGAACCCTTGTCTCTTATGTCTCCTACATTGGCAGGTGGTTCCTTATCACTAGCACTGTCTGAAGAAGCAGCCCAGGGCTGCTTTAAATCTGCCTTAACAAAGCCTGAAACCAAGTTTTGACATGTTCCTGGTGAGTCATCAGTGAATCAACTGCATGGACAAAACTGAACGCTCTTTAAAGGCTGAAGCAAAATCCAGATTCACTATAATGTATCATTTTACTGCCCTATGATCAATGCTGAATCCTGGACATTGTGAATGACATTGTAGAGGTTAGAGATTCTGATACATTCCTCAGAGTATTGATTTCTTTTTGCTTTATCAGAAAGTTAGCATAGATGGACTCAAACATCATGCTGTGACTCCCCTGCCATGGTCAACAGCTGAAATATTTGCTTTTTAGCTGGTCTGTTTGGGTTTTTCCAGTACATGGATAACTTAGGACTTTCAAGAAGAATTTATACACAGAATTTGGGGCACCCAGTTAAAAGGTCTCTCCTTTCCATGTTCCTTTTCTCATTTTGTAGCTGTCTTGATCCTCCTGAATTCTGTCTTCTAATTCTTCTTACAAGTAAGACTCTGAGCTTTTACTCAAATTTTAGCCACCTCATGTAATGCTCACTGCAGTGCTTCAGGCTAAAAGTAAACTTAACAACTCATGGAATTCATTATCAACACATGAAAATCAGTTGTATTTATGTAAAATAGTAACAGACAACCAGAAAATTAATGTTATTTGCAATACCATTGTAAAACATACAATGCATAATAAATTTAAAAATATATGGAGTATTTCTATAATGAAGACTGTGAAACATTATTGAGAGAAATGAAATGATATATAAATAAATATAGAAATATATGCCATATTAATGGATTGTTAAGATGTTAATCACCTCTACTTTTATTCTTATGCCAAAAAAAATCCAAAGCTAGATTTGGTATGTATGTGTGAAAACAGATAAATTTATTCTAAAATTTATCAGTATTTGCAAAGAACGTAGAATGGTCAAAACAATCTTTGAATTTGGAGGACTGGCATTATCTGATTTTAAGACTTAAAGCTATGATAATCAAGATATTAAATAAAAATATCAAAGAAATTTAGTTGGGAAAATGCTTTTAGTGATGTATCAGCTGGATCTTAATCCAGATTTTTTAAAAATCAGTGTGGAAAAGTAATAATAAACATATAAATTAACATACAATGAATCATAGATCAAAATGTGAAGTTAAAACCATAAAGCTTTTGGTATGAAACAGGAAAATGTATTTTCAATTTTAGGATAGTCAAAGGTTTCTTAATCAGAACATAAAAGAAAACCAATGATTAAATGAACTTCGCCAANATTTTAGATTTGATCTTGGACCAGAAAAAGGATGTTAATGGGAAACTGGTGAAATTTGAATGACGTCTAAATTATTAGATAATGATGCGGTATCAATGCTAGTTTTCTGATTCTGATAATTGTATGGTAGACATGTGAAATATTAGTATTGGGGGAAGCTGGCTGAAGAGTACCATCATCCTTCCATATCCACTGGAGTTGATTCCAGGAATCTCTGCAGATGCTATTATCTGTGAATGCTCAAGTCCCTTATTACAATGGTGTAGTATTTACATATAACCTATGCATATCTTCCTATATATTTTAAAGCACCTCTAGATTACTTATAGTACCTAATGTGATGTTAATGTTATGTAAATAGTTGCTGGTGCTCAGAAATTTTAAGATTTGATTTTGGAATTTTCTGGAATTTTTCCTGAATATTTTCCATTTGCAATTGGTTGAATTTGTGGATTCAGAACCCATGGATAGAGAAGGTAACTGTATGCATAAATTCATTGTACTATTTTTACATCTTCATAAATGGAAATTATTTCATTATAAAATAAATCTTCAAAAAGGAAAAAAGATGACATGGCAAATGGAAAATTCACAGCTAGAATATATTTTATACCTAGAAAGAGATAGCAAATTTTCATAGAAATAGCATCAGATTTATATCAGGAAAGTCTTTTGGCTCTTTAGCCTTAAACTAGGCACCTACAAAGAATCCACCTGCAGCATCTCTTGGTTCTCCCAGGAGATGCAAGTTTGATCCCTGGGTTGTGAAGATCCCCTGGAGGAGGAAATGGCAACCCACTCCAGTATAATTNCAGGCAGGAAACAGAAAACGCTGGCTGTTTCTCAGCGTTACAGGGCCCAGAATCGGCCAGGGGGAACCTGACCACCGCTACTGTCAGGTTTCTTTTCACCGGGCCATAGCCCGTTGAGGGGGGTGGGGGGGTCTTACTGTTAGCAGGCTGAGCCTCTGGCTTCTGGCGGCCGCAGCCTCACCTTCGGGGGCTCGTACAGAGGAGCCGTGAAGTCATGGCGGTGATACCGCTGCCGCCACTGCCTCCGGCTCCCGCCAGGAGGGGACCATGGTCACTCCGCCGACGCTGTCATCTGGTTACCATGGCCGCAGCCAACACAAAATGCCCCGAGTTCCAGGAAGTAGCTTCATGGCGCAGAGAACTCTGGGAAAGNTCTTACTGTTAGCAGGCTGAGCCTCTGGCTTCTGGCGGCCACGGCCTCACCTTCGGGGGCTCGTACAGAGGAGCCGTGAAGTCACGGCGGCGATACCGCTGCCGCCACTGCCTCCAGCTCCCGCCAGGAGGGCACCATGGTCACTCCGCCGACGCTGTCATCTGGTTACCACGGCCGCAGCCAACACAAAATGCCCCGAGTTCCAGGAAGTAGCTTCATGGCGCAGAGAACTCTGGGAAAGGAATCACGCGTGCTCTTAGAACCTTCAAGACAGATCATCTTCAGAGCCTTTCCAAGGCATCAGCCTGTCCTAGAAAAACAGATCTACTCCACGTCCCGCATCTACTCAGGTCACAGAGCTGAGCAGCTGTGATGTGGGCTTCCCTCCTCCAATGTCCATGGGCCCTCTCCTTGCTCCAGCTTGAAGAAGACCTCTGGTTTGGGAACTTGGTTCCCCGGGAACAGGACACGATACAGGATTGGGTCCTGTTAATTGGGATTCAGGACCTTTCAACCACGCTTCTCTTTGCTCTTCAGGAAAGCAATCCCATTTCCCTGGGAATAGAGTAATAATCACAGAAGGGTAAAAGGATTGAAGTATCTCGGGCAAATCGAAGATGACACCATTACACACTTCAGATGCCCCAGAGCATTCAGCAGCTGAGAATGGAAGCAGCCTCTCTGAGGCGCCTGGCAGGTGCACAGGGCAGCTGTGCTTACTTACCCACTGCGCACAGTTGGCTGTAGCTCTCCTGTACATCCTGGTACAGGCACCTCTGTACAGGGTCCACGTGCTGCTACTCGTCCCTGCTTAAGTCCATGGTGATGTCCGTGAATGACCCTTGTAACAACACAGTCCTATTCTAGGTGACATGGTCAGCACTGGGGGATTGAGGGAAGAGGACTAGGAAGTTTGTTGTTCTAAATAATTTTCAACATGATATGGTATGCTTATCAAATACCTACTTATACCTAATATTTTTCAGAATACAAATATCTGATAAATATTAATTTCTCTCATTCATCATGTGTTAAATTCAATCAGTAAATCATTATTCAGAAATGAAGATTAAATTAGCTTTTCTAAATCTTCTAGTTCTTTTAGGAAATACCTAGAATTCCTTTCTTAAACAGGTAGGTACCAGACATGCTGGATTCTTTGGTCAGCGCTGTGTCCTACTTTGCTTCAGTTGTGTCTGTTTGTGACCCCATGGACCATAGCCCACCAGGCTCCTCTGTCCATTAGAGTCTTCAGGTAAGAATACTGGAGTGGGTTGCCATTTTCTTCTTCAGGGGATCTTCCTGACCAGGGATCAGACCTGCATCTCCTGTATTGGCAGGCAGATTCTTATCACTAGCACCACCTAGGAAGCCCATCTGAGACCTCAGCAAAAACACAGTTAACATTCCTATTTCTTCCACTGGTTTCTCTGAGGCAATCTAGACTTTTTCTATCAAGCACCTACAAATCTTTACAGCCTCTACCTGCTGCGCAATTCCAAAACCCCTTCCATGTTTTTAGGTGTTTCTTATAGCACTCCACTTCCCAGTACAGAAAGCTGCAGTTTCCTAGGACTGTTGTAACCAAGTACCACCAATCAGGTGGCTCCTAACAAGAGGAATTTCTTGTCTTGCAGTTCCAGAACCCAGGAGTCCAAAATCAAGATGTCAGCCAGGCCATGCTCTTTTTGAAGGTGGTAGGGAGGGGAGTGCTCCATGTCTCTCTCCTCATCTGAGGTGGTCTCCAGGTATCTCTTGTCCTATAGATGCATCACTCCAACTACATGGTCATCTTTTCCTTGTGTGCCTCCGCATGTTCTCTCTTGTGTGTTTTTGTGTCTCTGTGTCTAAACTTCCCTTTTTTATAAGAATGCCAGTCATATTGGTTTAGGGCCCACCTAATGACCTTGTTTCAGCTTGATTACTTCTGGAAAGACCCTATTTCTAATTAAGGTCACATTCAGCTGATGAGGTTTATGTATGGATAAGTGTGAAAAGAAGGTTAAAGTGGCCCTTTTAAGCCAATTCAATGTACACTTGATCCTTGAACAACATGGTTTTGAGTTGTGTTGGTCCACTTAAACATGTCTTTTTTTAAAAAAAATCTATTGAAAAATTCTGGGGATTTACAACAATTTATTTGAAAAATTAGCAGATGAACCTAGAAATATTTAAAAACTTAAGAAAATGTAAGGTATGTCCTGAATTCATAAAATATGTGTAGATAATGGTCTCTTTTGCCATTTGCTACCATAAAATATATACAAATCTGTTATAAAAAGTTAAAATTTATCAAAACTTAAGCACATGCTTAATATACACGGCACTATTCACAGTCAAGAGAAAAGTAAGCACAAGGAAAAAGTCAATAATATATTATAACCGCATAAATTTAACTGTGATCCATACCATACTACTGTCATCATTTCATAACTACCTCCTTTTGTAATTGCGATGAGCTCAAGAGATGCAGGTATCCACTTGAAACACCATGTGATATTAATCATCTCTGTGTGAGCAGTTTGTCTTTCCAATAAATTGTGTATTGGAGTAATAATCCAGTTCCTGTAGCTCTCATGTATTTTTCATCATGCTTAGTGCAATATTGTAAACCTCGAATAACACCATGAACCAAACCAAACCACTAGTGATGCTGGAAGTGCTCCTAAGAAGCAAAAAAAAGCCATGGTGTTACAATAAAAAATTGAATTCCTTGATATTTGCTATAGGTTGAGGTCTGCAGCTGTGGTTTCCCACCATTTCAAGACAAATGAATCCATCATAAGGGCTATTGCTTTAAAAAAAGAAGATTGGTGAAGCTGTCACTGCAGCTACACCAACAGGTGTAAAAACCTNATTGAATTCCTTGATATTTGCTATAGGTTGAGGTCTGCAGCTGTGGTTTCCCACCATTTCAAGACAAATGAATCCATCATAAGGGCTATTGCTTTAAAAAAAGAAGATTGGTGAAGCTGTCACTGCAGCTACACCAACAGGTGTAAAAACCTGGCACTTTTTGTGAAATACCATATCTCATTCTGAAAATGAAGCTTTAAGATAGATGCAGGATTGTTCTGAGAAAGGCATACTAAAAAACTCTCGTATGATTAAAGCAAAAGCAAAGTCTTTCTACAACAACCTAAAGCAAAAGGAAGGTGAGGAATCTAAAGCTGGAGAATGTAAGGTCAGCAAAGAATGGTCTGATAATTTTAAGAAAGAGGTTTGGCTTTTAAAGTGTCTATTATACAAAGTGAAGTAGTCAGAAAGAAAAACACCAATACAGTATATTAACACATATATATGGAATTTAAAAAGATGGTAATGATGACCCTATATGCAAGACAGCAAAAGAGACACGGATATAAAGAATAGACTTTTGGACTCTGTGGGAGAAGGCGAGGGTGGGAGGATTTGAGAGAATATCACTGAAACATGTGTATTATCATATGTGAAATATATCACCAGTCCAAGTTCAGTGCATGAAACAGGGCACTCAAAACCCATGCACTGGGACAACCCAGAGATTTGAGATGGGGAGGGAGGTGGGAGGTAGGTTTGGGATGGGGGACACATGTACACCCATGGCTGATTCATGTCAATGTATGGCAAAAACCACCACAATATTGTTAAGTAGACTAGTCTCCAATTAAAATAAATAAATATTTTTTAAGTGATAGAGCAAGGCCTAAAAACAAACTAAACAAAAAGTTGTCAAGATAAGAGGAGAAGCAGCTTGTACTCACCAGGGGGCAGCAGATGAGTTCCAGATACCATGTAGAAAATCACTGAGGAGAGGGGTATCTGCCTAAACAGCTTTCACTGAGGAGAGGGGTATCTGCCTGAACAGGTTTTGAATACGGACAAAAGTGCCCTATTCTGCTGGAAAAATGCCAGAAAGGACATTTATCAGTAAAGAAGAAAAGCAGGCACCGGGATTTAAGGCAGGGACAGATAGGATAACTCTACAGTTTTCTTCAAACGCAGTTGAGTTTATATCTGCCGGGAGCCAGCACGGGAGATCCCTCCCATGACAAGGTCATGCAGAGAGACGGGCGAGATGAGTCCGGTCTCAAGGGGTCCTCTGCCTGAGCATCTACCCTGAAACCAAAATCTGTCTGTTTACTGTCTGATATACTANTCCATGGCCCCACATGGCATGACTTAGTTTCATTGAGTTAGACAAGGCTGTGGTCCGTGTGATCAAATTGGCTAGTTTTCTGTGATTATGGTTTCAGTGTGTCTGCCCTCTGATGCCCTCTCGCAACACCTACCGTCTTACTTGGGTTTCCCTTACCTTGGATTTGGGGTATCCCTTCACAGCTGTTCCAGCAAAGTGCAGTTGCTGTTCCTTACCTTGGATAAGATCACCCCTTCTGACCTTGAATGTGGAATAGCTCCTCTCAGCCCTGCTGCTACTGTGTACCTGCTGCTCCTTGGAATTAGTCCCTTGGAAACTGGGGTTAATTATATTAAAGTCTGGGGATTTAACCACACACATCTGAAGAAAGGTCCTGGAGCGACACTTCATAGTGTGCTGCAGAAAGCAGCAGAACATGGAGGAGGTCTTCTCTTTCCCTTACAGCAGCAAAAGAAACAATAAACAAAACAAATAAACCCACATATTGGGAGAAAATATTTGCAAACTATCAGAGAAAAACAAATATCATATAATATTGTTTATATGCGGAATCTAGAAAAATGATACAGAAGAACTTATTTGAAAGCAGAAATAGAGACACAGACTTAGAAAACAAATGTACAAATACCAAAGGCGGGAAAGAGCAGGTGGAATGAATTAGGAGATTGGAATTGACATATATATATATATATACATACACACTACTATGTATAAAAGAGATAACTAATGAAAACCTACCATATAGCACAGGGAACTCTACTCAGTGCTCTGTGGTGATCTAAATGGGAAGGAAACCCAGGAAAGAAGGGGTATTGTATACATATAGCTGATTCACTTTGCTATACAGCAGATACAAACACAGCATTGTATAACAACTATACTCCAATAAAATTTAATAATCAAAATGAGTAGAGAAGTTATAGACTAGTAGAAAATGTTTAAAAATGCATACATCTAAAAATTGTCATCAGAATATGTAAAGAATTTTTATTACACAGTGATAGATAATAAAAATAATCCTATTGAAAAGTGGGCAGACT
>SJYV01038051.1:276994-332860 GCA_006410875.1 Neotragus pygmaeus | reverse complement strand
GGCAGGTTAGGTGGTCTGGTATTCCCATCTCTTTCAGAATTTTCCACAGTTTGTCGTGATCCACACAGTCAAAGGCTTTGACACAGTCAATAAAGCAGTAATAGATGTTTTTCTGGAACTCTCTTGCTTTTTTGATGATCCAGCAGATGTTGGCAATTTGATCTCTGGTTCCTCTGCCTTTTCTAAAACCAGCTTGAACATCAGGGAGTTCATGGTTCACGTATTGCTGAAGCCTGGCTTAGAGAATTTTGAGCATTACTTTGTAGTAGGTATTATTTCTCAGCCATTTGCAATCACTGATAAACAGATAGATATGCAAGATTCTTTAATTTTTTATTTTATATTATAGTATAGTTGATTTGCAATCTTGTGTTCATTTCAGGTGTACAGCAGATTGATTCAGTTATGTGTATACATATATCTGTTTTCAGATTCTTTTTCCATATAGCTTATTATGGGAATATTGAGTAGAGTTCCCTATGCTATACAGTTGGCCCTCGTTGGTTATCTATTTTACATACATAATAGTGTATGCATGTTAGTCCCAAACTCCTAATTTATCCCTTCCTGCCACCTTTGATAACCATAAGTTGCAGGACAAGATTCTTAAGGCAGGGTATATCATTTACAGGGGGCACCTTGGGGAAGCGACCTTGCTCATTGTTCTCTTGGCATATACCAAAGAATGAGAAAAAGAAATTGGAAATAATCAAACGCTATAAAAACAGAATAATGCTTGTCACATTACAATGCTTAAAACCTTAGTTTCCTTACATTTTAACTCTCTGAATAAATAAGCAAATGTTATTCAATCTTCACTATTGTCAGACTTTATTTTGGGGGCCTCCAAAATCACTGCAGATGGTGATTGCAGCCATGAAATTAAAAGATGCTTACTCCTTGGAAGGAAAGTTATGACCAACCTAGATAGCATATTAAAAAGCAGAGACATTACTTTGCCAACAAAGGTCCATCTAGTCAAGGCTATGGTTTTTCCAGTGGTCAGGTATAGATGTGGGTTGGACTATGAAGAAAGCTGAGTGCCAAAGAATTGATGCTTTTGAACTCTGATGTTGGATAAGACTCTTCAGAGTCCCTTAGACTGCAAGGAGTTCCAACCAGTCCATCCTAAAGGAGACCAGTCCTGGGTGTTTATTGGAAAGACTGACGTTGAAGCTGAAGCTCCAATACTTTGGCCCCCTGATGCGAAGAGCTGACTCACTGGAAAAGACCCTGATGCTGGGAGGGATTGGGGGCAGGAGGAGAAGGGGACGACAGGGGATGAGATAGCTGGATGGCATCACCGACTTGATGCAGATGAGTTTGGGTGAACACCGGGAGTTGGTGATGAACAGGGAGGCCTGGTGCGCTGCGATTCATGGGGTCGTAGAGTCGGACACAACTAAGCGAGTGAACTGAACTGAACTGAAGGAGGAATGGGTGCTTCCCTGTAGCTCAGCAGTAAAGAATCAACCTGCAATGCGGGAAACATGAGTTCGATTCCTGGGTAGGGAAAATCCCCTGGAGGAAGGCATGGCAGCCCATTCCAATTTTCTTGCCTAGAGAATCCTGTGGACAGAGGAGCCTGGCAGGCTACAGTCCTTGGGGTTGCAAAGAGTTGGACATGACTGAAGCTACTAAGCATGCATGCATACAGAAGGAGAAATAGATGTTCTTATATGTTAACTGTTTCTTTATACCTTATAACTATGTTCTTATATATTGACTATTTTAAGCATTTCTAAATGGGATTCAAAATCATAACTCTAAATAGATATTTAATATTTCCATCAAGTAGATGCATAATCATTTACATAATTGAACATTATGCAGTTTTTGATAATTTGACTGATTTCTGATTTCCCACAATTATGAAAAATTTGTGTAGTGAGCATTTTTGAAAGAGCTAGGGTATTTTATAATATCAATGGATAAATTATATAGAACAAGAGGTATTTATCCTATTTAGTAAGAAAATTTCTAGTTATACTTACTGTACATAATCAAAATATGCACTCATGTATCTTAGATGAAAATATTGTAACTAAACACAATCTTTTCCAAGCCAGCTTCCACATGCTGATAAAAAGATCACTCACTCATTCAAAAAGTATTTCTTAGGTACCTGCCATATCCTAGGCACTGTGCACAGTGTCAAGGACACAGACTTGCATAAGAAATAGTCATCTCTTTTGAGGGTCTCACAGTCTTGTGGGATGATACATATATGTTAACAGACATTGAAATAAAATGTGATGAATAGAGAAATGTGCAAAGAACATCTCTGTGAACCTTNGAGACAGGTGTCAAGGACACAGACTTGCATAAGAAATAGTCATCTCTTTTGAGGGTCTCACAGTCTTGTGGGATGATACATATATGTTAACAGACATTGAAATAAAATGTGATGAATAGAGAAATGTGCAAAGAACATCTCTGTGAACCTTTCTTCCTATCTGCCTTGTAAAAGCCCATCCAAGGCGTAGCTTACACCTCTCACTGCCCTGAGTACCCAAACCCAAATGTAGAGAACGGTACTTTGTAAATTCTAAGCTTTGGGTTCTCTTCCAGCCCTTCTCCCTACTTCTTCCTCTCTCCCTTTAACCTTCTAAATTCATTTATTAACACTATGATTAGGCATTGTGTATGATATTCAGAACATAAGAAGGAACAAGACAGGCATAGTTTCTGCCTCCATGAATTTCTGAGGAAGAAATTGGGAGAATAAAACAAGTAAATAATTATATGATGTGGGAGGCAGGAGGTCCAACTCAGAAGCACAAGGACCCTGCTCTGGCTTCCTTAAGACCAGCTCTGTTTTTGTCTGCTTAGACATAAAATTTTGACATTTGTTTAAGATTTCTTTAAAAGAGTATGTATATACACATTGCTCTCTGCTTAAATATAAGTTGGAGACCTAGTATATTGTAATATGTAATTTGTTTACAAAGACAATATGATAAGAGCCTGAATCTATGTTTCAGTGTTGGCAGATCCCAATCTATTCTTGATTGAACAGATGCTGAACAGATTTGCTAATGGTATATTCTGAGTTTTATTTTCCTCTTACTTTCACATTCAAATTTCAGTCATTCCAAAATCACTGCAGATGGTGACTGCAGCCATGAAATTAGAAGACGCTTACTCCTTGGAAGAAAAGTTATGACCAACCTAGATAGTATATTAAAAAGCAGAGACATTACTTTGTCAACTAAGGTCCATCTAGTCAAGGCTATGGTTTTTCCTGTGGTCATGTATGGATGTGAGAATTGGACTGTGAAGAAGACTGAGCACCGAAGAATTGATGCTTTTGAACTGTGGTGTTGGAGAAGACTCTTGAGAGTCCCTTGGACTGCAAGGAGATCCAACCAGTCCATTCTGAAGGAGATCAGCCCTGGGATTTCTTTGGAAGGACTGATGCTAAAGCTGAAACTCCAGTACTTTGGCCACCTCATGCGAAGAGTTGACTCATTGGAAAAGACTCTAATGCTGGGAGGGATTGTGGGCAGGAGGAGAAGGGGACGACCGAGGATGAGATGGCTGAATGGCATCACGGACTCGATGGACATGGGTCTGAGTGAACTCTGAGAGATGGTAATGAACAGGGAGGCCTGGCGTGCTGCGATTCATGGGGTCGCAAAGAGTCAGACACGACTGAGCGACTGAACTGAAACTGAAGGAAAGCAAACCTTGTTACAGTTGCTGCTGTGTGATGTTCATGTGATAGTAGTACATTGACAGTTATGCCTGGACAAAGGTCTTAATGACTCATCCATAGATGCAGTCTTGGCAGTACTCTAAAATTTGTCTCAGTAACATCTCTTTGGTGTGGTACAGAGGGGAGTGCCAACTTCTTGGGTCAACCCTAAATCACATTTTCATATTTTTAAGCTTGCCTTTATCTTTATACTGGGCTAGTTTCAGGTCCCAGAAACATAAGAAGACAGAATCAGGTATTTTCATTATGTAATCACACATCAAAAATATATACAATTAATTTTCTGACATTTTCTTGTCCTCTCTAACTTCACATAAAGAGGATCCAAAACACTTAAATTCAGACTTTAAAGAACACTATTAATTGGGTTTGAATAAAAGATTCTGTGAAGAAATATTCTGATATGAAGATGATTTTTTTCTATTTCTAGGGAAAAGTATCCCCATCACTCTGTTCCATAATATAGTTACTTATCTAATTAACTTAATAGATTAAAAATCTTTCTTATCTTCATTTTATGATTTCTAATTTCCCCATTGAAAGCTAGTAATTTCTTTGTATTAAGGATGAAATTATACAGCTTCCTTTTCAGAAGATGTTTATTCACTTCTGTCAGTTTATTTTGAAACATGATTAAAATAAAGTGATGGACAGTCTGTTCTTGTTCCTACCTCAGCTGCTGGGAGGACTTTGCAGAGCTGGAATTATTCCTGTGGGCTGCAGGAAAGGACTGGCTGGGAAGGGCATCTTCTTGTGAGTCATTCTTCCAAACTCATAAAACTCTCATTGATAGAAAGCTTTCTTATAGCTCCAAAATACTATGCAATGGTTAATTGGTTAATCACCTCTTCAGCCTCAAGGGCTCTGAGTAATCTGAAGCTTTATTTTTCCTTTGTAGTTTGTGGTATTCATTATAGCATCATTTATTTTGAGCTCCCGATCTTGGTTTTATTTGGAGATATTTCTCTTGGATGTGTTTCTAATTTTTTTTCTTTTTTTCCTTTGCTAGGATGCCCAAGGGGCCTGGGACACGCTATAAATTAATCTAAAAATGAAATACATTTGTATTCTTTGTCATCTGCCAGAATGCCATTTGGAATATTCTTTTGGAATCTGAATCTCCCAAATACTCACCACAGTGGAATTCAGGTGCAAAGTAAACACAGCAGTTATAGTATTAACATCCGTTTAGCTGGAGGGATGTGGGTGATGTTTATGCTCATTATTATTGCAAACAGATTGTATGCTATTTGAAACAGAGGAAGGGTGAGTGATTTAAGAACCTGTGTTTTAAGTAATCGGTTTATTTGCACACCCACAGTTTGCCTTCAGGGTTGTGAAACCACAGCCAAAACAGAAATAAAAACTTTGTATGCCAAGAAGCAATTCAAGTGGCAATCCGTGATTTTCTATTTTCTAACTCAGCAAGATTATTTTGCTTGTTCTCACCTACACAAATATCGTAAGAAAATGGCTTCTCAGTAAGTGATGTTGCTACTTAAACAAAAATAAGAAAAAAAAAAACCCAAAACACCCAATTTGACACTGCAAATGACGTATTTAGTGCTGATTGGCAGAGATGACCATATGGCCCTCTGGCTCTCTCAGGACCGTTGGGCCACAGTGAGCCCAGAAATCCTTTCCTGCCTGCGGTGTGAATCTGGCTGCGGTAGTATTTCCACATGTGCTCTGTTCACACACATGATCCGCATTCAACCGATAGCTTATCCCATGTCGGGGCCTGGATTTTAAATGTGTATTGTTAGCTAAAAGAAGGCCTCCTTCCAGCTGGCAATGGTAGATGGATTGCCAAATGTAGAGTTTCATCTGAACTGGGACTGACATTATCTGAGGCACATTTCTGTCAGTGCGGGAAGACTGGAATCATAGCAGATAAATTGAAAGATTGTTTCATGATGGATCACACAAAACAGTTTTTAAAAAAAAACGTTTTCTTTCACACAGGGGCCAGAGATCACATAACTCCTGTTCAGGACCATCCATCAAACAGACTTACTCTCACCAAAAGGCTAAATTGCCAAAAAATGGAGTGTTGGAAGGACTTCAGCATTTGGGATTATACGTAATATGTGTCATAATCCAATGACTCTGAAGATGACTGAGTGCCCTGTGCTTCGGGTGGAGATCTTGTTTTAGTGAAATCTACTGTAAGGGATTGGAATGAACTGACCAAATTAAAAAAGCAGTTAATTACCATCTCAGAATAGAAACCTCTTTTANACTGCAAGGAGATCCATCCTAAAGGAGATCAGTCTTGGGTGTTCACTGGAAGGACTGATGTTGAAGCTGAAACTCCAATACTTTGGCCACCTGATGTGAAGAACTGATGCATTTGAAAAGACCCTGATGTTGGGAAAGATTGAAGGTGGGAGAAGGGGACGACAGAGCATGAAGTGGTTGGATGGCATCACCGACTCAATGGACATGAGTTTGAGTAGTCTCTGGCAGTTGGTGATGGACAGGGAGGGTTGGCGTGCTGTGGTCCATGGGGTCACAAAGAGTCGGACACGACTGAGCGACTAACTCAACTGAACTGACCTGTTAACCTCTCCAAACCCATTGTATGTAGTAATTCTACTGTATACAAAGGAGTTCAATGCCAAGAACACATTCATAAGTCCAGTTCATTTCTAAGTCCAACAAGGTTAGCCTAGGTACCCAACTAACAGGATCTGCTATATAGTACTGTGCTTTAATAGGTTTATAATACTGTTCACAGAAATAATACACACCAAAACAGACAAAAATTTAAAAATGTTTTTAATCTTACAGTAGAATTCCTTGAAAACTACAGTAATACAGTACAACAGCTGGCTTATAGGAGCTGGCAAGAAGGACAAGTAAGAAGAGCTCCTGATGGAGTTGGGAGAGGAGGAGGGAGATGGTAGAACTGAAGAGTCAGCAGCAATAGGAGATGGAGGGCAAGCTGTCATTTCACTGACGCCTGACGCTGGTGGCACGGGTTCTGAGTCCTTGCTGGATTTAATTCTATCTACCCTCCTGAATGAGATGACGTGGAGTCTGGATAGTAGCTACTTTTTTCTCATACAGATGACACAGTAGCACTGGATCGCTTTGTGAACGGCTGCTGCAACCTTTCTGTAGCCTTCTATGTTCAAGGCCTGTGCCTCAAAAGCTAACAGCACCCCGACAAATATAGAANTGAGTGAACTCTGGGAGTTGGTGATGGACAGGGAGGCCTGGTATGCTGCGATTCATGGGGTTGCAGAGTCGGACATGACTGAGCAACTGAACTGAACTGAACAGAAATTGACAGCTGCTAATTTTTCCTAATGCTTGATAATCTTTTTGGAGAAAAGTTGTGTGGTCCATATGGCTCTTGTTTAGCATTTGCTATAGATCTTAAAATAGAAAAATACAAATATAAAAGGGCCTTTACACAAATTTATTCTGTAGTTCCATTTCCAGTGTACTATGAAAACTGTTATAAATGTGTGGAATGTGTCACAGATTATATTTTGCAGAATTGCTGGAATTTATTCTATTTTTACCATTCCCATAGAATAACTTCCAAGGTTTATTGTTAAGTCTCATAGATAGTAGATCAATGGTTGCCTCAGCCTGAAAGTGTGGGAAAGAGTGATTTTAAAGTGGCATAAGAAAACTTCTGGGGATGATGGAAATATTCTACATTCTACTGTGAATGTGATCATACAACAGTAGATTAAATTCATAGAACTGTACCATACAACAGTTGGAATGTATGATTTGTAGATTATACCTTATAAACCAGAAGAAAAATCCCAGAATAATACAGAGAATGATTCTAATAATTAAAAAAAAAAAAAAGAAAACAACCAAATCATCTTGAACTACGTTGATGTATAGGCCTATGTCTGCGTCCATGCCCACATCTGTACCTGCATCAATAAATAATTATATATATATATATATATATATGATTTTGTAGTCAACTCATATACTTGTTATGATTTGAGCTAAAATGGAAGAAATGAGCAAGCAATGCATACTGTTTGCTTGGAGAATATATATTTACCTTTTTGTAACAGGAATTTTCTGTGGTTTTGTGCTTTGACCAGATTGATCTCCATTTTCCTGGATGGCAGAAAACCAGCTTAACTTCGTCCTCAGTTGATGCAGGTGGGATCAGGAGGTTAGGTGCTACAAATCAATGGGATTCTCAAGGAGTGGTGTGTGCCCCTAGCAAGCCTGCGGCTGTTGCCACCAACTCACTTGGGGATGGCTGTTTATGTCTAATCAGGACATCTTTGCTGCCTCTCATGAGGTCTTTGTAGTTAATCAGAAAGAGTGGCTCTATCCTTGTACATATTTGGGCGTGTCTGTGTGAAGCCTGGGGTGCCCTGAGGTTAATGATTTTCAGACCTGAAGTGTGCTCGGTTAGGCTGGGAACCTTGACTCATTATGGAAAAGTTTTCCATGGAAAGAAAGCTTCTCCTTCAGAATGCCAGGTTGTATGAAAGCCTGTCAGAACAAGGTGGGAGAAATTCCCTTTGGTCTAATATTGATATGGTGCTGAGCCATAGAGGTGGAAACCTAGCTTCACTTGTAATTTGATGATTTTTATATTAATTTTATTACTTGTATATATTTGTCATTTACACTCCTTGTATATTATATATCTACTGGTTGAAAATGCTTCTTTTTTGTTAGGCAATATATATATAGGAGGAGATATATATATATATATGTATATATAGAGGTGGAAACCTAGCTTCACTTGTAATTTGATGATTTTTATATTAATTTTATTACTTGTATATATTTGTCATTTACACTCCTTGTATATTATATATCTACTGGTTGAAAATGCTTCTTTTTTGTTAGGCAATATATATATAGGAGGAGATATATATATATATATGTATATATAGAGGTGGAAACCTAGCTTCACTTGTAATTTGATGATTTTTATATTAATTTTATTACTTGTATATATTTGTCATTTACACTCCTTGTATATTATATATCTACTGGTTGAAAATGCTTCTTTTTTGTTAGGCAATATATATATAGGAGGAGATATATATATATATATGTATATATAGAGGTGGAAACCTAGCTTCACTTGTAATTTGATGATTTTTATATTAATTTTATTACTTGTATATATTTGTCATTTACACTCCTTGTATATTATATATCTACTGGTTGAAAATGCTTCTTTTTTGTTAGGCAATATATATATAGGAGGAGATATATATATATATATGTATATATAGAGGTGGAAACCTAGCTTCACTTGTAATTTGATGATTTTTATATTAATTTTATTACTTGTATATATTTGTCATTTACACTCCTTGTATATTATATATCTACTGGTTGAAAATGCTTCTTTTTTGTTAGGCAATATATATATAGGAGGAGATATATATATATATATATATGCGCACACAATCGAATTCTGAAAGTGAGAAGAGTTACATAGCCATGTGGACTTACTGGACATGCAGAAGACATGAAATTTTCGTGGCAAGAGGTTTGACAGTTTGATTTAGCAGATGGTGATTATGATGTGAGTACAGTTGATCAAGGAACTAGATGATTATTTAGTTTCAAACTACATGCACACTATTGAAAGAGTGGCCTGTGTCCTGAAGATGCATTTCTCTAATCATTTTTACCTGATGCTCCTCAAGGTAACACAGTTCAAGTCATGTAGGTCTTCAATGGAGGTTGCAAGTCCACGGATATAAGACTACTGAAAATTCCAGTGATGAAAGCAAGAAAACTTGCTTTTTGACATGGTTTTTCTTGTGTAACAACTAGGACCTGGATTAGACAACCCCATAAAATGTAGAAGTGTAGAATTCCTTTAGGAATTCAGAAGACTTTCATTCAAAGTCTGGGTGCCTTCAAGGCCTTTGAAACAAATCACCCTCATTTGTAGATATAATTATATAAATTCACTAAATGCACCAAACTGCCTCTGTGGGAAACATAATGTGCTCTGAATGAACTAACAACATTTTATTGCACTAGAGTTATATGTATTTTTAATTTTCCTGATTTCCTGTTTATCTTGTTTCAGCTAAAAGATGACTGGACATGTCAGTTGAAAAATGATTGAGTAGAAGTGGACAGGTAAAATAGTCCACTTTCAGCAAAAGGAATTATCTTTTAAAATATATAACATTTAAGTAAGTCTAATGTAGTTACCTATGAGAAACCTATGAGGTAATGTAGTTACCTTGAGAAACCTATATGCAGGTCAGGAAGCAACAGTTAGAACTGGACATGGAACAACAGACTGCTTCCAAATAGGGAAAGGAGTACGTCAAGGCTGTATATTGTCACCCTGCTTATTTAACTTATACACAGAGTACATCATGAGAAATGCTGGGCTGGAATAAGCACAAGCTAGAATCAAGATTGCCAGGAGAAATATCAATAACCTCAGATATGCAGAAGACACCACCCTTATGGCAGAAAGCAAAGAGGAACTAAAAAGCCTCTTGATGAAAATGAAAGAGGAGAGTGAAAAAGTTGGCTTAAAGCTCAACATTCAGAAAACTATGATCATGGCATCTGATCCCATTACTTCCTGGGAAATAGATGGGGAAATAGTGNGTGCCATTGCCTTCTCCATGGCGAAGAGCGGTATGTGCATATCTTTTGATCAATATCGACCTACAACAGGGAAAAAGAAACATAGCTGTGCTAGGCAGCCTTGAAAAATGATCCCCAGTGAGCCTTACCTCCTGGAAATCACACTTTTGTATTAACCAAACTTAATCCCCAGGACTGTGGGTTGTACCTAGTGGCTTCCTTTAATGTGTAGAATATGGGAAAACTGAGGCGATGTCAATCCTGAAGCCAGGCTATACAAGAATGTGACTCCCCTCTTCCTCTGCCTCTAAAGTCAGCTACCATGTTGAGATGCCCGTGTGGCAAAGAATGCAGGGTGGCCTCCTGCCAACACCAGTGGTAAACTGAGGTCCTCAAGCCAACAGCCCATTAGTAACTGTCCTGGTCAGCTCATTAGATGATGTCAGCCCCATCTGACATCTTGGCAAGCCAGAGGACCCAGCCAAGTCACACCTGGATGCCTGACTCACAGAAATGGTGAGATTAAAATGTATCGTTGGGACTTCCCTGCTAGTCCACTGGTTAAGAATTTGCCTTGCAATTCAGGGGTCCTAGGTTTGATCCCCAGTCAAGGAACTAAGATCCCACATGCTGCAGAACAACTAAGCTTGAGCCACAGCTACTGAGCCTGTGTGCTCGAGAGTCTGCAATGAGAAATCGCTAATGATGCAATAAAGATCCTGCATGCAGCCAAATAAATAACTTAATTTAAAAACCACAAGTGCCTGAAATAAATCTTTAAAAATAAATAAATAAAAACCAAACTAAGTTACTATTATAAGCTGCTAAGTTTGGGGGCAATTTGTTATGTAGTATAGATAACTAATATGGGGACTAACATTAATTATTATCATATTAATGCATACTTTATTTTGTTCCCTAACTTCTAAGAGGGCTGCATATCTAAGAACATGTAATATTTAAGAAACTTGCCAAAGATTCCTCAGCCAGAAAGTAGCAAAGATTCAAACCAGGACTGATTGGCTCCCAATGTGTATGCCAATTCAAAAGGAAAGCATTCTCTCAAATGAAAGGTTGTCTGGAGGAATCAAGAACCTCTTAGACATGAGTCTAAGGCCTGCCTACCCCCAAGTATCTCTCCTAATTCTTCTTTTTAAGAAACATAATTTTCTCCTTTCTCTTTTATTTTTAATTATTTTTGACTGTGCTGGGTCTTCATTGCTGCAAGTGGGCTTTCTCTAGCTGCAATAGTTGCGGCTACTCTCTGGTTGTGGTGCTTGAGTATTAAGGCGTCTTCTCTTGTTACAGAGCACAGGCTCTAGGGTACGTGGGCTCAGTAATAGTGGCACACACTTAGTTGCCCCGCCGCATGTGGAATCTTCCCTGACCAGGGATTGAACCAATGTCCCCTGCACTGGCAAGCAGAGACGCCTGCTTCCTTTTCATGCTATCAATCCCATGAGTCACTTGAGTTAAAGTCTTACCCCCAAACAGGTACCACAGAGACTGTGGAACTTGATTCCAGGCAAACTTCATCACCTCATTTTCACCTTGGTAGGATATGGTAAACAGTGAAGCTCTGAACAGAGAAAGGGCAAGAAAACAGCCCATACCACGTGGGATGCTGGTTCCAAGGGAGGCATATGGGGGAGAGGACAGGGTAAGGTAAGAGGCCCCTTATGTGGGCCAGAGCTGTTTGGAAAGTACTGGGGACAAGGGCAGAACGGGTGGTGAGGTTGGTTTCTTGCCCAGAGAAATAAGAAGGTAGGTGAAAGGGATCATGGATAAAGACAACCTCTAACAGGATTTAACCTCTGGCTGGAACTCTGAAAACAGTAAATTTGGAAAGTTTTCTCTGTAATGCTATTATCAAGTCTTAAGGACTGACTGATAAATTTAATAGGAATCAAACACATGCTCTAAGTATGGAAAGGGACCCTGCCTGCATCCAATCAAAGGGGATTTTCATTTCCTTGCATTCTGCTCCAGCACTGCGCCTAACTCACCAGGGGAGACTAAGCAGGTGCAACACAGATGCAGGCTGGTTATCCAAATGCTAGGATGCCGTTGAGAGCACTAGACTCTGAGAGGCTTTGAGCTGGAAAAGACCCACCAGTTAATTTAGTCTACGTTGTTACAGGAATTCCCTTTGAAACAGTGGTCCCCAAACTTTCTGGCACTAGGTACTAGTTTCATGGAAGACAATCTTTCCAGGGACCGGGATTGGGTTGGGGGATAGCTTGGGGACGATTCTCATAAGGAGTGTGCAACCTGGATCCCTCACTTGTGCAGTTCACAGTAGGGTTCATGCTCCTGTGAGGACTTAATGCTAACATTGATCTGACAGGAGGCAGATCTCAGGTGGTAAAGTGAGTGATGGAGAGCAGCTGTAAATACAGATGAAGCTTCACTCACTTGCCAGCCACTCACCCCCTGCTGTGCAGTTCCGTTCAGTTGCTCAGTCACGTCTGACTCTTTGCAATCCCATGGACTGCAGCACGCCAGGCCTCTCTGTCCATCACCAATTCCTGGAGCTTACCCAAACTCACATCGATTGAGTCAGTGATGCCATCAACCATCTCATCCTCTGTCATCCCCTTCTCCCACCTTCAATCTTTACCAGCATCAGGGTCTTTTCTATTGAGTCAGGTCTTTGCATCAGGTGGCCGAAGTATTGGAATTTCAGCTTCAGCATCAGTCCTAATCAACAGCCACGACTGATCTCCTTTAGGATGGAGGAGTTGCATCTCCTTGCACAAGACTCTCAAGAGTCTTCTCCAACACCACAGATCAAAAGCATCAATTCTTCAGCACTCAGATTTCTTTACAGTCCAACTCTCACATCCATACATGACTACTGAAGGAACCATAGCTTTGACTAGATGGACCTTTACTGGCAAAGTAATGTCTCCTTTTAATATGCTGTCTAGGTTGGTCATAACTTTCCTTCCAAGAAGCAAGCATCATTTAATTTCATGGCTGCTGTGCAACCCAGTTCCTAATCCCCCAGGAGCTGGGGACTCCTGTTCTAAAAGACATTCAGCTTTAATCTGAACCTTTTCAGTAAAGGCAGCTCACAAAGTCTTTCTGTGTTTTGATATTATAAAAATTTTCAAGCACAGAGATATACAACAACAACAATAATACCAGAGATAATTAAAAGTATGTATTCACTATCTGCCTTTGTTAAACTGCACTATTTTTCCATATTTGCTTCAGATTAAAAAAGATAATTCAGACAAAGCCAAAACTCCCTTTGTAATTGCTCTAAAGCCATTCCTTATCCTACTCCCTGAGGTAATCTTCTGAAAGTTGGTGTAATCATTTCAAAACACATTTTTCTACTTTACCATATATACATGTATACATGTATGTGCAACATATCATTAATTTTTGCATGATTTTAAAAAGTTTATGTGGTGAATACCACATTGTATATAATCTTTAAAAAATGGTCTTGATAATTTGTGTTGAGATTTGTCCATATTGGTACATAATTTATTCTGCTTATTTTTAAAAATTATTTATTTTTTATTGTTTCACTTTGTTATGCTTCACAGATACTGCATTGTTTTTGCTTGTTTACATTTATGTCTTTACTTTTTAACATTCTTTTATTTATTTTGGGGGCTGCATCGGGTCTTTGCTGCAGCACACAGTCTCTCTAGTTGTGGCACACATGTTCTGGAGCACACAGGCTCAGCAGCTTGGCACTCAAGCTTAGTTTCAATGTGGCCTCTGGGATCTTAGTTCCCCAACCAGGGATTGAACCATGTCCCCTACAATGCAAGTCAGATTTCTTTACCATTGGACCACCAGACAAGTCCCATAGTTCATTCATTTTACGAGCTATTCATTCCCCATTCTGTGACTATTCTACATTTTTGGAACACACTGTGTCAATAAATACATAGGCTCTAAATTTTTCTGTATTTTTTGNAGACATTGCTTTGTCAAAAAAGGTCCATCTAGTCAAGGCTATGGTTTTTCCTGTGGTCACGTATGGATGTGAGAGTTGGACTGTGAATAAAGCTGAGTGCTGAGGAATTGATGCTTTGAAGTGTGGTGTTGGAGAAGACTCTCGAGAGTCCCTTGGACTGCAAGGAGATCCAACCAGTCCATTTTGAAGGAGATCAACCCTGGGATTTCTTTGGAAGGACTGATCCTGAAGCTGAAACTCCAGTACTCTGGCCACCTGATGAGGAGTTGACTCATTGGAAAAGACCCTGATGCTGGAGGGATTGTGGGCAGGAGGAGAAGGGGACGACCGAGGATGAGATGGCTGGATGGCATCACTGACTCGATGGACATGAGTTTGGGTGAACTCCGGGAGTTGGTGATAGACAGGGAGGCCTGGTGTGCTGTGATTCATGGGGTCAGAAAGAGTCAGACACGACTGAATGACTGAACTGAACTGAACTGAATGTAGTTACGCACTGAAGGAGCTCCCATGAATATCAATGATTAATACTCTTTAAAAGCATTTTTATCTCATATTTTAAGTGCCTCTATATTTTCATTAAGGCCTTAGTGATGAGTCCTAAGAGGCTCTATATTTTATGGCATCTCAGTCATTCAGATGTTACGTAGGGTTGTGAATTACTAATCTGCAAAACCAAGTAAACAACTCTTAGGTTTCTATGAAGGTTATATTGAACAGTTAGGGTCAGCAGGCTGAGTTTTTATAACTGTCTCAGAATTTATTTATACATTTATGAACTAGTGGGAAACTCACATTTTTAGGTTATTTTCTAGCATTTAAGGTTTAATCACCTGGTTTGATAATGCAAAACTATTTTTCAATTAAGGTGATTTACTTGGTTTTATTCCATTCTTATTTTTGATGGATCTTGTAAAATGTATCAGTTTGTCAAGAGCTCAAAAGGATGTGTTTTCTGTTGAATCACAGCTAGAGCAGAATTGGTTGAAATTTGAGCTCATTCATTTGACCTTAATGTAACCCCGACCTGGGAGGACAGCATGTCTCTGGGGGTGAAAGATAATTTAATTTCCATGCATGTCAAGTCCTCTGTTTCTTCTGTGTGGAGGTTGCAGAGAAGTGTCAAATTCTGCAGAATCAGGTGTTCTGCCTTGGAGATGTAGAACACATTCTCCAGGGGTTAGAGTTGAGACCACCACGTAGACTTCATTTCAAGGCCTTGGGGGAGCCCTGAAACTGTAGATTGTGAAGATGGAAAATATTTCTTTATACTGTAAACTATTCATCTTCCATTTTACTTCTAATATGTGTACTCAGGATAACATCAACAAAGAAAGTTCCAAAGGCCACACTTAGAATATCTAAGTTTATTATTTTATACTTTTAGTTGAAAACAATGGTTGAAAATCCCAATGTGTCAAACAGTGAAATATAGTTTCTAATGTGTTCCCTGTGTTTTTTATCCCCAAAGAATTGTAGAACATTGCTCACAAAGATTTCATGTAGGAAATTTTGCAGTATCTATATGATAAGGCTAATTCCACTCGGCTACTTGAATTTCCTCCTTTTCCCACATATCTCTGGTTTGTGGAGTAGTTGATTATCCTGTAAAGCAGTGAGCATTTCCAGACAGGCCAAAGTTAGTAGCCTAATATGATTTAACACTTCTGTGATTCTGAAATCATAGGTAGTTCAGAATAAGGTGATCTCATCTCTGTTTCATCTTGCTGGTCTCTCTGTGGAACTCCTAGGGTCATTATCCTACATAAGAACTTCTCTGTTCTTACAAGTAAATTGTAGCAGCAAAGAAGAAAATGGTTTTAGAACGGTCATTGGATGAGTCATGAGTGAGCAAAAGGCAAAGAGCAAATCCAGCTGAGAGACACTTTGTAAAGTTCCTACTGGCTTGGCCATGGTAGACTCCTTCCGCAATGGAAACTATATATATTATTTTTAGAAATCCAGTAAGATTATAGATTCAACTGTGATATGAAAGGAGTAGTTTATTAATAATCATATACACTAAATGCTATTAAAAAAAACCCAAACCTCCAAACCTGGAGAAGTTTAACCTCATAAGAGTGTGCGTGCATGCATGCTAAGTTGCTTCGGTTGTGTCTGACTCTGTGTGACCCCATGGACCCCATAGCTCACCAGGCTCCTCTGTCCATGGGATTCTCAAGGCAAGAATACTGGAGTAGATTGCCATGCCCTCCTCCATGGAGTATATTTTATGCTTTTGTGAAAGTTCAGTGCAGGTCAGAGGGACAGAGATTCTGCTCCACGTGGTCACCTGGGGACCTAGGCTCTTTCTGTAGGTAGCTCTACATCTCTCATGTGACCTTAGGTGTTTGCTTGGTTTCCTCCATCTGCAATCAAAGAGAAGACAAGGCATGAGGAAGACACATCTGCTTTAACTATGAGCAGAAGTGGGGGGAAAAAAAAGAAATACAAGACATCTAGAAAATGAAGTGTAGATTTGTATCTAGGAAGAAGGAAAGTATTGGGTGACATATACAAATCTGTCACAGCTGGCAGTGGCATGGGAAGTAAAGTACATTGGAAAGTATGAGCTCTTTCCTGCAGATATAGGATGGAGTGGATGGTGCTGGAGAAATAAATGGAAAATATTATGTGTGTTTTATTTCCCTCAAAAACGATGGCAGTGTAATAAACTTTATCTCTGTGCTAATTTTGGCCATTTGGGGTGGCATTTTTTCCCCCCTATGGCAGTTCTTTTGAATTGTAGCAGGTATTTTCTGGTAAGATTCAAATAAACTGCTTCCCACTTTGGTGATCCCTATGTAAAGGTTCTTGAAGACTGCCATCTATTTGGTAAACCTACCCTTTCAGATGTCCATAAGGTACTGACTTATGGGACCAAGATCTGGAGATGAATGGAAACAGAACCTGCTCATGCATACCATGAGCTGGTTGGCTAGAAGTAAGACATTTTGGTTTAAAGTATTCTTCTGAAGGTACATGTGTACAAGTTAAACCTGAGGTCCAGCTGAGGGTCTCCTAGGAGACAATTCTTGAGGAGATCAAAAGAAGGCATTTACTAAAGACTTTAAATTAAAAATAGTAGTAATCATTGGCCAGAAGGGGCTGGATCCAGATCTCTTCTTCCAAAGGATGGTGAAGCTAAACTGACTGGGAATGTTAAAACGTACCCCAATTTCAAATAAAAATTACTAACTTTCCTATCTCTATCTAGAAGTTATCCTCTTTGTGATTCTTAAGTCTGAAATTGCATAGGTTTCTTCTCTCAGCAGTTCATGATTTAATATAGTTACAGAAAATTCTTAGTGTTATTCATGCAGTATTACTGGAGAAGTGTTTTGATGCTTTGCTTTTTTCCTTGTTAAAAGTCTTTTGGCATTTGATTCTAGAAATTAAGAATTTGAATAATTCATGTGTAAGGTACTGAGGCTATTAGAATCTGTTTAGAGGTACCAGTGTTCAGTTACTTAATTGCAGTTTTCAAATATCAATGATAAACGTTCTAAAGTTGCTCTTACTCTAGGAAAAGTCACCTTTGGCACAAACTCACACTTTTGAAAACTAACGTGACTTTTTCTATCATAAACAAATGATTTAGCAAGCAGCTGTGTGCCTTCATGTGGCCACTAGCACATGGCTTTTGGTAACTAATTTACTTTTGCTTTTTGGAATACGCATTTACTTTTATACATGTTGATAGTGAACCAGCATTACATATTATGTTAAAAAACATTTTTTGAAAAAGTATTATTTTTAGCCAGAGCATCCTAAGAGCCATATATATCATAATGATGGGAAATGTATTTCCAGTGATGTGTTATAAAAATATAGGATAAAGATTTTGTTGGTAGGTGAGAAAGCAATGCAGTTAAATTTGGCCCAAGGAAAAGAGTGCATAATTCAAATCCTAGATGGTATATATATTTTTTTACAGCTATGTAAACATTTTGCCTTTTTAAGTAAGTGTCAGTCAATGATCAAATAATTGTTACAACTTAGCATATAAAATTTAGTGGTGATAATTGTATTTATGGTGTTTTTGCTTTTCCTCTCCACATTTTTTTTTTTACTTTTATTGGTGCCTGTGACTCATGTGAAGATTATTCATAATGATGTCATTTCCAAAAACAGACCTGGACCTGCTATTGTAAGACATATGTTACTTGTCCAGGAGTGTGACTTCCAAAACTGATGTTGGATGTTTAAGGAGCAAGGCTCTAAGATGTTTTCTTGATTTACAATTAAAATATATTTCTTACTTGCAAATATGTATATCTACTTTACTTATACTTTTGTTGGTTGTAAACAAAGAAATTTAGATTTATATGAAAACTAAAACAGAGGAAGTATAATAGAGGAAGTATAATAATAAGTGCCAAAGCACTTATTTTTGAAACATGTTAAATTTCTTTCCTTTTTTTTTGAATTCTTAAGGACCTACCTCTCTCTATATTTCCTCTTTTAAAAATTAAAAATAAATAAAATAAATGGAAAACATTTGTATTTAAGTAAAAATGCAAAAATTAAAGGCCAAAGACAATGAAAGTTCTTACTGTTATAAAAGTTCCTTATGTTTAGCTAAAGTTCCAATTTGAGTATTTAGAAACATAATATTTATAAAGGCAGAATTTCCAAATAAGTTTAAAATGTTATCATTTAGAGATACTTATTTAGAAAAACCAGAAACTAAAAAAATAAAATTAAAATGTATTAAAAAAAATATATATCTTGAAAAAGTCTCTCATCACTTGGGTAAATTCACTAAACATTAATGATTTTGTTATAGGAATAAATGTTTGTTTATGGGATTTTTATAAATCCTCTCAAATTACCATAATTTCATACCTATGTGAAACACTTTCATATTGAGTATAAAACAGGAAACCTCCTAATTTCTGGATTGTTGCAAGGCAAATAGATAAATAACCTCCCTCTGCCCCTATCTCCCACATGGATTTAATGTTCCAGCTCTACATGGCATGAAGAATCATATAATGTTTAAATGTAACTAGATATATCTATGTGAAAAATATTTGGATGAAAATGTTTCTATCATTTTCAACCATGATAGAGCAAAGTCACTATAATCCCCAGAGGGGGGAAATGTGCCAAGCAACACTGCGTTATGAAAAACTCCATAAACTTTCATAGCAACCATTCTGGTTCCTACTATTGTTGCTCAGGACAATAAAGAATCTGCTGCCAAAGCCCATTTTCTAAATAAGAAAATGGGGCTTTGATTTACACAGCACAACTTACTTGGTTTCACATGTTGCCTCTTGGTGTGCCTCTTGACACTCTTCTGGCAGAGGTAACATTTCATTCCAGTTTTTCAGGCTTTCTGCATGAGACAGATACCCTTGTAAAAGCTGTGTGACTCACATATTGTATTGTGAAAAGCACTTCTCATCAAGTCCTGTGAAGTGTTCATCCAAACACTTACAATTTTACAACCACCATCTAGGGGCCCAGAAGTGCAAGTTAATGCAGACCAGTGATTTCACTGGCCTCTCAACAGGCCTTGGGATGAAGTAACTGTTTTGTGTTATCTGGAGTATGGAAATGAGCGGCCTGTTGTCTGCATGCTGCTGATTGAACTTAAACTCTGTACGGCCATCCAGAAAGGCATTGTATCATCTCTTGAGATGACATCAATATTTAAAGCAGGCATGCCTAAGTGAATTACTGTATTCTCTATAACTGCAAGAAAAAGTAATTGTGTTCCTTTGGCCTATGTACTTGAGCTATTTCCTTATTCTTTTATTGAATCATTCTTAATTATAAGGGGTCATACACTCAGTCTTCCTTAAATAGCATTTGTCATTTTCAGATGAGTCACAGGTGTCTGCATGCTCTGTGCTTTAGAACATAAGATTGAATAGGCTTAAAATTAAACAGTAAGAGCTTCTTGGGATAGGTACTGTGGGATACTAGGGAAAGGGAACTTGAGATATATGAAACTTCTTATTTTGGTAAAAGTGGATAGTATTGATCTTGGTGCTATGGGATTGGTGTAGAGGAGAGGCGGCTGGCCATAGACGTTGGTTGAGGTACAGTCTTGCATGAAACTAAAGACATATGTTTTGATCTAGTTCTTTACCAGTTCTCCACCTTTGGTGACAAGTCTTGTAAATGAGATTTAGATTTGTTGAACTACCTCTTCACCTGGAATTTCATCTCCTTGGAACACTGGGTAGGATCATATATCCCAACATAGCTGTTCTCTTCTCGGTTCTCTGGGAAGCTCTCACCCAGTTTGATTTAGGCCAGATGGATTCTTTGCTTAACCAGAGCTTTCTGAACGTTAAATGAATCAGATGCTTGCTATAATTCAGTGCTATGAAATATTCAAATTATATGCCACAAAATCAAGAACAGAGCATTCATCTTGGCCCTGTAATATTATTCCTCCTGTGCCAAAATATAGAACTTACAAAAACAGAAATAAACTGCTGATTCTGAGTATTTTTCTATATTTTTAAAACATTAAATTTTGGCCTCGGGTGTGCCTCTTGAAGTGCCATTAAAATAAAATAAAGGCATATGTCTTTGCCAAACAGGGTTTGGCATTTTTCTTCTGAAAACATTCAAAGGCACTTGGTTCTCATTGTATATATTCTGTTACATGCATATTTTCCATTATGTTTTATAAAGGAAGTCTAAAACTCTTGAATCATTTAATCAGAGAGTTTAAAAGTGTTTCTCAGCAGCCAGTATATGAATTAAACACTCCGTTGTGTTTAATTTCAGTAGAAACAGCAGACACTGTTTCTACTTTCCAGTGGTTTTAAAGGGGAGATAAAAAAACAAAAACAGGAAGAGAGCTATCACTCTTTCTGTCTTGTCTTATCTATGGGAACAAAAATGAGTGGGATGAAGGGAGAGAAGAAGGGAAAGACAGAGAGAAAGAACTACAGTACAACAATTTCACAAATATGTGAAAGGTTCAAAGCTGGCATTGGAAGGCTGGAGCTTGGGGAGGATCCATTTGAATCTGTGCTGATTATAGAGTCATAACTAGCATTTGGATGTGCCTTTCTAAAAAGACCCATGGATCCTATGATTACTTTCATAAGAATTTCTACCTCCTGTAACTCCTTTATGGATCTACAGATGATTGTGCTTAAAAGGAGGCACTTTTGACACTTTGAATACACTCTGGTTATGAAACGGGATCTTGAACCTGTTTTGAGCCTCCTCCCTGGAGTTGCCACCCTACTCTGTCACACTCTGTCATCTACTGACTCCCTAGTGAACGATTTATTTTGAAGTTTTTACTTTAATTTTCTCATCTCACTTTAGCTTTAGATTGATAGTCCTCTCTTGACATCTGTTTTGCTTCACCAAGAAGGCTGTCCAAATATAGCAGGTTACAATGTTTCTTTATCTTTATACAACAACATGGTGTAGATGTGTGACTATAACTCATGAAGCTTGTTGGAGGGTCCTAGGAACTTGCTGGGGAAAAACCCAGTACATCAAGGACTATGGAAAGCAGACAACTGCATGGTAAGACAAAAGAAGAAAATTCAGTATGTCTAGCTCTCATTTCTCATTTCCCAGCAAACGCTCCCCACCCCAAGCTGTCTGGCCCTACCAACAGTGTGGAGAAGTTTCCTGAGTCCTCACTCTATGTAAAGGGAGAAGCCTCTCATGCGAACCATGACAGGCACATCCAGCAGAGATCAAAGTACTTTCCCAGACATTTCCTTAGTGACTCCTCTCTCGGTCAGCAAAGCTGCTCTTTAGCTACCACTGTGTCATTTTTGTTTGGGGTTGAGACTTGCTTTTTTTCCCCTTAATGTGGCTGAAGAAAGTTTCATCACATTTTATGCTAAATAAGCAGTTTAATAGCTCTTTAAAAAAATCTTTTTAAACTGTGGAGTGAATAGAGTTGTAATAGGCATTTACCAAGAAAAGTACTATCAAAGGACACTATCAAAATACTTGTAAGAAGCTTGGGCCCTTGAATGACAGGCCATATGGAAGCATATTAGAAATATGCCAGCCTCACTGGTGCTGCTGCTGCTGCTGCTAAGTTGCTTCAGTCGTGTCCGACTCTGTGTGACTCCATAGACAGCAGCCCACCAGGCTCCCCCATCCCTGGGATTCTCCAGGCAAGAACACTGCAGTGGGTTGCCATTTCTTTCTCCAATGCATGAAACTGAAAAGGGAAAGTGAAGTCGCTCAGTCGTGTCCGACTCTTAGTGACCCCGTGGACTGCAGCCTACCAGACTCCTCCGTCCTCACTGGTAGGTGTTGGAACTTAGGAACAAAAGCATTTAGATATTCTGGCAGATTATTTGAATGGTGATAGTTTTATGGAACTATATTCTAGAACTAGAAAACCTTGAAAAGCCACCTGTCCAACCCACCCACAGCAAGGAAACTCCACAATAAAGAGGAACCATAAACTGCCAGAATATGGAAAGGCCACTGCACACAGCAATATAAACAAGATGAAAAGGCAGAGAAATACTCAGCAGGTAAAGGAACAGGATAAATGCCCACCAAACCAAACAAAATAGGAAGAGATAGGGAATATACCTGAAGAAGAATTCTGAATAATGATAGTGAAAATGATCCAAAATCTTGAAAATAAAATGAGGTTACAGATAAATAGCCTGGAGACAAGGATTGAGAAGATGCAAGAAATATTTAACAAGGACCTAGAAGAAATAAAAAAGAGTCAATATATAATGAATAATGCAATAAATGAGATAAAAAACACTCTGGAGGGAACCAATAGTAGAATAACGGAGGCAGAAGATAGGATAAGTGAGGTAGAAGTTAGAATGGTAGAAATAAATGAAACAGGAAAAAGAAAAATGAATTAAAAGAAATGAGGACAATCTCAGAGAACTATGGGACAATGTTAAACGCCCCAACATTCGAATCATAGGAGTTCCAGAAGAAGAAGACAAAAAGAAAGACCATGAGAAAACTTGAGGAGATAATAGTTGAAAACTTCCCTAAAATGGGGAAGTAAATAATCACCCAAGTCCAAGAAACCCAGAGAGTCCAAAACAGGATAAACCCAAGGCGAAACACTCCAAGACACATATTAATCAAATTTACAAAGATCAAACACAAAGAACAAATATTAAAAGCAGNGGAAGGAATGATGCTAAAGCTGAAACTCCAGTACTTTGGCCACTTCATGTGAAGAGCTGACTCATTGGAAAATTCTGGGAGGGATTGGGGGCAGGAGGAGAAGGGGACGACAGAGGATGAGATGGCTGGATGGCATCACTGACTCTATGGACATGAATCTGAGTGAACTGGAGTTGGTGATGGACAGGGAGGCCTGGCATGCTGCGATTCATGTGGTTGCAAAGAGTTGGACAGGACTGAGCGACTGAACTGAACTGACTGACTGACTGACCTTAAGATCCTAGGGCAAACAGGATTTAGAAAGATAAGAAATAAACTGAAGAATATAGCATGAGTTACAATGTAATCACAGGTTAAGTATAGGACACATAAGAGGAAGTAGATAATAGTAAAGCTGATTCTGAGAGAATCACTGAAGCAAGAACTCTGTAGGGCAAGGATGATTTCTGGAGACAATAAATCTGGATGCGGGAAACTAAAAATGTCAAACTTCTGAACTAATGCTTTTGTCAAATTATAAAAAGAGAACCTGAAGCTTGAAATAAACATGTAGTTCCATACTGTGAGTCAGAGGCTATATCATCATCCACCCTCACCCCTCACCCCGACACTGCTCACCCCTCCAGACTGATTCCCTGGCTGCCGGAGCTGGACTCTGGTACTGCAGCCTACCAGGCTCCTCCATCCATGGGATTTTCTAGGCAAGAGTACTGCAGTGGATTGCCACTGTGTTCTCCTCTATTGTTATGAGAAACTGGCATCCTTAAAATTCTTCCTGAGATCATACATTTGACTATGGGGCTTACGAGTTCAAAGTACACACTGCCTCATTCTGTTAAATTGTTTTAATTTCCTCTCAGAATACACTGTTGGTCAGCAATTACAATGGGTTATGACTGTTTTTCTCGTATAGAACTAGATAGGGAGCAATACTCTTTGTCTCAGCAATCCCCGTTGTTCTGCTTCTACAGGTTTGAAAATGACTTGCGTATTGGGGCTTGCCCTTTCTTGCTGCTCTTCAGAATTTTGTTATTCCCATCATGTGAAGAAGCTGAGTCAACTGGATAATGTGAGACACAATTCCCAGTTGCTTCAGTTATCCCGGGGGAAAAAAAAAACTAACTTTTAGGCAACCTACTGTTGTTCAGTTGTTAAGTCATATCTGACTCTTTGTGACCCCATGAACTGCAGATAGGATTTCACTATCTCCCAGAGTTTGCCCAAACTCATGTCCATTGTGTCAGTGATGCCTCTCATCCTCTGTTCTCCCCTTCTCCTCCTGCCCTCAATCTTTCCTAACATCAGGGTCTATTCCAATGAGTCAACTCTTCATATCAGGTGGCCAAAGTATTGGCCAACATCTATCCTTCCAATGAATATTCAGGGTTGATTTCCTTTAGGACTTACTGGTTTGATCTCCTTGCAGCCCAACGGACTCTCAAGAGTCTTCTCTAACACCACAATTCAAAAGCATCAGTTCTTCAGTGCTCAGCCTTCTTTATGGTACAACTCTCGCATCCTTACATGACCACTGGAAAAACCATAGTTTTGATTATATGATCTTTGTCAGCGAAGTCATCTCTCTGTTTATTATGCTCTCTAGGTTTGTCATACTTTTCTTCCAAGGAGCAAGTGTTTTTTACTTTTGTGGCTTCAGTCATGGTCCACAGTGGT
This sequence comes from Neotragus pygmaeus, assembly GCA_006410875.1. Lineage (NCBI taxonomy): Eukaryota > Metazoa > Chordata > Mammalia > Artiodactyla > Bovidae > Neotragus > Neotragus pygmaeus. The sequence goes on along the minus strand of SJYV01038051.1, from coordinate 307,838 downwards.
TTTGGAGCCTAAGAAAATAAAATCTGTCACTGTTTCTACTTTTTTCCAATCTATTTGCTCTGAAGTGATGGGACCAGATGTCATGATCTTAGTTAGTTGTTCACAAATGCAGGAGTAACCCCCGTAAGAACATAATAATCATTCAGGTGAACACCATTCAAATTGTCCACCCATAGAAATTTAGATAAATAATTGGTTTTTTTTTTAGGCTTTTAAATGTTGGAGTAGTTTGCTATTCAACAATAGATAACTGATACAAGAATAGTAAGCTAATTATATAACTTTAAAGGCAGTAATATGAATAAGGGATGTCAGAAAACAAAATTCAACTGAGTAGATCTGAAAATCTAGTTGGCTTTATTCAGTGATTCATAAATCTCCTGTCTAGCTAAAAGAAGGGTGTTCTGAGGAGTGAGTTTGGAGCTTAATTGCTCAGTTGTGTCCAACTCTTTGCAACCTCATGGACTGTAGCTCATCAGGTTCCTCTGTTCATGGAAATTCTCCAGGTAAGAATACTGGAGTGGGTTGCCATGCCCTCCTCCAGGAGATCTTACAACCCAGGGATTGAACCCTGGATTCTTTACTGTCTGAGTCACTAGGGAAGCCTCACTTGCTGAGGAGTGAGGAGTAGTATAGAATGAAAGTCTTTATAAGGAAGGAGGATGGACAAGGAAGCAAAAGAAAAGAAGGGTTATTTTGGGGCCAGGACAGCGATGTGTGTGTGTGTGTGTGTATGGGCGGGATGTGGGGGGCGGGGATTGGGAGGAAGAGAAAGACAAGGGTTTTATCATGCAGACTGCCTCTCCTTACCCTAGGGAGAAGTGGGGAGGACCCAAACTGCAGGAGTAAGGTTACATTTCTGTGGAAGGTCAAAACTGCAATTATATTAGGTATTAATTTAATTTTATCATGGGCTTTAGCACAAGTGGTGCCATTTTAGACCTGTGATTTTTCTTTCTAAGAAGGCAAAAATAAATTTTAAAGATAAGAAAAAATGTCACCCAAAATGTTGCTTATACATTTTAGGCCTGGGAGTTTTTAATGTGTCTTCTAGCTGTGAGTTTCATGTCTCAAACACAGTTCAGCCTGACATCTCTTGAGAAGCAGAAGAAATGTCTGGAAGGAGTCTCAAAGGTTTCTGGTGAGGTATGATATTAGTGCCCTCGTTTTTTTTTTTTTTTTTCCTCCCAAGGTGTATATTTTCTGAATTTGGGTAAGACTGAAACTGCAACTCAAATTGGGACTTGAACCCACTGTCATTTAACTGAAAACCATGAAACTCAATTCAGTGAAAGACAAAGTGATAGGTAAGAAGTGGATTTATTTAAAGAGAAACACACTCCACAGACAGAATGTGGGCCATCTCAGAAGGGAAGAGTGGCCCTAGGGTATGGGATTATCAGATTGTATAGGGGTGGGTAATTGCATAGGCTAATGAGTGAGTGGTTTCTCAAACACTGAATTGAGTTTCATGGTTTGCAGGAAAGTTATGACCAACCTAGATAGCATATGNTCAGAAGGGAAGAGTGGCCCTAGGGTATGGGATTATCAGATTGTATAGGGGTGGGTAATTGCATAGGCTAATGAGTGAGTGGTTTCTCAAACACTGAATTGAGTTTCATGGTTTGCAGGAAAGTTATGACCAACCTAGATAGCATATGCAAAAGCAGAGACATTACTTTGCTAACAAAGGTCCGTCTAGTCAAGGCTATGGTTTTTCCAGTAGTCATGTATGGATATGAGAGTTGGACTGTGAAGAAAGCTGAGCACCAAAGAATTGATGCTTCTGAACTGTGGTGTTGGAGAAGACTTTTAAGAGTCCCTTGGACTGCCAGGAGATCCAACCAGTCCATTCTAAAGGAGATCAGCCCTGGGTGTTCTTTGGAAGGACTGATGCTAACGCTGAAAATCCAAAACTTTGGCCACCTCATATGAAGAACTGACTGATTGGAAAAGACTGATGATGGGAGGGATTGAGAGCAGGAGGAGAAATGGACAACAGAGTATGAGAAGGCTGGATGGCATCACTGACTCGATGGACTTGAGTTTGGGTGAACTCCAGGAGTTGGTGATGGACAGGGAGGCCTAGCGTGCTGCGATTCATGGGGTTGCAAAGAGTCGGACACGACTGAGCGACTGAACTGAACTGGACACTACATTTTTGAGAGAAATGTTTTTGGTCCTATTTTTAAAAAGTTGGAAAGCAGGTTGTATTTATGATAATGCTAGTTAGTTTCTATTCTTTTCAAATGCATATATAACCTTCATAAATCCTAGGACTTTGCTTTATTTTTATTTATTTGATTCACTGTTGTATCCACAGTCCCATAACCATATTTAAGCCTCAAGGTTAAATACAGTAAGGCTGGTGATAATCAATCTACTTCACAGGTAGGTAGACCAAGAAACTTTTATTCTATCCTGGAGAAACAAAATAGAAAAATGTATGATTTTTTTAAAAATTTGATTTGTCCCTTTGAAATTTTGCAAGATTATTAAAAGCAAACTTTAAGCCCACAGCTTTAATTATTCTTCAGAGATTTAGGCTTTTAAACATAAATTTATTCATCACAAATACAATTGCATCTCAACTGAATTTTTGCTGCCCGTAGTTCTATATCAGAGATATATTGATCAACTCTTCAATATGAGGTATTTCCTAAGTGACACAGTAAGAACACTGTTTATGTAACATTTACAATAAGAGGCTATATATAGGGCCTATTATGATATAAAGAAATGAGCTTTGGACTTTGGTTTAGAAAACTTGAGTCTAGTCTCAGTTTGGACGTTTACCAGCTGCCTGATTGGGAAATTAATTGAACCTCTGTTTTCCTCCTGTGTGATACCCACAACAGAGTAAATGATACACTCAAAATTCTCTTATACAGTATGGAGTGTTGTAAAATGGAAGACATTATTACTCTGTCTCTTGACTGAACAAAATTTAATATTTATAATGGCTCTAGAAAATACCTTTGCAAGTGATACTGCATCACCACATATAAGAAAAATGAGAAGAGCATTTTCTAATATAAAGCTGTTTGTAGCCATGTAAGGAGAACAGACTGCAGAAAATGGATATTCCATATGAACTACAGGTTGGTTCATACATTTCAACACCTCACTCAGGCAGATAATAATCATTCAAACTCACAAGTACAATTCAATTCAAGTTTGCAGGGGAATACAGTTCAGAATACTGTGACACTAATAATGACACTCATAAATGGCCAGGAATAAAATCCAAGTTGATTTAAATAATTGTATATTATGTCAGTTGGAGTTATTTGGCTAAATTAAGAAAAACATTATGAGAAGCATATGAGGTAGTCCTTGGAATCTAAGAAGGAAGAACAGCTCAGCCTTGGGACAGATAGCATGATCCAGATTACTACCTCTCATCTGAGGCAGAAATGAGAGAAGATAGTGGAGATGACATTTATTATTTTACTAAAGCCATTTGAGTGAGGGAAAAGACAATTTCCAAAGAATTGCCCAAAGAATTGCTGGGCAGGCAAAAACAAAAGATGTAAATATACTTATCACAATTAATAAGGATGCCTTAAAAAATGTTTTCTTATGAGACTTGCACCGAAGTTATTTAAGCCATTTTTTCTATTTATTTCAAAAATTATACAGTTAGTTTTAGCATTTCCAAAGATATTTTCTGAGAGAATGGGAACTTCCTTGAGAAATTAAGTGTCATCTCAACTGGATCCAGGGATTATTCTAGTTTCACTTGAAAGCTTGGAATATTTCATTGTTATAGAAGAATACAAAATTTAAATGCCTTAAGCAAATTAACAACAAGGAGTTTTCAGTTCTGTATGAATGTCATGATAATTGGCCCAGTATTATAGCTTAATGTAATCAGAAATTTTGTGCAGACTTCAAATACATTGTGAACGAGAGTACTAGAGTTGTACCCATATTCCCGAATAAAGATAATAATTCTTGCTTTCCCTTATGATGGAAGGCCTTTGAAAATGCTGACATTGTTTGGGTTGTCCATAGCCAGTTGTGAATGATGCTATTGTAGAGGTTCAAATGTGAACAGACATGAATTTAAGCAAACTCAGGGTGATAGTAAAGTACAGGGAAGCCTGGCTTGCTGCCATCTATGGAATAGCAAAGAGTTGGACATGACTTAGCAACTGAACAACAACAAATGTGATTCTTTAAAAATATAGTTCTGTGTTAATCACCTTTATTTTGGTATGTCTTCTGTCTATAGAATTTTTAATTTCCTTTTAGAGATTGTGTTTTAAGATTTTATCTTTGATTTTGCATTTTATGATATGCAAGTGGCTCATGGAATCAACAAAACACAAACTCACAAAACAATCATGAATTCACCAAAATCTCAGGAGGTCTCATATCATTTGATACAAGAAAAATAATTGAAGGAAGAGCGATGAGAAACCATAGCTTCTGATGTCATCCTCATATGCTTTTAGGTCATTTTCTGGACAATTCATCAAATTTGTGAGTGATTTTTGAGTTAAAGTCTTAAGCATTTCTATATGAAAATTAATTCCACCATTTTGTTTTACCAAAGGATTAAAAAGTAAAACTTTATATTATTGTATATAAAAATTAGAATATTTCTTCTTAGAACATAATTAATGTCTGAATCTACGTTCATTTCTTATAATGAACAGATAGATGCTGGTAAATGGTTCTTGAGAAAATGGCAGAAAAATGCTTTGAGACACATTGGACTGCTTGAGAACATTGTGACAATTAGGATATAATTAAACACATTTACAAAGAAATCTTAGCTGTTTTGTCGTGTATTAACATAAACAGGAATGAACATGGTTGAGATAACGTTAATAAGTAATACTGCTTGTCTGAGTTACCTTTTCTGAGCATAGCATTGTGACAACAAGTGTCATTTAGGATGCACTTTCTTGTACAATATCTGAAGGTGTTTTTTTAAACTTGTGATCTCATGAAACAAATGAATTAATTGGAAATAACTAAATCTTCATTGAAGGTTTATAGTTGTACCATTTGCTATACTATTCACTTTTAGACTGAAAGATTTAAAAATTATCTACAAAGATCTTATATGTTTTTGGTTCAGCACATATGCCATTGAGATTGACAATGGCTTTTAATCTCCATAGAGACTACTGAAGTCCTTGGTCAAATGTGGTGAAGGAATATATGTTTGTTTAGCTCTCAAATACTTCAGTAAATCCCTCTACTTTCTCCTGGCTCTCCAAAATCCATGCCTATTAGCCCTGGAATTGTCTCTACCCTATTTAGAAAATATAAATCCAAGATCACAGATTTAGAGGTACAATTAGGCTATCTTTATTTTTCCTGTAACTGAACTGTATCAAGCCTCTAGTGAAATGCATGCTGAAATTAACCTTTCCTAGGATATTTTTATACTATCCCCAAATTTTGCCCAGGTTCTCCAGTGGGAATGGGTGGGCAATGGGGGCTTTCCTGTGGTAAATGGGGTGAGGTAAATGACATGTCTTGTCTGAGTTGTAATCATTTATTTGTTCTGCCTTCTGCTCAAATATTCTCTTTTCAGAATGGGTGGAGCTGTCTTGCTGTAGGCCAATGCCGTGTTTCCCTTATTACCATCACCACGGCTTAAGATCATCCATCTTGTATCCCATTTCAGCCTTGTTCTTCGGTAAAGGGAAAATACTTAACTTTTCCAACACCACATTTGAGTTTAGTCAACTCTGTGGTACTTTTTTAAGCCTTTCTGTCCAGACAGTGCAAACTATTTCTACTCTACCAGCCTGTCATGCTGGGCACAGGGAATCTGGAGTCCCCAGATCCTCTTCAGAAGTAGAAGGCAGAAGTTGCCTTGGAATTTTCACAGTAAAGTATACTTCTTGACGTTCTTCATCTCAGTAAGTGCCACCATCATCTACATAGTTGCTTAGGTCAAAAACTTAGATTTATCCTTGATTTGTTTTGTTTTGTTTTTTCTCACTCCCATCCAATCGTTTATGAAGTCTTCTCAACTCTACCTTACTTTATATCCCCACGCCACTTCTTCTCAACACTCCATTGCTACTATCTTAACTCAGGCCAGCATGTGGTCTTCCCTGGCTGACAGTAATAGCTCCTTCACTAGCTTCTTTAATTCCCTACTTCTACAATTGCTGCCATCCTCTCACCCCCAGAGGAAGTTGCTGGAAACTTAAACAAATTCATGCAACTCTTCCATGAAGAACTCTGCAGTGACTTACCATAATGTGTGGAATAAAATCCTCCTTCCTTATCAAGGTCTACAAGGCCCTGGTTACTCTGCTTCCTCAAGTCTGTGCTTCATGTCATTTTTGAATGTGCTGAGCTTATTCTTTCCCCAAGACTTTTCTGATTGTCTACTCTGCCCCACGTTACTCTTTTAAATGCTTCAGTATCTTTTAAAATGCCACCTCTTCAGGGAAGCCTTCTCCGTATCCCTTTGCCTGCATGCGTGCTAAGTTGCTTCTGTCGTGTCTGACTCTTTGCAACCATATGAACTGTAGCCCTCCAGGCTGCTCTGTCCAGGGGATTCTCCAAGCAAGAATATTGGAGTGGGTTGCCATGCCCTCCTCCAGGGGCTCTTCATGACCCAGGGATCGAGTCTGCATCTCGATTATGCATCTCCTGCATTGGCAGGCATGTTCTTTACCACTAGTGCCACCTGGGAAACCCTCCTTATTCCCTTACCTGACTTATTTTTCTCTATAACATTTATTACCACCCCAAATTAAGTATTTGTTTATGAGTTTATTACCTGCCTTCACCACTGGCCTGTACTTTGTCCTCTATACTGCAGTGCAGAGCATATAATACACTGCCTGGTACATAGTAGGCCACTGATAAATACTTTTTCAGTGGATGAGAGCACTTGATACTGGAAATCCAGTGAGAATAGGAGAGTGCTTTATTGACAATATATTTATTTTTGGAGATGAAAATAGTTTTCAGATTAAATCTGAACTCAAGGAGGCTATTTTTACTATTTAGCCATGTCTCGTCCACTATTGTATAGCATCCAAGACTGAAGATGATACGTATCATCCTAAATCCAAAATCCACAATCCAGAATGCTTTTTAAAATAGTAGAAAATCATGAAATCATGCTCTGGAGATCTCCTATAAACCATAGTAATTGATGTGTTCACCAGTCTTGCTGAACATGTGTAGCAATAACTGGCCTATGACAATAATAATTTCTGGAAAATGTGAATAGCATTCATTAGTCATTTATCATTAAGCTGCAGAGACTTTGTGTTATTATCAACTGTGTTTCTGTTAATAATATTTGACATTTATATATCCCAGAGCTCTTTTAATTATAAGTGACTGGAACTCAATTTAAACTAGCTCAGGCAAAGAACAATATTTATTGGCTGATATAACTGGCAGATTGAGGCTGGAATCTGGGCTCAAATGATGTTTTCATGGCTTGAGCTCTGTCTCTTGGTTATCCTTCTCACTGTTTCTACCCATGTGTTGGCCCCTTTCTTCTATGTGGATAGGCTCTCATCATATAGCAGAAAAGTAATCCCAGGTATTCATCAATAGAACTTGTGATCCACATAAAAGAGTCTTCTGTAGCAGATACAGCTAAAATATACTTAAGAGGATTCTTATTGGTTAAGTTTAGCCCTAGGTCTGTATTAACCCTATTGTTGTGTTGGAGAGATATTGTATTATGATCGGATCAAGCTTGATCATGTGTCCACATGTTTGGCAAGGAGGAGGGGTAAGGCATGTGATTGATAATTCCTCTAGGGAAGTATGGAGTGGGAAGGATGTTTCTCAGAAACCAAAAGTGGGGAGTGAGAAAACATGTTGAGCAGGTAAAACATTATTAGGGTCCATATACAAACATTGTTTTAGACTTCTTGAGACCAAAAATGTACAACATATTTGTGAAAGAAAAATCTTAAGTGCTGTTTTATTGTTTATGTTGTTAGTCTCCTTTAACAACTGGATATAAAGTACTGGAAATACCAGATATATAATGCTGGCTAATTCTAGGAATTCCCACTTGAGAACAATACTATTTGGAATCAAACCTCATAAATAAAGAAGAAATGATTGAAAGATAAGAACAATGAGATGGAAAAGACAAAAGAGATGAAGGGTAGAAGAAGTCAAAGTGACAGGTGTTTCTGAAGGAAAGAAAATAGCAGAGAGAAAAATAGTAATCATAAATCTAGGATAATAATTCTTTGACTTAAAGTTCTTTTGATAAACCTATTTGTGTCATATTTTATGTTTTAGAAAATATAGCCTCCACTTTCTAGTACCTCCTTCTAATTTGTTTGGCTTAAAGCTCATAAGTTGGCTTAAAGCTCAACATTCAGAAAACTAATATCCTGGCATCTGGTCCCATCCAGTCCCATCACTTCATGGAAAATAGATGGGGAAACAGTGTCAGACTTTATTTTTCTGAGCTCCAAGATTGCTGCAGGTGGTGACTGCAGCCATGAAATTAAAAGATGCTTACTCCTTGGAAGGAATGTTATGACCAGCCTAGACAGCATATTGAAAAGCAGAGACATTACTTTGCCAACAAAGATCCATCTAGTCAAGGCTATGGTTTTTCCAGTAGTCATATATGGATATGAGAGTTGAAGTATAAAGAAAGCTGAGCACTGAAGAATTGATGCTTTTGAACTGTGGTGTTGGAGAAGACTCTTGAGTCCCTTGGACTGCAATGAGAGCCAACCAGTCCATCCTAAAGGAGATCAGTCCTGGATATTCATTGGAAGGACTGATGTTGAAGCTGAAACTCCAATATTTTGGCCACCTCATGCGAAGAGCTGACTCATTTGAAAAGACTCTGATGCTGGAAAAGATTGAGGGAAGGAGAAGAAGGGGATGACAGAGGATGAGATGGTTAGATGACATCACCAACTTGATGGACATGGGTTTGGGTAGACTCCAGGAGTCGGTGATGGACAGGGAGGCCTGACATGCTGGGATCGCAAACAGTCGGACATGACTGAGTGACTGAACTGAACTGATCTTATTTGTTTATTTGCTCTTCACGTGGGCTTGTTTATATATGGTTTTTGCTATCTGTAGCCCACCTAGTTACTCTGATTTTGCCATATTTCCCTGTAGAAATGATGCATAACCTTGACCTAAATAGAATACCAGAACCTATATTTTGCCAGTTTTTTTTCAAGCCCGGACCTTGATCCCTGTTTCTTATTCCTCTCACTCTTCACTGTCTTTGTGACCATTCTATATGGAAAGACAGATCCTATTGAACTCACAACAGGTCAAATGGTTTCTTTAATATTCTTGAACTCTTTGCTCACTAGAATAACTTTATGGAAACAAAGATACTTAGAATCTCACTGGAGTAACAAGCCTTGGCTGACCCCACTGTGCTCACCAGAACCATCTCCATCACTGCTGGTTTCCTCTTCCTAGTCCCAGCATCGATAATCAGCTGGTTTGCTTCAGTGCAACAAACAAGATGGAGCCTAGTCTCCCTGATTGGGGGTGAGGGGAGACATTTTCCTTTGGAAGTTTCTGTGTTTTCCTACTCCTTCCTAAAATCATCTGGGGCCTAGTAAACTGGCCTGCACCAGTCTTTCTTTTCCTCTTTATCTCCATTAACACAATTTATGAAAGCTCGGAATGCTTTGCAAACTAATGTAGTCACTACAGACCATTCCAGAATCTTTTTCTTTTTTTGAAAAATAAGAAATATATTCAGCTTCTTCCTTTTTTGTAAAATTATTTCCTGACGTTGTATGCTAAGTCCTTTCAGTCGTATACCACTCTTTGCTACCCCATGGACTGTAGCGTGTCAGGCTCATTTGTCCATGGGATTTCCCAGGCAAGAATACTGGAGTGGGTTGCCATTTCTCCAGGGCATCCTCCCTACCCAAAGATCGAACTTGAGTTTCCTGGATTGGCAGGCAGATTCTTTACCATTAGCATCACCTTCCACCATCTCCTGACACTGGAGGTGGAGTATTCCCAGTAGGTCCCATATCCCCACTGGATCAGTCAGGCTGTGCCTGTTTCTACAGGCCAAGACAGTCTAGTTTTTTTTTTTCTTTCTTTCTTTTTTTTTTAACCAAACACTAGGTAATTTGTTTTTCCAAATGGTTTTTATTTCAGAATGAAGCAGTTCTCGTCTTTTGATCATTTCTTTTCCATTCTATGAGATTTTGATTTCAGCTAATATTGTTTCGCAAGCTAGGATTAGCTGGCATTATATATCTGACATTTCCAGTATATTATATCCAGTTGTTGGAGGAGATCAATAACATAAATAATAAAATATAGCACTTAAGTTTTTTTTTTTTTTTCTTTCATCAGGACAATAAGTTGAGTATGACTCTTGCTGATGGCTCTTTCTAGGAACGGGACTGGCTTTACCGGCTCTGTCTTGATTCAGGCAGTGATAACCAAGTCTCAGATTATATCTTGTTTTTCCAAACGTTTCTTATTTCAGAATGAAGCAGTTGGAAAATGCTGACTGACTTTCAGTCCGTTTAACTTCTTTACAGCTTGAGGTACATGAAATCTCTTATTACTTAAGTTACAATAAAGCTGAACGCTAGAATACTTCATCAAGAATATATTCCATAAATCAAATAATGTGTCATATCACAGATTGAATTTCTCTTCCTTGTTCTATTAAGCTTTATTCAATAGGCCTCCTTGGCTACACTTTTCACATCTAATTCCTCTAGCTACAATACTTGCATTTTACCTCAGGTTTTTAAAGGTAATTTGTAGATTTACCTTTGTTACTGTTTTGAGGACTTGGGAGTGAGGGGTAGGCTAGATTGACCTTTCCTCAGGAAACTGGAAATGCACCATTTGCTTGACATGATTTTGAAATTATTTTTTCCCACAGGACAAAATCCAAGACATATGTGGTAATGAGCCATGACTGAATTCAGACAACACAGTCTACAGATAACTTTGTATATATATAGCATGAAGTAGAAACTTATGACCCTTGACTCCAATCATCCACCCCTTCCTAATTGTTTAGTTCTTTAAGTGCCTCAGTTTATTTTTTTCTTAATTTTTACTGAAGCATAGTTGCTTTACAATGCTGTGTTAGTTTCTACTGTACAGCAGAGTGAATCGGTTATATAAATGCCTCAGTTTAAAAGGAAGACGACTCCTACATGTTGACAGAGTTTCTTTCTTTTTCAGAGCAAATGAAGGGGACAGTGATTTCTGTTGGAATTCTTTTTTGGGTTAGATATGTGAAATAGGGTCACAAGTCCATTTTTATAAAAGTTCATGTGTTACCCACATATAACAGTTCAATTATCAAGCAAAAATTATAGCTTTATTCTGTACATTGAAAAGCTTTCCAGATTTTATATTTCTTTTCATTATATTCTCAAGTTATTCATCTAGTATCATTCAATGAAAATATATTTGTTCTAATATGTTGATCAAATAAAGCATTGAAAAGGGAAAAATGGGTATTACTTTCTCTATGGAAAGTTTGCCAGGAGTGTGGCCTTAAAGGATGAGGCAGCTGTGTTAGAGTAGGTCTGACAGTTTCCTCTGCAGGTTATAGTAATGAATTCATACAGATACACCTAATATGTTGTATATCCACCAGCCTGCACTGTTGACAGTTATATTACATAGAGTTCAGCCTAAGACCCATGTGTAGAGCTCCAAACCAACATTTCAGAGCAAAGACTGCACTTTCAATTAAACTCAAATTATCCAGTACCACTCCTTATCCTGTAAAACACCAAAACCAAATAGAAAAGGCAAGATGATACTTATAACATTTTGCTGTTTCTCAATTCAGTGATTCTCCAGACAGCTATAAACTGAGAGCTTGTTTGTGATGTTTCTCTGGCCATGTATTCCCTAGCAGCGTATATGGGGGAAAAAAAAATTCACAAGTTATAAAGCTGAAGGTCAGACCTTATAAGTAGTGGACTTTAGATCCAAGAATACACTTTGGCTTTGACAGCTCGTGCAATGGTTTCCAAAGGGATTCTTCGCAGATGTTATTCTGCTGTTTATGACATAATGTCTTTCCAGCATAGTCAGATAACTGAAAGTGACCAATGGAAGGAGGATGATGTTAAGGGAAGAGGGAGGATTCATTTGTGTGCATGATTTCATGAGAAGAGTAATTGGAGCATCACAATTTCAGGGTGACGGCCAAATAATACACATTGGGCAGAACCACTTCTGACTTGCTATTCCAAGAGAATCTGAAACATAGATGTTACCAGTGCATTTGCAATAAAAATACTCCTTAATTTTCATTTCTTGAAAATGAAATTAAAGCTGGATCATTGAGATGCATGAAGCTCAAGTTCTCTGTGGCCCAATTTCTTTGAGCAATTTTTATAAACACTTCCTAAGCATTTTATGAACTATAAAAACAGTGGGAGAAACTGTACAGCCACATAAAGGTCACATGCTAAGTACATTGCTGGAAAACATACAGCAAACATGAGCAATCAGCGAAGCTTCCTGACAATTACTGTGGTCCTAAGGCAGAAAACAAATTGTGTTTGTTAAACAGTAGGAATGCTTTTAAGGTTTCTCCTGTCACTTGGAATAAAATTATTAAGTTTCAGACGTACAAGCAAATATCTTCCATTCATGTAGTTTAATTTTGCTATTATGGTACTACTGGAAATAAGGAAGAAAGGATTTTCGGAGGAGGATTTTTTCCTCCTTCTAAGAATATTGGTCATATTAACTTAATATCAAAGATAAATTATTTGGAAGCAAATTATGATGTAGCTTTTTTATTTTGTATTTCATGAATTATTTTCTGTAATAGTACATAGTTTTGATTTATAGTTAGTCTCATTTTGAAGTATTTCTTTTCTTAAAGACCTTTCCATATCTTTCCTCCATTTATCTCCAGATTACTTTGCTGTGGTGTTAGTTTAAGAAGCTTCAGTTAAGCAAAACATGTGGAAGTACATGTAGAATGCTTATCTTAACAACTGTCTGCAGGTTACATTTTAAGTGTGCTTGGCATCACAGTTATTCCAGAGAGTGTATTTTGATTTGAATCATAAGAGACTGTTGAGGGAACTGGAACTTTAAAAAGGATTTAGGATTCTAATATATAATATCCTGTGCTTGGGTATTTTTCTAGAGTTCAGGAATCCTAGGGGAGAAGCACTATCCTATAGATTTTTAGTGTGTAGGGACTTTAGTGATAAGGTGGTCCAACCTTCTCATTTTACAGATAAGAAAGCTGAGGGTCTGAGTGACTTACTCAGGCATTACCTTTCCAAATGTTTGAGAAATGATTAATCTTTTATGTGGACTTTGAAAAAGACTCAATAATACATACAATTTTTCATAATAACCAATTAAGTTTCTATTAAAGTCAGTCTGAATAGAATAAACAGTTTTGGAAATTAGAACCTTAGCACTTTCAAAGTTCATATTTTTTTAAATCATAATTTTAAACAAAACAGTTGTACTGTTGCAGAAAGTAGAGGTGTATAGTGATGTTAACCTGTAATGAAAAATGCCCCAAACCAATACTTTGATCAGAGTAGCACAAAGCTAATCTGTAATAAACAGTATTATTCTTTCAAGGCATAGGGCTTAGTCTTTGTTTTAAAAAGGACATTTGTTCCCTGTTAGTCTTTTCTTTGGGCTTGGTATTTCAAAGAGCTGTTCAAGAGGTAAATAAGAATGAAAGAGGGGAAAAAAGTAAATCTTATAGAAAGAAAGTAAATTAACTCTCAGAGGGACGCATGATGGGGATAAACATTTAAAAAGGAAAAATTAGAGAAGATGTTAAAATTGGAGATAAAGTCTCCTTGGTGAGCTTATAGTACTAATAAGAGATCAAAATACAGGTGAACTTTACAAAGAGAAAACTGTCCAGGGGCCACAAAATGAAAACCAACTCTAACCAGAAACTCACAGATACTCATCCTTGGTAGAAAGTAGAACCCAGTGAGAGGAATGAAACCTGTCACAACACGAAACCTGTCACAAACAACTGAAGAAAAAGCTTTAAAAGCACACATTCTATTTATTGGCTATCTGTTAGTTGCTCAGTTGCGTCCAACTCTGCGATCCTGTGGACTGTAGCCAGCCAGGCTCCTGTGTACATGGAATGCTCCAGTTAGGAATACTGGAGTGGGTTGCCATTCCCTTCTCCAGGGAACTTCCCAACCCAGGGATTGAACCCAGGTCTCCTGCATTCCTGGCAAATTCTTTATCATCTGTGCCACCAGGGAAGCCCTCCATTGACTATATTGTTCTACTAACAAAGGAAGGAAAACTCAAACCTAAGATATGGAAGAGGAACAAAGCATAGGGCGCTAAGAATTCTTGAATTTGTTACAGACTTCATAGATGACTGATGGTGTCAATGTCTTGAAAGGGTTTAAACCTATTTTTAAATTCTTACTTTCTGTATTTTGCCATTATGAAACTTAGCCAAGGGGAAAGCTCTCTTTGGGAAACATGTTTGAGCTTGTGACCTGCTGATTACTTGGAAGCCAATTAGCTTTTTCTTCTAAATTTTGAAAGCTAATAAATTAAAGATCTGATTATATAGGATAGGCATCATTTTAAGAAACAAATGCAGTTTCCTTTATATTAGTATGAAGGAATTCTCTGGGCCATAAAGTAGCTCTTGGTACAATGAAAATGATACTAAATCTACAGATCATTTGTTCTGATACCTTTTTAAAAAAATTGAAGTATAGTTGGTTTACAATATTATGTTAATTTCAGGTGTCCAGCATAGTGATTCAGTATTTTTGTTTTTTTACAGATTATACTCCTTTAAAAGTTATTGCAAGATAAGTTGATAATTCTTTATGCTCTCCAATATATCCTGTTGCTTTTCTATTTTATACATAGTATGTAATCTCTTAACCCATACCTCTAATTTGCCCCTCACTCCTTCCCCCTTCCCGCTGGAGACCACTAGTTTGTTTTCTACATCTGTGAGTCTGTTTCTGTTTTGCATATACCTAGAGAATATTACAATTAGTGAAAAAGTCAGACAAAGACAAATACTGTATGATATCACTTATACATGTAATAAATAATACAAATGAATTATGTTCTGGTATCTTAATGCTTTTTCATGAGTATTTTCCTATCAAAGTCCTGATATTTCTGAGATCTGGATCCAGAACTATCATTGGTTCAAAATGAAGTCATTTTTCCTCTCTGCAGTAAATTAAGAAGAAGAAAAGATGAAGAGGGAATCCTTTAATTTTCATGTATTTAATAAAAATAATTTTCTATGTAGAGGCCTAATCTTTTCTCCAGTCACCCAAACTTGAATCCTTGGATAAAAGGACTCCATTTATAGGATACTATTATAAATTGATGATGTGTCTAAATTGGTTTTGCAGCTAGGCAAATGTCAGTTAAAGTGGCAAAGAGCAAAACTGTGTGTTTTAAACCTAATATGATAAAGTTGTCTAGTTTTCCTTCATATTCTTTAAGACAGCCCAGAAACAGAGCCCCTTTAAGGGATATTAAACACCTGATGATAAATGATTCTGCAAGCGATGCTCAGGGATCAAAGTTCTAGCCAGAGAGGAATGATGGGAAAAGTGCATGCTGGTGGGAAAGCCAGAGCCGTTTGGGTCTTGGCCACCACATTTATACAGGGAAAAAAAAAAAGTTGAAATTGCTCATTTTGGCTGACTTTCCTACCACCTCCCACTCTTTCCAACCTTCCAACCTCACTTTCTGGAATATGGACTCAAGCTGATTCCCTGTGAAAGGAGGAAGAGATGGCTACACATGTCTTGCAGATGGGATAAAAAGGGGGTCTGGCATTTCTAGAAATAGATGATATTCTAAAAACTCCTTGAAAGAAATCTTACAGAGCAAGTAAAAGAGAAAAAAACATTATAATACATTTGTTATTCTAAGTGGCTATGAAATCATCTTTATTATTTGCCTAGATTTTAATGAGTTGATATGCATTTTCAGCATTATCAGGACTTGTCCTTCCAACATAAAATAATCAATATTACATACTTTAGTATGAACATATAAGTCAACATTATTTGTCTTCCATTATGTTATCATACATTTTATTCTCTCTCATAATGAAATGTGGAATTAATATAGTACTAGTAGTAATGGCATCAACTAACTTGTCAGTCATTTGTTTATTTTTATATGGAGGACCTGTGCTAGCATACATATATATATAGAAGTTAAAAACATATCCATGGGGTTCCCAGGTGATGCAGTGGTAAAGAATCCTCTTGCCAATGCAGGAGACATGGATTCCATCCCTGGGTCAGGAAGATCCCCTGGAGCAGGAAATGGAAACCCATTCCAGTATTTTTGCCTGGAAAATTCCAGGGACAGAGGACCCTGGTAGGCTACAGTCAGTGGTGTGGTGACGCAAGGACTAAAGAGCAGATAAAACCAAGGAGGGTTTTGGAATGCAGGAATGGAAAAACCAGACCCTTATCATCCTTCCCTCTCCCATGTTGTATCTATTAACGGATTTCAGGTCCTCCTGAGCTCCCCTCCTACCCCATAGGGAGAAGATATTTGCCTTACTCACCCTGCCCCCCCCACCCAGTATATGTCCCTCATCCAATCAGCAAATGACCTGCAAGGCCCCTATCCCACTCCTTGTACCCTGGGTATAAAAGTGGACTAAGGACCCCTGTTCAACGTTGGTTCTCCTTTGAGCTGGCCTGCTGTTCTAACAGCATCTCCCACCCTAATAAACTTTATTTCTCTCTCATTATGTCTCATGTCTGGAAATTCTTTTCCAACCTGTGCCCAGACCACAACACATGGGGTCCCAAAGAGTCAGACATGACTAAGTGACTGAGCACACAATAAGATACCCTAGAGTTTTGCCCTCACAGCACCTAGTAATCATGGATGAGTTTCATAGACTCTCTGGCCATCTGTAAACAAAGGAGTTGAACTGAATGGTTTTGCATGTACCTTCAAGCACTAAAACAGAATGCACCTAATCTCTGCCATTGACATAGGAGATAAGAATTGTGGTTTCCATACTTTACTTGCTCCCATTCCTTCCTTTTTCCAAAAGTATTAGGATGCTGAAGGAAATACTTGAATAAAAGGGTAGAAGAAGCACTTCTTTTTAGACAGAAAGAATTGCTAGAGAGAGAATAAGAGAAAAAAGGAGGCAGAAATCCTAAATCATAGAATTTTGAAACCTATGGTTTCATTTTAGAAAGCTTTTAAATTCAAAAGCAGATTACTTGGTGTATTCCTTCACACTGCCTTCAACTAATATCAGTCCCATGCTCTCTTTGCTGGAGAAGGCAATGGCACCCCACTCCAGTACTCTTGCCTGGAAAATCCCATGGACGGAGGAACCTGGTAGGCTGCAGTCCATGGGGTCGCTAAGAGTCAGACATGACTGAGCGACTTCACTTTCTCTTTTCACCTTCATGCATTGGAGAAGGAAATGGCAACCCACTCCAGCGTTCTTGCCTGGAGAATCCCAGGGATGGGGGAGCCTGGTGGGCTTCCGTCTATGGGGTCGCACAGAGTCGGACACAACTGAAGTGACTTAGCAGCAGCTCTCTTTGCATAACTGTGTTCTCTTAAGTAGTAGGTTAAGAAGTTCATGAATAATCACTAGCACTTCCTGAATTGTAGGCCCTGCTGAAGTGCTTTACTTGCATTTAGATACTATTATTATCCTCATTTTCCAGGGAACAGTCAAAGAGGTCAAAAACTTACCCCGAGGTCACATAGAAGTAGACCCAGGATTTGAATGCAGTGTTTGACATCACTGCCTCGTTTGTCTACTAACCTGACCAAACTGCTACATCCATTACTTTATGATTTTTCATTACTATTTATTAGAAAATACTATTTATGAAAACTTCTTATATTGTCTCTTTGAATCACACTGATGGATGAGTAATTAATGGATCTTATCTTTCTTTCTGCCATTATAAAAAAGAACAAGTTAAATAATTGTGATTTCAGTTCACTTTTATTTTAGTTCCCTAGGACTGATGCAATATATTACCACACATTGGTGACTTAAAACAACAAAAATTTCTTCTCTCCTAGTTCTGGAGGCCAGACTTCCAAAATCAAGTTAGTGGCTTGGTTAGTTCTTTGTAGAGGCTCTGAGGAAAATCTGTCCTGTAATACTCTCTTAGCTCCTGGTAGATTTCAGGAATCTTTGAGGTTTGTTGGTTTGTAAATGCATCACTATAGTCTCTACCTCCATCTTCCTATGACCAAATGACTTCTGTATCTCAAAACTGCTTCTTTGTTCTCTTTTAAGAATGTTCAGCCATCAAAGTTAGGACCCACCTTAAATCTAGGATGATCTCATCCCAAGATTTTTAACTTAATTACATCTACAAAGAACCTATTTCCAACTTAAGTGACATTCAGAGGTACTAGAGATTTGGACTTGGATGTATTTTTAAAGGGGATTCTATTCAACCTACTACAGCTCTATTGAATGAAACAATTTAATGGTCAAGATGTTGTTTTCTTCATGAAGTCAGTCAACACTTGTCCCATTCTTCTGATTTCACTAATTTCACAAATATTGGTTGAAAACCTCAACTATGTCCAGGTTACAGCAGGAAACAAGACAAACTCTCTGTGCTCTTGAAGCTGGAATTGTGACTGGGAGGGAGAGGTAGGGAGAGATACAGTGAACAAGTAGATAGTAAATACATAAGACTGTTACAGAGAATGAAAAATGGCATGAAAGAAATTAAACAGGACAGTAGATCCTGTTTAACTTGTGAGTCCTGAGTATCTCCTTAAATATCGGTTATACCTCTAGACATTGCCAATAGGTTGTACGATTTATTTTATTAAATCAAATTCTATTTTGCATTTTATTTGTTGCATAAGATCCATCTTGGTATGACAAAGTGGTCAAAAGAAATTATAGACATCTTGTTATTACTCATCTAGCATGTCAAGAAGTATTCACTCATGAAAGGAGTAACATACAAGATAATCTGACTTCCCTAGGAAATTTGAGAAAATTGAATTGGGGAAAAAAAATAACTAAAGCACCAATTCACCAAGTATCAATTTTGCCATCTCCCAAGCAATACTACATTGTAAGATTACTATCAAAGATGTCCTCAGGAATCTTTATCTGTAGAAACATAAAAGTTCTGGAAAAACATTCAACCTGCTGTAATTGATCATATTTCACTCTTCAATTACAAAAGTTTTTCAAAATATATTGGCAAATGACTTGGAAGTTGTTATTCAGTAAGTAATTCACTGAACCTAAGATGACTTCTTAAACCTCAGTTTGAGTTCAAATGGTGCCATGACATTAGTCTTTACATTACCTGTCTGGGAACAAACTTATTCCATGGCTATATAATCAAAGGTTGCAAGAAAAATCTTTGGTGATGTTTTTGTAAACTACTGAGAACTTCTTTTGGCTTACTTTTGAATTTTGGGCTTATATGTCCATTTTCTCTCTCTACAAATTACATTTCTTTTGGTACAAAAATTACAATTTTTGTAATTGTCTTGAATTTTACGTTTTTAGTTCATGAACTCTTTTATAGTTCTAGGAATTAAAAAGGCACAAGCATTCATTCTAACTTGAAATACGAGTTTAAGTGAAGGCCTAGTTTATTCTGATGAAAGAGATTTGGCTGTGCTTGAGATTAAACCGATGCTTGTTTCAGCAAATACTTCAACTTCACACCTTGCTGATTTGCTAGAGGACTCATTCTTAGTTATCTGCCCAGGAAAGAAAAGATTGCAATCTATCCTTTCATTAGGAATTTAGACATCTCCTCTCCATAGGTAGTAAGGAAATTATTTTTTTGGAAGACATTTGGCAATGTTTTACAAGAACTGGGCACAGTGGTAAAGAATCCACCTGCTAGTGGAGAAGACACAAGAGACATGGGTTTGATTCCTGGATAGGGAACATCCCCTGGGGAAGGAAATGGCAACCCACTACACTATTCTTGCTTGGAGAACTCCACGGACAAAGCAGCCTGGCAGACTACAGTCCATGGGGTCACAAAAAGTCGGACACAACTGAGCACAAAACTGGTCTTTACAAGAACTATTGTATAAGGCACTATAATTCCAGTTGTTGTTTTTTTAACTACATTAACAAGAGAAGATAAAAGAAACAATCAAAGTAAAAAAAAATAGTGGAATTCAAAACAAAGGAATGAAATTAAATCAAATCTATTTAATGAGTTTGTGCTGCTGTTCTTCTGCCCAACAAGATATCATGTCTATAAAGTTCTGATGTTGATAAATCTGTCTAGGTCTGCCTCTTCTGGAACTTTTATTTCTATTTATTGGATCTCTAAAGAATGCTTGCTGTGTGCTAGGTGCTGTAGTATATATTTGATGTATGGAGATGAACCAAATACATGTATGGAGTTGAGTGGCAGACATTAAACAAGAGCATGAATAAATAAACATTTTCATATAGTGTTTAGTACTATGAAGCAATAAATGGGTTGAAATGATTCACATTAGCCAGAGGAGAAATATTTAGATAAGGTAGTATATAAATATCTTCCCAAGAAGTTATTTACGCTAAGTGCCAAGTATTATGGCTAAATATCTAAGTGTCTAATTTATACATTATAAGGTCAATTGGACCTTCATATAACTAGTCAGGATTGGAAATTATTAACCTGTGATCCTAGGACCAAAGAAGGGTAAATTTGGTGTCCTATAGCAGGATTAACCAGGTAATTTATATATTAAAAAAATATATATATATATCATTTACTTACTAGACTATTTCTTTGAAATGGACTGTAATGACTTTCCAACTGGGGTCACTTACGTTATTTGCCTTTTATCTGCCCCTTTTTGCCTTCATGATTAGAGGAATTCTAAGTGGATTGGAAATCTTGCACTTTGTAAACTTTGGGAGTTAATCTGTCAATCTATATATGTAATCACATCACTTCGACAAAATTTTCATAGGGGAAGTTTTCAAGAGTGTCGAAAGCATTGGTAGGTAGAACTTACTGCTTTAAGGTGTCCATACAGTAGAAAATGCTCTTCTCTGAAATCTTTAATCATTCTTAGTATACTTTTCTATGGTTTCACAATTTTCTTATCTGCATCGTGGCTATGATGAGACTATGTACTTAATATTCAGTTATAAACTGTTAACTGCACTCCTAAGAACACTAGAGTTGGCATTATTAAACAATTATTTGAATGTAAAAAGGGGAATTAGAATGGTAGTTTTAGCTTGTGCTTGCATGTTATTTTTCTTACAGGAATTCCATTAATAATTTAAAAGTTATTAATGCACAGGTAAAAATCAAAACAACACTGAAAATAACTAGTCTTTGACTGCCTATAACATTTTCTGCCCCTTTTTACCACCTCTAACACCACCGTTGATGCATTGCTTCTTATACATTCTAATCTATAACTTTCACAGTTATAATACTGACCAATGATGATTAAGCACTAACTATGTGTCAAACACATTTATAAGCATATTATAAATATTTTCTCACGTAATCTCACAGTGATCCTACACAGTAGGCATTTTCATTAGCCTCACTTCCCGGATATGGACATTAAAGTATAGGGTAGCTAAGTATCTTGCCCAAGTGCTCAGAATTGGCAATTGTGACCACGGAGTGTAAAAAAACTAACTTTTCTAGACAGCAACTCCTATGCTCACTTCTAGTCCCTGATTGAAGTTTGGGGATTTCCTTGTAGTCGATTAAGGCAAAGCTGTCAGTGCAAAGCAAAGAATGTTTCTTCAGCAGCTCAGTCATGCTGTATATATTTGCTTTATGAGAAGCAAACTGGGAAAAAATTCTGATATAAGAAGAGTACCATTAGTTTTAATAAGATATGTTTATAAGATGCTAACAAACCCATTTAGAACTAAATGAAAAATACCAGTTGTGTTTCTTTTCACTTGAATTTATTTATAAAAGAACCTGACCTTTCTGATGGGTGTTCTGTTAGGCCCCAGAAAGGCCTATTCTCGGGAAACGTCGCCTCACAGATCACCAAGACTCGAATTNGAATGTTTCCATAAGCCTCTTCCTACCTCCAAGAAAAAAAAGGCATTTGGTATTTGAAAATGCTCTTCATTGCTATACAGAATGAGTGAACAACTCTTTTTAAATGAGTAAGTTTTAGAATCCAGGACTTAGTCTGACATTAATTAGCTATGAAGAAAGAAATGAATCAAATAGACAAGTCTAAGAAAAGGAATTTTATAGCCATATTATATTTCACAGGAACAATGGTCTAAAATTGGATTTTAACAGTATTTAGCATATATTGGATTACTAATATGTATTGGTATAAGACAAATTTTACATGAATCCTGTTATGGACAAGTTTGTCATTGAGGAATCCACAGCCCCCAAAGAGTGATTTTAGTTACCTATGAGGGCTCATAGGCTGGCACATTCCTCAAGGGTGAAATGTTTTATGCCACTAACTTCATGTGTAGCTAAACTCTTTAGGTGCTTAAATGATTCTCACTTAATGCCTTTTTAAAAATTATCATTTACTTGTTTAAACTTTTTAAACAGTCCTTTGGCAGTCACTGGCAAAAATACACCCACTTTTTGGGAAAGGCTTCCTTTATCACAAAATATCTTTTACTGTCAGCTGGTGTTGAATGCCTGTCATGCCAAGAATGAACATGATGTCTTGATAATAATTCTGGATTTGCCTGTTGTAGTTCACTCGGTACTGTAAGCTCATCCATCAAGAAACATGTTTTGGTTTTCATCCTCATCGTTAGGATGGATGAGTCATATCAGAAGTCTGAGGTACTTTATGATGAAATCCAGGAAGGCTTGGAAGTATTGTAATTCCACATTTTCCAAGATAGACCTAGCCAGATTTCTTAAGCATTTTTGGACTTCTTAAATACATGGGTAGCTGACCGAATGTTTCAATGCTTATTCTGTTGAAATTTAGTTAGATTTTTTTCCCCCCTCTCTTTCTACACTTAGAGGAGAGGAAACATTCCTCAAGGTCTGGGTTTAATATGTTTGTTTGGGGGTCTAGATACTCTATGACTGCTGTTGACAGGAGGTGTCTCCTAAGGTGAGGTCCCTTGTTTTCGCCTGGGCACCTAGATTGAGACCTAGAATTTGGGATGTATAATACCTTCTTTTGGAGTACACTGCTGGCCTTCTTTTTGGAGTAACTTGAGTTTTTATTTCAAAATCTCAGTTGGGATATAATTTCCTTTTTGGACCTTTGACCAATCATTTTGCAATGCCAAGAACATTTGCCTATATCTAATTGACTTATTTTGAGGGTTTGTGCCAGAAACCACATGGAGTGAACTGTAATAAGCACATCTCTATTATTTAGGAACACATTGTCCTGTGATACTTCATCTTTGCTTTTGCACACCCTTCTCCCTTTTCTCTCTTTGCCTCCTTTGGCCCTGTCTCCCACCACTTTCCCAAGGTGGCAATCCATTCCAGTGTTGGCAGGTGGCTCCTGACATCTACCCCGATCCACGTGTTTGAAAAAAGAGGAATTACATCATCTCAGAAACTTGGTGTGCTACATTTACAGTATTAATGGGTACTTTCTTGCCAACTTACCCAGAGCATACACTGGGTTTCATCTCTACAGACTGATAATCACATTTGCAGGTTGTACATTAATTATTTTTACTTAAAACTGTAATTTTGTAAAGCTATGCATGTTTAGTCTGTGAGCTAATCTTTTTTGCTACTTGGTAATTTCTATCTTTAAAACATCTAATATTTATATCTGTTTCCTTGACAGCATACTATTAATATTGCTAGTCTCAGTTATGATGTATTTTTTCCTGACTTCTCCTGGACTCTGAACTAATAAGATTGTTCATTTTTACTCTTTGATTCTCAAACCCTGGCGAAGCAATTGGCACACAGAGTAGGTTTTCAGTAAACATTAAATGAATGAATATGTGTATGCATCAAAAATGCACAGTAGACTCACTCAGGGGTGATCTCAAAAAATAATAGTGATCAAATTCTCCCAACAGGAACAGTTTTGAAAAGTGCCCCTGATGCACTAGTTTGAATATATAGGAATTATGGGTGAGGGAAAAGATGTAGCAGGAGCTTGGAAATAAAAAGATTGGAAGATTGGAGACTAGATAATCTGGGATAGGAACATGTGAATAAGAATGGGCACCAAAAAAAAAAAAAAAAAAAGCTGAGTGCTGAAGAATTGATACCTTTGAACTGTGGTGTTCAAAGGTATCAACTGAGAGTCCCTTGGACTGCAAGGAGATCCAACCAGTCTATCGTAAAGTAAACTAGTCCTGAATATTCACTGGAAGGACTGATGCTCAAGCTGAAACTTCAATATTTTGGCCACCTGATGCGAAATGTTGACTCATTAGAAAAGACCCCAATGCTGGAGAACACTGAAGGCAAGAGGAGAAGGGGACGACATAGGTTGAGGTGGTTGGATGGCATCACTGACTCTATGGACATGAGTTTGAGCACGTTCTGGGAGTTGGTGATGGACAGGGAAACCTGGCATGTTCAGTCCATGGAGTCACAAAAAGCTGGACAGGACTGAGCAACTGAACTGAACTGGGCACAAAATAGAAAGTTCTTTCTGTCAGTAGTTCATGTCCACCAGAGAACATTCAGTACAGAATAGGCACTAAATATCGAAGTGGACAATATAACCAAACCAGTTTTAATGTTGGCCAGCCTCTGCCTTTGTCTGCCCAGTGCAGGCAGGATAGGCACACAAGTGACAGTGACAAACATGTAGGTGATACATGGACCCAATGTCATGGACTCCTGCTTACCAAGACTCATCTACCTATTGCTACTGTAGACTCTAATTGACAGCAATGAGATTAGAACTGAGCTCCCAGTACGGCATGAGATTCTTTTCTCGCTGGCAAGCTGATTATATTATTGGGCCCTCACTACTCTGGAAAGGCCAGTGGTCCATTCTCACAAGAATATATGTATATTCCAGGCATGGGTTTGTTTGTTGTTTCTGTCCACAGAGCCTTAGCCAGTACACTTCCCTGAAGATGGAGGTACTGAGTCCACTGGTGTGAAATCCCACATAACACTGCCTCAGAACAAGAGGCATNCAAGAATATATGTATATTCCAGGCATGGGTTTGTTTGTTGTTTCTGTCCACAGAGCCTTAGCCAGTACACTTCCCTGAAGATGGAGGTACTGAGTCCACTGGTGTGAAATCCCACATAACACTGCCTCAGAACAAGAGGCATACTTTATATCAAATTGGTGTGGGGAAGGACTCATGATTGTGGGGTCAGTTGGTCATAGCACATACTGCACTACCTAAAAGTTGATGGCCAAAGCCTTGGAACTGCCCACTCAATGCAGAGCCGAAGCGCTCGCTTTGGAGGTGATAGTTTGTGTGGATGACATTCCATCCTCTAGGGCACAGTATATGCACTGAATCAAAGACCTTATGTGGCATTTTGCTCCTAACAGGAAAGGAAAACAAAGGTTGGAAGGAGTGGCTCCATTTACCACTATTTCCAATGACCCATTGGAAATTCTGTGATTCCTATTCTCACAACTCTGGGCTCTGAGGGGTTAAGAGGACGTAGGTTTCCAAAAAAGCATACGTTTAGCAGGTGACTCAGTAAGGGAACCATTAAATTTTAATCTACACCTTTTGGGCTCTTTGTATCCTAGGACTAATGTGCAAGAAAAGGAGTCCACATCTTGGCAGGGTAATTGACTCTATGAGGAAGAGGTGGACCAGTTACTACACAATGAGACAGGGAGGAAAATGTGTGGAGCCCAGGTGATCCAAATGGGTACCTCTTGGTACTCGCTTTCCCAAATGTTACTGCAAATGGGTAGATACAGCAACCCCAGCCTGAGGAATGGTGACCAGGGAACCAG
Source organism: Neotragus pygmaeus (assembly GCA_006410875.1). Lineage (NCBI taxonomy): Eukaryota > Metazoa > Chordata > Mammalia > Artiodactyla > Bovidae > Neotragus > Neotragus pygmaeus. The sequence goes on along the minus strand of SJYV01038051.1, from coordinate 281,999 downwards.
GATAATTGAGCATAAGGATTTGAATCATGGTACTAGGGAAATGTCCACGGCTGCAAGAGATGGGAACTAAGTATGAGGCAAATCTATTTTGGAATGCTTTCACTGTATTTGTTTCCATTAAAAAAAAAAATTATTTCAAATAGTGAGGAAATTAGCTGGAAAAAGAAGTGTTAGAGGTGGCCGCTAATGGCACATGGAGAAAAACTTTCATAGTATCCCTGAATACTAAATTAGTTGGTACCAGACTGGAATGAGAAGAGAGAAATGGATGCCTTTGATTTCAGTGTTGAATTTCCAAAAGAGAAAAGCTGATACTTCTTTAGATATTGAAAGCCCAGAGACATTATCATCCAAACTCTCAAGCAAAGACCAAGAGATCCATTAAAGAAACAAAGTGTTCCATACAGTAGGGAGAGAAACCTCATATTTTAGGTATGTGTGGCATGAAATGGTTGATGTAAGTGATTTTTCCAGGTAGCATATCTGTGTTAAGTGTAAAAATTTTAATTTTTTTCAAGAAATATTTTTCAGATGTGTTACACATTTTCTTAGTGGTTTTTTTTTTTAACCAAGAAAGAGTATTTTGGGATTATTTAAACATTTTCTCAATGTCTCGGGACTATTGTTACAACAGTTAATGAGCCATAATGTGACTCAATAATAGTCCAATGATTATCTTATTTGGGTTGTTTTATACTGAAGACCTTCAGGTTGCTTGCTTTTCAGTTTTTTACCTGTTACTTTTAGTTTTTCTTGCTTTTTTGAATTGCATAAACACAACAATGAACAAAGTGAGAAACATTTAAATTACAGGTTTGTTACATATTTTTGGCTATTTATTTGTTCATTGTGTATTTGTTCACTTCATCCTTTCTATTTATCTTTTTACTTGCTGATTCTTCACATTACTGGTACAGGTTATGAGAAAAGAGAGTCAAAGTACCCTATTGATAAGATCAAGTTCTCTATTGATAAAATCAAGTACTCTATTGATAAGATCACCCATTGTTGAAGTTGAGCTTAAAAACAAGCAAACAAAAAAACATAGAAATGTCTTAGCATCAGATTTTGTCTTCACTTTCCCTGGTTTGGTAAGATCCTCTGGAGAAGAAAATGGCAACCCATTTCAGTATTCTTGCCTGGAGAATCCCACGGACAGGAAAGCCTGGCTGGCTAACTGTCCACGGGGCTGCAGAGAGTCGGACACGACTGAGCGACTTTACTTTCATATTGTGAAACCACNGATCCTCTGGAGAAGAAAATGGCAACCCATTTCAGTATTCTTGCCTGGAGAATCCCACGGACAGGAAAGCCTGGCTGGCTAACTGTCCACGGGGCTGCAGAGAGTCGGACACGACTGAGCGACTTTACTTTCATATTGTGAAACCACAAATAGGGTTAATGTGGCTTCAGGCTTGCATTTTTACATAATATAGAGATTACTTGAACCTGTGCTCCTTGTGCATATGAACAAAGCCCCTAAGCAGTTAACTGACCTTCTTAATCCCAGGTGTTCTCTATCAAGTTCAATTCCTGAGGAGCAGAGAAGGAAGCCAAAAGGGAAGGATATCATTATAGCACAACATTTGTGATTATATTTGCCAGGGAAGGCAGTGTATCTTGAGTAGAAAATGGGCTGGAGCTCAGAGGAATTGGAAGATATCAAAATGACCCTTACAAATGGCACCTGGGGCTCTGATCCTCTTCAGATATTGTGGGGAGAAGTTTTTGTAGCTGGTTTTTCACCTTCCCTTTTTGGAGGAGGGCAATAGGAGGATCAGGAGATACCCTTTTCTGCAATCTTTTGTTTTCTCTCATCTATTTGTTTTCAAAAGAAAAAACAAAACAAAACCAAAAAACAACCAAAACCTGGTGGTTCAAGATCTCCTGGCTTAAAGTGCTATAAAGGATTCCCTAAGGCTTCTAAGGGGCTTCCCTGGTGGCTCAGAGGTTAAAGAGTCTGCCTCTAGAGAAGGAAATGGCAACCCACTCCAGTATTCTTGCCTGGAGAATTCCATGGACGGAGGAGCCTGGTGGGNGTGCTATAAAGGATTCCCTAAGGCTTCTAAGGGGCTTCCCTGGTGGCTCAGAGGTTAAAGAGTCTGCCTCTAGAGAAGGAAATGGCAACCCACTCCAGTATTCTTGCCTGGAGAATTCCATGGACGGAGGAGCCTGGTGGGCTACAGTCCATGGGGTTGCAAAGAGTTGGACTTGACTGAGCGACTTAACTAACTAAGGGTTGTAAATCTGTTGCAGCTGACAGCAATATGGTCTGAGTGTCTAACAGACAGGCCTTGAGAGTCTAACAGACTTGGGCTTAAGTAATATTTCTGCTCCTCCAAACCAAGTGAACTTCAAGAAATACGTAATCACTTGATTTATTCATTTCGCTGTGTCAGGTCTTAATTGCAGTTTATGAGAACTTTAGTCTCTAGTTGTGGTGCACCATGCTCAACAGCTTAACCACTTTAAATTATAATACCCTCAACTGTGAAACACAGGTAATAATAGCTACCTTAGAGAGTTGAGAGGATTCAATAAGATCATATACCTGGGGAAAGCATTCAAAGAATTGTAGCATTTATAAAATACACTAATACTATTCAACTTATTGTCTTGGTTTGAAAGTTCAAGTACCTTTGTAATAAATAACTCTAATGGATCATTATCTTTGCGTGCATGCTCAGTTGGAGAGAAGTCTGGACTCTTTTGTGACCCCATGGACTGCAGCCCTGCCAGGCTCCTCTCTCCATGGGATTCTGCAGGCAAGAATAATGGAGGGAGTTGCCATTTCCTTCTTCAGGTGATCTTACCAACTCAGGGATAGAACCCGGGGGTCTCCCAGGTTTCAGGCAGATTATTTACCACTGAGCCACCTAGAAAGGCTTGTCATTAGCTTTCATGGACTGCTTTCTCTGAAGGAATGATTTTCGTTTTATATGGGCCTTATCACCTTCCATTTTATCCTCCTTTTAAGAAGATGAAAAAGTGTTTTGAAGTATTCTCTGTGCTTTTGAAGCAGCAAATTGGGAGAGGGAAAGAAGATACTCAAATTGCTTACCTTCATTCTAGCAAACCCTGGATTTGCAATTAATAGTTTGAATGGGAAAAATGATTCTTGGCCAGTTTTAGCAATGCCAAAGCAACTGCTCTGTAGTCCACGTTTCTATTTAGTTTTTTTTTTTAATTGTACTCTCATTTGTTATAATAATTCATATTTATATATTTGGTATGTATTAAGTATATATATATATACACATAGACTTTCTTTACTATTTTATGGTATAGTAAGTAGAAGTCAAAGCCTCAAAGAACCTGAAGCTGTTATTTAACTCACATACATTTGAGGGACTATGCCAGGTACTAGGCATACTTCCATGCCAAGATTTTAGTACACTATTCAGCAGACTGGACCTTTACCAAGGTCAAACATTTGAAAATGAAAGAAGAGACAATTTCAGTGTCTCATTAGTAGAGAAATGGTTAAACAAATGCTAGCAAATTCATCAACAGAATGCTGTGCAGCTGTTAAAAACAAGGAAAAGCTGTATGCATCGAGTTGTAAATATCTCTAAGACATTAAATGAAAAAAGCAAGTCTGAGAACTATGCACATTACATAGCTCCATTTAGGTTAAAAGATATCACATTATCATATCCAATCATAAGTATATGTCAAAAATATACATTTTATCTCTAGATTTATATCTATCCCATGGACAACAAAAACTAGAAGAATACCCACCACCTGTGACTCTGGGGAAAGAAACAGTTAAGGAGGAATTTATTGTTTTGCTCTAACAATTATGCATTATTTGAATCGCTTAGAATGTATTCCTGTTTACTTCTATGCATTTTTGAAAAGATGAATAAACACCAAATAATTGGAGTAAGATCAGGATAACATGAATCTTTTAAAAATTATTTCTAATTATGATAAAATTTAAAAAACATAAAAATTTACCATTTGACTAATTTTGAGTGTACAATACAGTGGTGTCAAGTTTATTCACATTGTTTTGCTATCAACACCATCCACATCCAGAACTCTTTGCCTTTCAGTACAAACTGAAATTGTACTCATCAAGCAGTTACCCCAGAGAATACAATGGCACCCCACTCCAGTGTTCTTGCTTGGAGAATCCCAGGGACAGAGGAGCCTGGTAGGAGGCCGTCTATGGGGTAGCGCAGAGTCGGACACGAAGCGACTTAGCAGCAGCAGCAGCAGCAGCAGCAAGCAGTTACCCATTTGCTCCTCCCACAATCTTTCTTGCTTTTAAGATTTTTTTTTTTAATTTTCATACAATAGAAAGTGTAAATTTTACTTTTCTTTCACTAGGGTAACACCGTTTCCCAAGAAAACGATACAACTTTCCACATTATTTCATAGCCAAAGGAACTACATCTGTTTGCTGGTGCTTTGGGTTCATTCTGCAATAGACAATTAGCTTCCAAGCCTCTTCACAGAGTAAACAGTTCTGGTGGCGCCTCTTGATGACGTGCTGGTTTGCACGTGCCTGCTTTAAAAAACTTGAGTCGGCTGCATGTGTGGGAGCAGGAGGTTGGAGAGACACTAGGTCAAGGCTCTGCGTGGCTTTGCAACCACTGGGCCCTCAACCCGAAGGGGCTCCCAACAGGAGTGTGGTGTGTGTGGGGGGCTTCCTTGTGCAACAGCTCTGACTTAGGGGAGGTTTCGTGGTTAGAAACCACCATTTTCCTTAGGAAAGCTGTTGCCATTTTATGGGTGAATCTGTGTGGTCAGCAGCAGCCCTGCTGACAGCTTTTGGAAGCCACCCACACTGGGAAGATTCGCAACTTGCCTTCCAGCTACTGTTCCTGTGAATTTGACTTCTCCAGGTACTTCATATAAGTGGAATCATGAAGGATTTGTACTGCTGTGACTAGTTTATTTCACTCAGCATGTCCTCAGCCTCTGTATTATGCCCTCAAGTTTTGTCCGTGTTGAATTTCCTTCCTTTTCTAGGCTGAATAATATTTCTGTGTGT
>SJYV01038051.1:254645-276618 GCA_006410875.1 Neotragus pygmaeus | reverse complement strand
ACACATAGACTTTCTTTACTATTTTATGGTATAGTAAGTAGAAGTCAAAGCCTCAAAGAACCTGAAGCTGTTATTTAACTCACATACATTTGAGGGACTATGCCAGGTACTAGGCATACTTCCATGCCAAGATTTTAGTACACTATTCAGCAGACTGGACCTTTACGAAGATCAAATATTTGAAAATGAAAGAAGAGACAATTTCAGTGTCTCATTAGTAGAGAAATGGTTAAACAAATGCTAGCAAATTCATCAACAGAATGCTGTGCAGCTGTTAAAAACAAGGAAAAGCTATATGCATCGAGTTGTAAATATCTCTAAGACATTAAATGAAAAAAGCAAGTCTGAGAACTATGCACATTACATGACTCCATTTAGGTTAACAGATATCACATTATCATATCCAATCATAAGTATATGTCAAAAATATACATTTTATCTCTAGATTTATATCTATCCCACGGACAACAAAAACTAGAAGAATACCCATCACCTGTGACCCTGGGGAAAGAAACAGTTAAGGAGGAATTTATTGTTTTGCTCCAACAATTATGCATTATTTGAATCGCTTAGAATGTATTCCTGTTTACTTCTATGCATTTTTGAAAAGATGAATAAACAACAAATAATTGGAGTAAGATCGGGATAACATGAATCTTTTAAAAATTATTTCTAATTATGATAAAATTTAAAAAACATAAAAATTTACCATTTAACTATTTTTTAGTGTACAATACAGCAGTATCAAGTTTATTCACATTGTTTTGCTATCAACACCATCCACATCCAGAACTCTTTGCCTTTCAGTACAAACTGAAATTGTACTCATCAAGCAGTTACCCCAGAGAATACAACGGCACCCCACTACAGTGTTCTTGCCTGGAGAATCCCAGGGACAGAGGAGCCTGGTAGGAGGCCGTCTGCGGGGTCGCGCAGAGTCGGACGCGACTGAAGCGACTTAGCAGCAGCAGCAAGCAGTTACCCATTTGCTCCTCCCACAATCTTACTTGCTTTTAAGATTTTTTTTTTTTTTTCATAGAACAGAAAGTGTAAATTTTACTTTTCTTTCACTAGGGTAACACTGTTTCCCAAGAAAACGATACAACTTTCCACATTATTTCACAGCCAAAGGAACTACATCTGTTTGCTGGTGCTTTGGGTTCATTATGCAATAGACAATTAGCTTCCAAGCCTCTTCACAGAGTAAACAGTTCTGGTGGCGCCTCTTGATGACGTGCCTGGTTTGCACGTGCCTGCTTTAAAAACTTGAGTCGGCTGCATGTGTGGGAGCAGGAGGTTGGAGAGACACTAGGTCAAGGCTCTGTCGTGGCTTTGCACCCACTGGGCCCTCAACCCGAAGGGGCTCCCAACAGGAGTGTGGTGTGTGTGGGGGGCTTCCTTGTGCAACAGCTCTGACTTAGGGGAGGTTTCGTGGTTAGAAACCACCATTTTCCTTAGGAAAGCTGTTGCCATTTTATGGGTGAATCTGTGTGGTCAGCGGCAGCCCTGCTGACAGCTTTTGGAAGCCACCCACACTGGGAAGATTCGCAACTTGCCTTCCAGCTACTGTTCCTGTGAATTTGACTTCTCCAGGTACTTCATATAAGTGGAATCATGAAGGATTTGTACTGCTGTGACTAGTTTATTTCACTCAGCATGTCCTCAGCCTCTGTATTATGCCCTCAAGTTTTGTCCGTGTTGAATTTCCTTCCTTTTCTAGGCTGAATAATATTTCTGTGTGTATGTGTGTCACATTTTGTTTAAGCGTTTTCAAAGTCTTTCTAAAGTGATTTTTCAATTGGCTATAATAAAAATGTGGTTAAGGGATAGTGTTCTGTTTAAGGAAGATTGGCATAATCTCTCAGAGTTGCAAAAAAACACTCCACCACCACTCCCCCTCCTTTTTTTGTGGTCATTAGGAATATGAATCAAAGAATTGGAAAACTGAATACTTGCTCTGTTCTATTGGAGAATGGATAATTCAAGTAAGACCAGACAAATATGGCATAACCTCACTATTTGAGTCTTATGTCAAGCATTTCATCACATGTAAATTTTTTAGTGCCATTCTGTTTAAATTCCTGAAGGAATCAATTAAGTGGACTTTTAGGATATTTTACAAAAAGAGTCATTAGGAAGGCAGGGCTTTAAATTTTGCCTAGTTTACCCTGTATCCGGAGACATAACTAAAACTTTATTATATAAAAGAATGGAGGAAATTGAAAACAGGATTTCAGGATGTTAACAAAACAGCATCCCTGTACACATAATATTTATATTGCCAAATGCCAGTAGGAATTCCTTTTGCATTTTATTTTTGCCTAATTACTTATGTCAGGAATTCTGAGACAATTAGGAGCCAAAAAGGAAAGAAAAAATTTTCCCACGTTCTTCTCTTTATTAAATACTTGCGGGCTAGTTGTCTATAATCCACAGATTTCCAAAGGATATGCTTCAGGTGTTCTTCAAAAATAATTGAAATCTTCTGTTCTCCTTTTGTATTAATACAAAGGTAACATAATAACTTACTTCCACCAATCAGGATATTATATAATTTCAGACAAGAACTGTGGTAGCTTTACCAAGGTCACCATCAGAGTTGAGGAAGGCTAGAGACCATGTCTTTTTCTCTCTGTGGCATATTCCACCTTTATTTTTCCTTTGCCCCATTTCCCTTCTTACTCTGTTCTCTCTTTCTCATTCAGCCATGTAGTTGTATATCTTCAGGCTGTGATCTTCACTGGAAGTAACAGAGTAATCTTTCACTTGTGATGACTTAGAGTTAATTCTAGTTTTCAGACTCATTTATTGTATCAATAACAACTACAGCTTTTTCCACTCCCAAAGGCTATGAGAAAAGATATGTTTCCATAGCTTGGCTATTGTGAATAAATACTTCAAAAATGATGGGATATAGCTCTTCAAAATTCTGTTTTCATTTCTTTTGGGCTTATACTCAGAAGTGGAATTGCTGGACTGTGGGCTAGATCCTTTCATTGGAGGGACTGATGTTGAAGCTGAAACTCCAATACTTTGGCCACTTGATGCGAAGAACTGACTCATTTGAAAAGACCCTGATGCTGGGAGAGATTGAAGGCAGGAGGGGAAGGGGATGACAGAGGATGAGATGTTGGATGGCATCACTGACTCAATGGACATGAGTTGGAGTAAACTCTGGGAGTTGGTGATGGACAGGGAGGCTTGGCATGCTGCAGTTCATGGGGTCACAAAGAGTTGGACACGACTGAGTGACTGAACTGGGGTAGATCTATTTTTAATTTTTTTGCGGAACTTTCATATTGTTTTCCACAGTGGTTGGACCGGTTTACATTTTCAGCAACAGTGTTAATGTGGGCTTCCTTTTTAACATATTTTTTTTTTTTGCCAGCATCTCTTCTTTCTTGATGTTAGCCATTCTAACAGGTATGAGGTGGTATCTCAGTGTGGTTTTAATTTGTGTTCCCCTGATGACTAGTGATGTTGAGCATCTTTTTCTGTGTGTGTTGGCCCTTTTGATGTCCTCTTTGAAAAAAAAAACCCTATTTAGTTCTTTTGCTCACTTTTTACCTGAATATTTGTTTTTGTTTGTTATTAACTTGTATGAGTTCTTTATAAATGCGGGTATGAACTCTTTATCTGATACATGGTTTGCCAAATTTTCTCCCTTTTTGTAGGTAATCTTTTCATTTTATTTTTTAAAATTGGTACTGTATTTAAAAATTTTTACTGATTACAGCAAAGTGAATCAGGTATATATATTCTTTCTTCCTAAATATTCTTTTCCCATATAGGCCACTACAGAGTATTGAGTAGAGTTCCCTGTGCTATACAGCAGGTTCTAATTAGTTATCTAGTTTTTAAAATTTATTTTTGATTATAGGAGAATAGCTTTCTACTGTACAACATGAATAAGCTTTAAGTATACATATATCACCCTCTCTTGAACCTCTCTCCCATCCCCTCATCCCACCCCTTTAGATCATCACGGGGCATGGAGCTGAGCTCCCAGTGTTATATAGCGGCTTCCCACCAGCTGTCTGTTTTACACATGGTAGTATGTCAGTGCTACTCTCTTAATTGTTTCTTTTGCTCTGGGAAGCTTTTGAGTTTTGTAGTTTCACTTGTTAATTCTTGGTTTTGTTGTCTGTGCTTTTGGCATCATGTCCAAAAAAACTGTTGCCAAGACCAATGTCAAGAAGCTTCTTTCCTATATTGTCTTCTAGGATTGTTATTGTATCAGGTTTTATGTTTAAGTCATTGATTCATTTCAAGTTACCGTTTTATCAATAATGTGAGATAAGGATCCCGTTTTTCTGATCTGTGTGTACTTCTCCAGTTGCCCCAGCATTATTTCTTGAGAACACTGTCTTTTCCCTGTTGAGTATTCTTGGCTTCCTTGTTGAATATTGGTTAGCTGTATACGCCAGGATATAATTCTGGGCTCTGTGTTCTGTTCCATTGGTTTATGTGTCGATTTTTGTGCCAGTTCCCAGTTCCATACTGTTCTTATTGCTACGGCTTTGTTGTACAGTTTGAAATCAGGAAGCACAATACCTCCAACTTAATTCTTTTTCTCAGGATTGCTTCAGCTATTCAAGGTCTTTTGTGGTTCCACACAAATTTTAGGATGGTTTCTTCTGTTTCTGTGAAGACTGACATTAAAGTTTTGATGAGAATTGCCTTGAATCTGTAGATGGCTTTGAGCAGCATAATTTAACATTTTGGTTCTTCCAATCCATGGACATGGGGTTTAAAAAAATTGTGTCTTCTTTGATTTCTTTCAGCAAATCTTAGAGTTTTAATGATATAGATATCTCAGTTCCTTGGTTAAATTGAACTCTATAAATATTTGATTTATGATGCTATTATGAATGGGATAGTTTTACTTTTTTTCAGGTGGTTCATCATTATTGTAAAGGAATGCAGCTGATTTCTGTATGTTACTTTTGTATCCTACTACTTTACTAAAACTGTTGATTAGTTCCAAGAGTTTTATTTTTGCTGACTCTTTGTAGTTTTCTGTATATAAAATCATATTATCAATCATAATCAGCAAAAAGTAATAGTTTATGTCTTCCTTTCTGACTTAGAAGCCTTTTATTTCTTTATCTTGCCTAATTGCCCTGGCTAGAACTTCTGTACTGAATTGAATAAGAGAGGTGAGAGTGGGCATCCTTGGCTTGTTTCTGATCTCAGAGGAAAAGGTTTTCAATTTTTTCTATTGTGTACAGTGTTAGCTGTGAGTTTGCCAAATGCGACTTTTATTATGTTGAAGTGTGTTCCTTCTATACCCATTTGTTAAAAGATTTTTTTTTATCATGAAAGCATATTATATCCTGTCAAATGCTTTTTTTGTGTCTATTGTAATGATTATGTGATTTTTAAAATTTTTTGATGGGATAAATTATAGTAATTGACTTTTGTATGTTGAACCATTATTGCATTTCAGGATGAATCCCACTGAGCATGGCACATTATACTTTTACTGTTTTCTTAAATTCAGTTTGCTAATATTGTATTGAGAATTTTTGCATCTGTGTTCATCAGGGGTACTGATCTATAGTTTTCTTGTGGTTACTTTACCTGGTTTTGATGTCAGGGTAGTGTAATAGGGGTGGGACAGGAGCATGGCCTTTGGCCTGTGTGGCAGCGGTCTCAACGGTAGCAATTTTCCTGGGTGGCAGTCTATAGGAGCCTGCCCCCCATTTGCTTGCTTGTCCCCTTCTCTGGAGCAGTTGCGAAGCAGGGCCTGCCCAGCAGGGCACTGAGGAGGGGGACTGGAAGAGAAGGCTGTAGCAGCATCAGGCGCACACAAAGCTGCACACACAGCTTCTTGCTTAGGTGAGTCTGGGCTGTTTCAGGAAGCAGAGTAGGTGCACGGATAGGTAGACCAGCAGACTGGCAGAGATGGTGATGCTGTGTCTGACCGTGAGTTAGGGAGACCCTCTGTTGGTGTGAAAGGCCAGTTGAAGATGCTGTGGCTAGAACATTGTGATCTGACCGTGACCTGACCTTGACCTAACCCACATGAACAGCTGCAAGAACAAAGGAACAGACACCAAGAATTTTGCAACAACTAAGCACACCCCTCCCTCACCTTGCCTATAAGAGGGCTTTGCTGAACGCCTTTGGGGAGTTCAAGGTTTTTTAAAGGCATGAACCACTCGTCTCTTTGCATGGCCCTGCAGTAAACCTCTTTTGGCTTCAGACTCCAATGTTTTGGTATTGTTTGTCTTCACTGTGTGTTGGGTGCACAGACTTGCATTCAGAAACAGTAATGCTGGCGTCATAGGATGAATTTGGAACTGTTCTTTTTCCTCCATATTTTGGAAGCATCTGAGAAGGATTGGTGTTAACTCTTCTTTAAATATTGGCTAGCATTCACCAGTGAAGCTGTCTGGTACTGGAGTTTTCTGTGTTGGGAGATTTCTGTTGCTGATTAAATCTCTTTACTCATTATTGGCCTCCTTATATTTTCTATTTCTTCCTGATTGAATCTCAGTAGGTTGTGTTTCTAGAAATGTATCCAGTTCTCCTGGGTTACGTAACTTATTGGCATGTAATTATTCATAGCAGTCTATGTATTTTTGTATAATATTAGTTGTAATGTTGCCTCTTCAATTTCTAATTTTGTTTAAATCTTCTTTTTCCTTGGGTAATCTTTCCAACATTTGTCTATTTTGTTTGCCTTTGCAAAGAACTAGAACATGCTTTTGTTCCTTTCTATTGTTTTCTTGGCCTCTATTTCATGTATTTCTTCTCTGAGCCTTACTGTTTCCTTCCTTCAGCTGACTGTGTGCTTGATTTGATCTTTGTCTAGGTCCCTGAGGTGTAAAGTTAAGTATTTTAGTCAAAATCCATGTAATTTCTTAATATGTGTGTTTATTGCTGTAAACTTTTCTCTCAAAATGCTTTTGCTCCCTCTCACAAGATATTATATATTGAATTTCCATTTTCACTTATTTTAAGATAATATTTCATTTTTATTTTTTTGACCAATTGGTTGTTTAGAAGTGTGTTACTTTGTTTCCATACGTTTGTCTTTCATGTTGTTGATATCTAGTTTCATATCATTATAATCAGAAAAGATGTCATAATTTAAATCTTCTTGAATTTGTTTACATTTGTTTTGTGTCCTATTATAGATATATCCTGCAAAATGTTCCATGTGCCTTTAAGAAAAATATGTATTTTGCTGCTGTCGGATGAAATGTTAAGTGTATATTTGCTAAGTTCATTTGTTCTAAATTATTGTTTGGGCTTCCCTGGTGGCTCAGCTGGTAAAGAATCTGCCTGAAATGAAGGAGACCTGACTTTGATCCCTGGGTTGGGAAGATACCCTGGAGAAGGGAATGGCTACCCACTCTATTATTCTGGCCTGATTAACTCCAACATTAATTGCTGATTTTTCTGCCTGGCTGTCTATTGTTTCCTGATAGTGGGATATTGAAATCTCCTAATATGATTGTATTATTGTTTAGGTTTCTCTTAAGATCTATTGTATTTGCTTAATATATCGGTGTTCAGTGTTAAGAAGATATATATTTTTTTGAGCACATATATAATTGCTACATCTTGATGTCTTGACCCCTTTTTCATTTTATAATGATCTTGTTTGTCTCTTGCTACCATTTTTTGACTTGAAGTCTATTATGTTTTATAGGAGTATGACTGTGCCCACTTTCTTTTGGTTTCTTCTTGCTTAGACTATCATCTTCAACCCTTCCCTTGAGACTATGTGTATCTTTAGAGCTGAAGTGAGTCTTCTGTAGGTAAAATATGGTTGGATCTTGTTTTTTAAATTCATACAGTTATTCTGTATTTTTTGATTAGTAAGTTAAATCTATTTAAATTTAGAATGATTATTGATGTGTAATAATATATTACTGCCATTTTATCTTTTCTGGTTATTTTGTATCTCCCTTTTTTCCCCCTTTCTCTTTCTATCTCATTTGTAAGTTGGCGGTTTTCCATAGTGATTTATTCAGTCTCTTTTTTTTATGTTTTGTGTCTCTGCTGTATAGTTTTGCTTTGTGTTACCATAAGGTTTACATAAAACATCTCATAAATAAAGACCCCTTTTTATGCTTTATAGCAACTTACTTTCAATCATAAATGTTCCATTCTTGTTCCTCTTCTATGTTTTGTGTCACAAATTATCTCTCTTTAAGCTGTGAGTTTATTACCAAATAATTGAAATAAGTATAGTTATTTTAAATTATTTAGTTTAATGTTTATGCTTAAATTGTTTAACATACTTCTAAAATAGAGGCTTTATTTTATATTAAAATTTATAATAAAATTAAAATATTTAAACATATTAAAGTTAAAATGTATTTTATATTAAATTATAAATTATTACTTTATAAGTTAATTTGGTAAATTTTATAAATTTATAACTTAAGTTATATGAAAATACATTTTATATGATTTTATAGTAAAGGGACCTTATTTTATATTAAACTGGGGTTTTCCCAGTAGCTCAGTGGTAAAGAATCTGCCTGTAGTTTAGGAGCTGTAGGAGATGCGAGTTCGATCCCTGGGTTGGGAAGATCTCCTGGAGAAGGGAATGGCACCCTACTCCAGTATTCTTGCCTGGAGAATCCCATGGACAGAGAAGCCTCGTGGCCTGCAGTCCATAGGGTTGCCAAGAGTTGGACAGGACTGAGTGACTAAGCACACACACACAAAATAAAGTTATACTTTTCTAATTCCAGCTGTCTATATATATATTAATCAGAGTTTTTTGTACTTTTGAATTCATTTCAACTTGAGTTCCCTCCAACCTTTTTCATAAGGTACATCTGGTAGTTGTGAATTCCTGCAGCTCTTTTTTGTCTGGGAAAGCTTTTATTTTTCCCTCATATCTGAAGGATAACTTTGTTGGATTGAGTATTCTTGGCTGGCAATTTTTGTCTTTGGATAATTTGAATATATCAATCTACTTTCTCATGGCTTGTAGATTTTCTACTGAGAAATCCAATAATGGCCTAAATGGGAGTTCTTTGTAGATTACTTTTCCCCCTACATCTTAAAAAATAAAATTCTTCATCATTAACTTTGGCAATTTCATTATGATGTGTCTTATAAAGTCTATTTGCATGGAGATAATAAAGTGTTCTGTTAGCTTTGTGGACTTGTGTTAATATATCCAGTTCTTTCCCCAGGTTTAGAAAGTTCTCAGCTATTGTTTTTTAAAACAAAATCTCTGTCCCCTTCTTTTTTCCTTCTATAAACCCATTATTCTTATGTCGGATTTTCTAAGGGAGTCTGAAAATTTGCATAGGGGTTCTTCACTTTTAAAAAATCTTTGTTCTCTTTCATCTTGCGTTTGAAACATTTCTCAATTCCTAACTTTCAGGTTGCTTATTCTCTCTTCTATCTGATCTGCTCTGCTTTCAATTCTTCATCGCTTTTTCTTTTTATTGTATTTAGTTTTTCAGGTCTAAGATTTCTATTTGGTTCTTTTTAAAAATTTACATCTCTTTAGTAAAGTGTTAATTTTATTCCTGAGTTCATTGCCTTTTTTGAGTGTTCTTGTAATATGTTGAAATTCTTCATAATAACTGAATTCTCTGTCATATTACAATATTTTGTGTCCAGATTCAGTTGCAGGAAAATTGTCATTTTGTTTTTGTGATACCATGATTTTCCATAGTGCTTGATGAAATGTGCCTCTGCTGCTGCATTTTAATTAGCAAGCAACTTTTATTTTAGGTGTTAAGGCTGTGTTTAATTCTAACAGTTTAACAAGTTGTCAGTTAGAAGACTTTCTTTTGTTTTCCAGAAGGTGGCACTAGAGCACAAGTTTTTGGTTTCTGTTATTGGTACTGAAGATGGTGACTGCAGCCATGAAATTAAAAGATACTTGCTCCTTGGAAGAAAAGCTATGACCAACCTAGACAGCATATTAAAAAGCAGAGACGTTACTTTGCCCACAAACGTCTGTCTAGTCAAAGCTATGGTTTTTCCAGTAGTCATGTATGGATGAGAGCGTTGGATTATAAAGAAAGCTGAGCACTGAAGAATCGATGCTTTTGAACTGTGGTATTGGAGAAGACTCTTGAGAGTCCCTTGGACTGCAAGGAGATCCAACCAGTCCATCCTAAAGGAAATCAGTCCTGAATATTCACTTGAAGGACTGATGCTGAAGGTTAAACTCCAATACTTTGGCCACCGGATGGGAAGAACTGACTCACCGGAAAAGACCCTGATGCTGAGAAAGATTGAAGGCAGGAGGAGAAGGGGATGACAGAGCATGAGATGGCTGGATGGCATCACCGACTCAATGGACATGAGTTTGAGCAATCTCCTGAAGTTGCTGATGGACAGGGAAACCTGGCATGCTTCAGTCCGTGGGGTTGCAAAGAGTCAGGCACGACTGAGCGACTGAACTGAACTGAACTGGTGCTGACTTGTAGCTAAAGTTGGGAGTGTGCCTATTTTTTTTTTTTTTTTTAAGTTGGCATTAAAAAAAAAATAAAGTTGGTGGCGAGAGTTTGGGGAGGTGTATTCTTAGCACTTGGGTTCTTGCCCAGTAGAGGGAGTCCCAGAAGGAGTGGAGGAGTACAAGATGTCCATAGGCAGACAACTTGGGCAGACGGTGTGAAATGTATTCCTTCAGTTCTCTGTCTTCCTCCCTTTACTTTCCCTCTGCCTAGTCATGGAGACCTCTCTTCAGAAGTCTGATTGCAGGAGAGCAGTGGGACCTTCTCCTGCAGCTCTTGTGGCCAGGCAGAATTTTAGCTCAATGTCCTCTGCTAGAGGGGTTGCCACTGCCACCACCACTGGCCCAAGGCTACTGCTGCCGCACCTTGGTTGACTCTGCAGCCTCCACCCTGGCCTAATTCACCCACTTTTGGGTGCATTTCTGAAGTGTTCTGGTGTGTTGTGTTAAGGAACTTGGATCGGTTATAGATATCCAATTAGTTTTAAATTGAAGAGGAGAGAGAAAAAAAACAACTCACACCAACCACCATGATGCTGGCCCCAGTCTTCTTAAATCATCATTTTTAACCTCATAATGTGGCTAATGAAATGCCATCTCTACTATGCTTTCAATGGTATGCTTTCATTATTCATGTAATATTTAGAGGGTTGTTTCTTTTTAAACCAGTTATCTATGTTGTGGTGGTTAATTTGGTTAGAAATAAAGTTAATGTTGATAAAATTAGAAATAGAATTTCATGAATTCAGTTAACTGAGCAAATTAATAATATATTATTTTGAAATACTCAAAAAGCATACACATAAACCATCAGGATATTTTGTGTTCCATAAGAGAGAATTTGATCCCATCACATAGTATGAATTAGGGATCCAGTAATCATCCTTATTATAATAAAAGCCTAATTTCTTTTCTGTTTTTAATGAAAATAATATAAANACACATAAACTTTCTTCCATCAGGATATTTTGTGTTCCATAAGAGAGAATTTGATCCCATCACATAGTATGAATTAGGGATCCAGTAATCATCCTTATTATAATAAAAGCCTAATTTCTTTTCTGTTTTTAATGAAAATAATATAAATTCTAATATGTTCTTTATACTTATGAAAAGGGCAGTTTTCACACCCAGACTTAGAGACATCCCCTATAGAATAAAATCCACACTCCTCAATGTAACTGTTATTTGGGGTTAGTGTTTGTATGATCTATATTTTCCATCAGTTTCCTTTTAGCCTGCTCAAGTGTTTATACTCAACACAGGTTTATAGCTTATACTTGGGTCTTGCATTTGAATTTAACAATATTTTTCTTTTAATTGAAGTATTTATATTTAATGTAACTATCAACTTGTTCAGCTTTTAAATTTACCATCTATTTGTTTTCTGTTTACCCCATCTGTTTTTTTTTTCTTTTACCATTTTAATCTCTTCTTTTGAATAGAGGTTAGTGTATATCTTTAATTTCAGTGTTGATTTATCTCTTTTTTTTTGTATTGATTTTCAAATTTTATCTTAATATATTGCAATCGACCCTTCAGTATTATATCACCTTTATAATAGTATACTTTCATTCTTACCATTCTTGGTGCTCTTGTCATGTGTTTTATTTTATATTTGTCATAATATGTTATTATCATTATTATTATCTTACTTCAGTCAACCATAATTTAAACCAAAATTTAGAATGAGAAAACATTTTATATTTACCACATACTTGGGCTTCCTTGGCGGCTCAGATGTTAAAGAGTCTGCCTGCAATGCAGGAGACCTGGGTTTGATCTCTGCGTTGGTAAGATCTGGAGAAGGGAATGTCAACCCACTCCAGTATTCTTGCCGGGAGAATTCCATGGACAGAAGAGCCTGGCAGGCTTCAGTCCATGGGGTTGCAAAGAGTCAGACGTAAGTGCGCAATGTCAGACTTGACTAACACTTTCACACACTGACTAACATTTTCAGCACCATTACTGCTTTAGTAGAGCTCTAAATTTTCATCTAATATATTAAAATGTATTATAATATTTTTATTTCTGCTAAAAATTTTTTCTGTAACATTTCTCCTAGTGCACAGCTATTGATAACAAGTTCTTTCTTCTTAAGAAAAGCTTTGTCTTTCTTTTTAAACATATTTTTATAAGAAAGTTGTTCCTTTTAGTAGTTTGAAGATGTTTCATCTCATCTGGATTGAATATTTTATGAAGAGAAATCTGTGCTCATTGTTGTCTTTATTCTGTAGTGTTTTAGTGTGCTCCAGAGAAATGGAACCTATAGGATAGATATAGATATAGGTGAATAGATGGATAGGTAGGTAGATAGGTCGATGAGGCAGTTTATTATAGGAGTTGGCCCAAGTGATTATGGAGGCCAGGAAGCCCTCAATTTGTTGTCTTCAAGATGGAAGCCTAAGGACACAGGTAGTATAGTTCCAGTTCAAATCTGAAGGCCTAAGAACCAGGGAAGCCAATTGTATAAGTCCTAATTTGAATCCAGGGATCTAAGAACCAGGAGGACCTATGTAGAAGGACAGGAGAAAGTGGGTATTGCAGCTCATACATGAAAGCAGATTCTTCTCCTTTCACCTTCTTATTCTGTTCAGACCTTCAACCAATGGGATGATGTTTACCCACATCGATTAGGGTGATCTTTTCAATCTACTGATTCAAACATTAAACTCTTTTGGAAACACCCTTAGAGACACACAGAAATAATGTTTTACCACCTATCTGGGCTTCGCTTAGCCTTTGAGTTGACATAAATGAACTGTCACAGGTAGTTAAAATGGTCCCCTTCCCAACACTTTTTTCTCTTTATTGCTAGGTTTTCATCAATGGATTATGATATGTATGATTTTTATTGTGTTTAACCTGTATTGGTTTCATTTGGCTTCTTGTTTTTTCTGAGATTATAGAGTTCATCTACTTTGAAAAAGTTTTCAGCATTATTTTTCAGATAGTCTTTGTCCTTCACCCCCTTACACACACATTTTGCAGCTCCAGTTAAATATATCTTCAGGCCTCTTAACATTCTTCCATAGGTCACTGGAGAAATTATTTGTTTTTAGTCTTTTTTTCTCTCTCATTCAGAGTGATATTTTCTGTTGCTATGGTCCAGGGTCACTGATGTTTTCTTCTAAAGTGTTTAAGCTTTTATTGGTTCCATGCAGTAACTTTTTTATTTTCCATATCTCCCATGTCTCTCATGTCTATTTTTATTTGTAATGGTTGTTTTAAAGTCCTTGTCATCAATAATTCCATCATTTCTGCCGTCATTTATGAGACTGTTTTTATTTTCTGGTTTTTCTCTAGGTATGTTTCTTGGCATAACTTGCTACTTTTCATTGTGTGGGGCACAGTGAATATTACCTTGTTGAATATCTGGATTTTGTTCTGGCATCAGTTCAGTTCAGTTGCTCAGTCTTGTCCGACTCTTTGCGACCCCACGAATTGTAGCACGCCAGACCTCCCTGTCCATCACCAACTCCCAGAGCTCACTCAGACTCATGTCTATCTAGTCCGTGATGCCATCCAGCCATCTCATCCTCAGTCATCCCCTTCTCCTCCTGCCCCCAATCCCTCCCAGCATCAAAGTCTTTTCCAATGAGTCAACTCTTCGCATGAGGTGGCCAAAGTACTGGAGTTTCAGCTTTACCATCATTCCTTCCAAAGAAGTCCCATGGCTGATCTCCTTCAAAATGGACTGGTTGAATCTCCTGGCAGTGCAAGGGACTCTCAAGAGTCTTCTCCAGCACCACAGTTCAAAAGCATCTATTCTTTGGTGCTCAGCCTTCTTCACAGTCCAACTCTCACATCCATACATGACTACTGGAAAAACCATATTAGCTTGCAAATAGTAAAGTTATAGATTAGCTAAACCCTTTGAGGATTATTTTTTAAAGCAGGTTTAGAATAGTCTAATATAGATTATGCTTTATGCTAAGATGTGTCCCTTTTGGGATTTCTACTGAATGCTTAGTGACCAGTGATGAATCTCTACTTTCACTGGTCAGAGTTTGAATATCTCCCAGCCCTAAAAAAAGTTTTGAATTGGCTGCTTACCACTTACCTTTTATTTTCTCAGTCTCACAAAATTTCATCGTATACTAGAGTGTCTTAGTATTCAGTAAAATGCAAGAGTGAAAAAAAGAAGGTGAAAGTGTTAGTCACTCAGTTGTGACTCTCTGCAACATCATGGACTGTAGCCTGCCAGACTCCTTTGTCCATGGAATTCTCCAGGCAAGAATACTGGAGTGGGTAGTTATCCTTCTCCAGGCATTTCCTTCTTCCAAGCCCAGGGATTGAACCCAAGTCTCCTGCATTGCAGGCAGATTCTTTATCATCTGAGCCACCATGGAAACCTCAAAATGTCAGAAGATCCCCGAATATTTCTAAAGCATCTTTTTCAGCCTGTAGCTCCCTGCTGAAACTTTCATCCATAATTGTAACTACTTCAGATTTCTTGATCTCAGACAAGAAAATTCGGTAGACTTTTGGGTTTTATTTGGGCTTCCTCTCTCTGCATAATGTTCTGGAATGTTACTCCAGCCAGAAACTTGAGACAATTGCAATGCTCATCTTATTTATTTTTCTTCTCTCAGCAATCACAGTCTTCTTTCACTTTGGATGTTTGAAAATAGTTGTTTCATATATTTTGTCCAGCTTTCTAGTTGTTTACAATAATGGGGATTAAGTCTTTTCATGTTACTTCTCCATGACCAGAAATTTGATTCAGTTTGGATAATTTTTTTTAAATAAAAGTATCATTTCATTTTCTTAAAAATGTGTCTAGATGCAGATTTATTTTTATTTATCCTTCTTGTTACATGTTATGAATTTTTATATATGCAGAGTTATGGTCTTTATCAGTTCTCAGAACTTCTTTATTATCATAGACTTATATCTTCTCTACTTCCTCTATTCTTTCATACTGTACTCTGATTAAGCTATTTGTTGAACTTTCTCATTCTGTCTTACATTTTTCTTAAATATCATTATTTATCCTTTTGACTCTAAGTGACTCATTTTGGACAATTTTTTCAAATCTTTTTTCACTTGACAAATATTCGTTTTTATCTGTGTCTCATCTACTATTAATTTATTGAATATATTTATTTAAAATTTAAAAATTTTTATCTTCCCAGTTTTTTGAATTATTTGGTTAATTATCAGATATTTAAATCATTTTATAATGTCTTATTTATTTTTGAATTTTAAACTTCATTTTAATACTCCTTTAAATATTTCAAACATAAGTCTTCTAAAGTCTTATCTAGCAATTCCATTATTCAGATTCCTACAGTGGGCAGTCTCCTGACTTTCACTTATGGTCGGCTTATTTCCTTGTGTAATTGGAACTTATGTGGAATCCTGGAGTCATAAATCAGTATTAATTTTCTCTATGGAGGATTTGCTTTAAATTCTTGCTTCTTCTGAAATTCTGATTGTTACTATGAACCTGGGAGTTAAGTACCTGTCAACTGGCTCTGCCTAATATAGGAATGTAGCATTTAATTGTTACACATTGTCATCTGCTCTGAATACTGTTTAGGGAAAACCCTGCCTTTCTGTATGCTTATTGATTATTCTTATTTTTCAAGTTTCAGTTTACTGTTCTTAATTATTTGTTTTTGTTTTATTCCTGAGATTTCTTTGCTCTTTTGTCATGCTGTTACAATATGTAAGAGCACTGTCATGCTTTTAAAATGCTTGTTACAGTTTGTCTTTATTGGATTGGGAAAGACCTTCTGTGTATCCCAGGTATGTTATCTTCATAGTATAGAAGTAAGGAATCCCTGCCTTTATTTTTAGCTTCATTTCTTGACAGTTCCCTTATTTTATCTTGTGTTCTAGGACAAAATTACTTGATAGTTTAATATGTGGACTCATATACTAATTCCTAGGAATGCCCTTCTAGCACTTGTGTACTTGATACATATTATCTCGTTAAAGTAGCACTGTGTCTTTGAAATTCTCCTAGAGTTATAGCTATCTCATTAATATCACTGATCTTTGTGCATAAATTTGAAAACATGTGCACCACAATGAAATGAAACTATTTGATGTGTTTCCATTCTATTTTAGTTGTATACTTTTTAAGCTAGGGTTTATTTATTTTTTAAATTTTCTTATCTCTTGTGCTTAACATAGTACGGGATACAGAGTGCATATAAGAAATATGTTGAATGAATGGGCATTACTTCAATATAACTGATATCAGGAAAGAGTATTGTTACACATCTGAGGTAATAATATATACCAAGATAAGTGATCATCTCTATGAGTCTAGAAAAAGGAGAACCAAAAATTAAAAAAATTTCAGCAGCCAGGTATAATCTGTGGAGGGATTCCTAATTCTAATTTCTCAATTATGTCATTTGGTACCTTTATTTATTAAAGATAGTTATGTACTCAAAGCAGTCGCTCAGTCATGTGTGACTCTGCGACCCCATGAACCGCAGCAAGCCAGGCCTCCCTGTCCATCACTGACTCCCGGAGTCCACCCAAACCCATGTCCATTGAGTCAGTGATGTCATCCAACCATCTCATCCTCTGTTCTCTTCTCCTCCCGCCCTCAATCTTTTCCAGCACCAGGGTCTTTTCAAATGAGTCAGCTCTTCACATCAGGTGGCCAAAGTATTGGAGTTTCAGCTTCAACATCAGTCCTTCCAGTGAGCACCCAGGACTGATCCCCTTTAGTATTATTCTACCTACTGAGCTATATTCTAGTAGAAATTTGGTTATCTGTGTAAATTTCCTACGTGCAAGAAATAGTCAAAGTGAACACTATAATTTTACCCTCTTAGAATTTACATTTTTCATGTAAAATAATAAATAGCTATTGTATGTTTTTAAAAAATTTTTTCAGCCTATCTTGATAGAAATGGTTATTATATCTGTATCAACTGATAAGCAAATTTATGCATGGACAGTATTGAAAATCATACCCTAGACTTGAAGTAACCTCATAAAGTTGTTTTAGTTTTTATAACATGAGATATAATATTATCAAGTTGTAAAATTCTGAGTTCCACAGCCAAGGGCAACTTTTCTAACATTATATATAACTTTTCCATAAGGCTGGAGGCATTTTTCAGTTAATATTTGAGTCAAGTGGAATCTACTATTTTTATTGACCACAACAACTACCACTAGAATACCTGTAAAATGTGTGCCGGTATAGATGCACAGTTCAGAGAGAGAGCTAAGACACCTGGAGCGAACAGGAGCTAGCACTCAAAGCTGAGACACAAGCTTGCAACTGCTGTTGTGCAGAGTGTCTGATGTGCGGGACAGTGCTAGTCAAAGAACTTGTAGTTTGGAACAGAGAAACCTATAGGCAGAGAACTAACTGATCCTCATTAGGTCAGTTCAAGCACTTACACAAACAGAGATCAGAGCAGCTTTGTAATTGGTTTTAAAAATCATGATAGAAAGAAATATATATTTCAGCCCAGAATGTCATGGATCACAGCAGAGGTCTGTGGAAGGACAGTACAGAGCTGATGGTGACAGACACATTTTCCTTAGCTATCACTGGCTAATGTTTCAGCCTTTCTTAGTGAGGAAGCTTGCAATCAGTGCCAAAACCATATTAGCATTGTAGTTTATTAACACACGCACATACACATACACACACACACATGTATTTTTGCTGAGGTTAAGTGTTTAGAAAATTGTATGCCTTACCACTAAAAATACCCTTTTGTATAAATATATGCAGTTCTTAGTCAAAAGACAAATTTTGGTATTGTTATCTCGATGAGAAGTACACACAAATGAAAATCTCAGGCAAGAATAAAATGCTTGTAGTTGACAGACTTGGTGAGCTGCACATCTAGTGTTGAAATCGCTCTCTCTTGAACTCCAGCCATATACATCCAGTGTCATTTGGGTATCTAATGGAGATATCAAATTTTCTTTTCCATCAAACCTGCTGCTTCTACTTTCTAACCTCTCTGAGTATATGGGAATTTCATCTTTCCAGTTGCTTGTGTCACAATCTTGGAGTTATACTAATTTTTTTTTTTTTTGTACCCTACCTTTAAAATATCAGGAAATTCTGTTGGTTCTACATTTAAAATGTCACTAGTATCAGATGATTTATCCCTGCTGCTACCACTTTTGTCAAAATCACTATCATCTTCTACCTGGATGACTGCAATAACATTAGCTGCTTCCCTTCATTTCATTTTGTTTTATCTAAAGTTTCAGAAGCCCTTAAATCAATGACACATTATTAGTGCTCAGTAAATATTTGTAGAGTGGATGAATAAACAAAATTTTCTTATTTGCTGTGCCTCATCTGAGTAGGCACTCATGTCACTTAAGTTCTCCCAATCATCACTCAGCTGTGACATGAACAGTTAACTTTAAGAAATGGATGTTAAAAATTAGTATAAAATATCTATATACTAAAATACAATGTCTATGTAGTTTACAGGAAATCATAAAATAATTAGAAAATAAAACATTACTATTAGAAGCCTCTTGTTTAGCTTTCCATAACTATATTCCTTTTCCCTCAAAAAGTAAGACACGGTCCTGAATTTTTATCATTTCTTTACTTTCCTAGTAGTTTACCCACAAACTCATGCAATTCTAAAACTATAAAATTTAATTTTGTAATTTTTACTTTTTAAATATAGAATTATCTTCAACATTTCTATGAAATTTTATTTTTTCACTAGCTTTAGTTTAATTGTTCTATGGTATGCCATTTGATATATTCATAGACTTTCAAAAGAGTATGCCGTCTTGTTAAAGTTGATCTGTCTATATAGTAAAGCTTTAGGTACCGCTTTCCCACCTTTACTTTTACCATAGCTACCCCCCTTTTTTTCTTAAAAAATAAAGACATAACCTGTCTTTATAGTACCCTGCAGTGTCAAACCAGAAGAGTTAGAAATATGTTACTTGATAGAGTAAATTAATTTATGTGAGTCGGAAACTGTGATGTCTCTCTTTCTAGGGGCATATGCTTACACAGAGTCACAAGACTTCAGGACTAGAGGAAGGCTTTTAATTACTTCAGAAAGTCGTGCATCAGTTACTTTTACTGCAGTACCCCATCAGAAGACTCAGTGATTGCAGGTGTCACCTGAACACTGAAGAGTTTGTACTGCAAGAGAGAGAGACATTGTCAATCTAGAGACTTAGGTGGGGTAGCTTGCACAGTTGGCCCTCCTCCCCTCCGGAGATAAGGATGGAGACTTTTGCTCTAGAATGTAAGCAGATCCTCTCTGGAGAGAGCAGTGGGTGTTCTCTAGGTTTGTAATCCCTACAGTGGAAACATTCTCCCAGAGAGATGTCACTAAGACCCTCTGGAGATCTCTGTGACTTTCAAGGCTTGTTGACCATTCAGTCATCTTTAATCCAGGTTGCTGGTAGGGTAATTTTGTTCAAAAAGATCTTTTTGCACAGAAATATGAAAATATTCCTAGGACATTGTTTCCTGGCAATATACTGACTAACATAAAGTGTTCTAAATCATTAAAAATTTTTTTATTTGGCTGCACTGGGTCGTTTTTGCAGTGTGCAGGCTCAGTTTCCCCAAGGCAGTGGGATCTTAGTTACCCATCCAAGGATTGAACCCACATCCCCTGCATTAGAAGGCGATTGCTAAGGAGAAGGGGACGACCAAGGATGAGATGGCTGGATGGCCTCACGAACTCGATGGATGTGAGTCTGAGTGAACTCCGGGAGTTGGTGATGGACAGGGAGGCCTGGCGTGCTGCAATTCATGGGGTCACAGAGAGTCGGACACAACTGAGTGACTGAACTGAACCACTGGACAACCAGGGAGGTCCCCTAAATCCCTTTTTAGTCAGTTGTTCCCCATTCTTTGCTTTTAACAGATTTGAGGGAATGCTTGAAATGTCAGCTGATAGCTCATTAAAGGAGAAGGCAATGACACCCCACTCCAGTACTCTTGCCTGGAAAATCCCATGGACGGAGGAGGCTGGTAGGCTGCAGTCCATGGGGTCACTAAGAGTTGGAGACGACTGAGCGACTTCACTTCTCTTTTCACTTTCATGCGTTGGAGAAGGAAATGGCAACCCACTCCAGGGTTCTTGCCTGGAGAATCCCAGGGATGGGGGAGCCTGGTGGGCTGCTGTCTATGGGGTTGCACAGAGTCAGACATGACTGAAGCGACTTAGCAGCAGCTGCAGCAGCTCATTAAAAATTACTTTTTTAATAGTAGATCACTATGTGATTTGGATATTTTGACCCAGAAGCCCAGGAGTTCAGATACTACTCTTAAAAAACTTTGTGTTCTCATATGCTTATATATGAGACTATGTGTTATCTTGTATAAAAATGAAAAATAGAAACAATTGATGCTGATCTATGTCCTATTCTAGCAAAATTTAATACTAATGTGAGGGATTCCCAGGTGGTGCCAATAGTAAAAATATAGGAGATATAAGAGGTACCGGTTCAATCTCTGGGTGGGAAAGATCCCCTGGAGAAGAGAATGGCAATCCACTCCAGTATTCTTGCCTGGAAAATCCCATAAACAGAGGAGACTGGTGGGCTACAGTCTGTGGGGTCGCAAAGAGTCAGACATGACCGAGTACACGTGCACACACATAGATATATGAACTTACTGAAAAAAATTGATCTATTTCTAGTAAAAAAAAATACTTTTAATAATTAACAAATGCCATATTTGTTATTCAGTTGTGTAGTAATAATTATTATAGTGATATCTTGATCGAGGAGAAAATGTTTAACCCTTAACTTGGTTCATTTGTTACCTCTTAAAGAACTTTTAAAGTAATTATTCTCTTACCTTCACCTGCACACACAACAAATACAATTTTTTCATAGTACTCATAATACTATATTTACTTCTCAACTTATTTTTCTGTCTTCTTGTTCTCCTAGAATCTTTGTGAGTTTGAGTTTGGTGACATCAGGGCCCAGCACAGTACCTGATGGAATATAAATACAGTAAATGTTCTGTTAAAAGCATATGTACAGAAAGAAGGGGAATCACAGAGGGCTGAGGGTGTCTGAAAGTTATGGAGGAGTCCCAGAAGTGGAATTTACGTTGGACTTCATTGGAAGTTACAATAGGATTAATATGATGCTCACGGGAGAGTGTATTTCAGAGAAGGGCATGTACAACTTAAGCGTCTTTCTTGAAAAATAGCAATAGATTTATAAGGAAGTAAAGTCACGTATTTGTATTTCACTTTCATTTCCAGCATACCTATAGTTTGGTAGGACTCTTCTGGAGGAAAAGAGTTGCAGGAGTGAAAGGTCAGTAAAAATCTGCCTTATTTTCACCCAGCCTCAAATCACGTGTTCAACTGGAGCTTATTCTTTTATTTTGGTTGCTCTTCAAAAACTGTATCATGGGTCACCTAAATTAATATTTAAGAGAAGCTCACATGGAGATGGATTGCCATTTAAAAATGAACTGAATATCACTGGCACCATGAATTGAGTAGTAGTCAGTGGTAGGTATTAAATAACCAAAAAAAAAAAAAAAAAAAAAAAAAAATTAAAAAAAAGCCAAAAACC
>SJYV01038051.1:238924-254541 GCA_006410875.1 Neotragus pygmaeus | reverse complement strand
AAAAAAAAAAAAAAAAAGCCTTAATAATAGCCCAAATTCCACTAGCTGAACCGGCAAGTTAATATAATGGCATCATGCTCATGGCTTCAATTAGTAGTTCACCTACATCTGTAATCTATTAAGCTAGATCCTCACATTAAATCCCAATCATATTTGCTTATTTCTCTTTAAGGGGTGGTCTGTCCCTGTAAAGTACAAAATGTAGACTTTTATTTCCTTAGGACTTCAACAGTCATGTAAATTAAAAAAATTTGGTTATTTGATAATGATAATTAAATTTTTCCCATAAATTTATTTATTTTTTTTAACCATTCTTTAAGCTCCTCTCCAGGTATTTAAGAAATAGCATATACAAACAAAGTAGCTTAAAATTCTTTCTGCAAGACTTTTGATATCAGGAAATTATTATTTTAGTTCCCCAGAGAATGAATGCAAGGATATTATCATTCTAGCTGAGAAATAACTCTGCTAGTGATAGTGCTGAGAGAGAAGGTTATGCAAACTCACGGGAAAGCAAATACCCTGTTCCAGTATAAAGGTTCTTTCTTGACCAGTTGTACTCTCTTGAGTACAACTTCTGGCTGTGCAAACAAGAACAAGAAAAAGAAGGAAGATAAAATGGCAGCTATTGTTAGCATTGTTAGAATATGTTATGCATATATTTTCAAATTAAATTATCAAAGTTGTGCAGCCTGCATATTATTTTTAATTATCAACACAGTAAGTGTTTTATTTTTTCACTCATTCAGTAAACATTGAGCAGCCAGCCATATGCGTTTGACACTTTCATATCTTGTATGTATAGGACACTTGCTAGGCTCTGTTAGGCAAGAGTACAAATAAGAGGGACAGTTCCTTCATCAAGGGGGCTGCCGATATGTGGCCCAAATAGTAAAAGCACCACACAAGAACTAAATTTTAAAGCAGGGTTAATGTGTGTCACAAGAGATACACTAACATCTCGTATTTAGTGTTACAGGGAATCTCTACAGAGAACTTTCATCTGGTTCAGGTGATCAGAGAAGACTAATGATGGTCATACCTCTGAGCTCTTACCTCATCTGAGTGTGAATGTGTCAGAAGCACTTCAGATTTCAAAACACAGCAAAATCGAATGTTCAACCCACAATCTCCCATTTGAAATTACCTCCTCCTTCAGTATTCTTTGGTGGCATAATCTTGTACTCAGTTTCCTGAGATGAAAATCTAGGAATTATCCTTGATATTTTCTCTTCCTACCTCTTACAATTAACAAATTGACTTATTTTCTAACGTATTTTTTTAATTGAAATATAAACATACTAGTCTCAGGTGTACAGCATAGTGGTTTAACATTTATGTACGTTGCTAATTGGTCACCACAATAAGTCTAGTAGCCATATAGCCACCATATAATGTTGTTACTAATTGACTATATTACTCATGCTATATATTATATCCCTCATTTTCTTTTTTTGAAGAATCTCCATAATGTTTTCCATAGTGGTTGCACGACTATGGCAATTCCCACCAGTAGTTCACAAGGATTTCCTTTTTTCCAAATCGTTGCCAATATTATTCGTTTTCTTTTTGATAATAGCCATTCTGAAAGGTGTGAGATGGTATGTCATTGTGGTTTTCATATGATGATACTGGTAATTAGTGATGCCCAGCATCTCTCACGAGTTTGTTGGCTGTCTGTATACCTTCTGAAACATCTGTTCAGATCCTATGACTACTTTTTAATGCAATTGTTTGTGTCTTTGATATGGAGTTGTGTGAATTCTTTAAGTATTTTGGAGATTAACCCCTCATCAGACGTATCATTCACAGTTATCTTCTCCCATTCACAGAGCTCACTTTTTAGTTAATAGCTTTCTTTGTTCTCCCAGGTTTTTCAGTTTGATGTAGTCCTATTTGTTTGTTTCTTTTTTTGCTTTTGTTGCCCTTATCTGAAGAGAAAGATCCGAAATAATATGTCTAAAGCTGATGTTAAGGAGTGTATTTCCAGTGTGTCCTTCAGTGTGTCTTATGGTTTAAGGTCTTACATTTAAGTCTTCAATCCATTTTGTGTTTGTTTTTGTGTGTGGTGTAAGAAAATGATCCAGTTTCATTCTTATACCATGTAGCCGTTCAGTGTTTTCATCACCATTTGTTGAAGAAACTTTTTCCCATCGTACATCCTTGTCCCTTTGTTGTAAACAAAGCGTGGTTTATTCCTGGGCTGTCCTGTTCCATCGCTCTATGTGTCTTTTCGTGCCACTATCTTACAGTTTTGATAACTATGGTTCGCATTATAGCTTGAAATCAGGAAGCATGATATCTCCAAGTTTGTTCATCTTTCTTAAGATTGCTTTGGCTATTTGGTGATTTCATAAAAATTTTAGGATTATTTATTCTAGTTCTATGTACCATGCTGCTGGTATTTTTACAGAGGTTACATTTACTCTGTAGATTGCTTTGGGTACTGTGGACAATTTAACAATTTATTTCTCCCATGGTATATCTTTTCATTGGTTTGCATTGTCTTCACTTTCTTTGATCAGTGTTTTACAGTCTGCCTAGTAGAGGTCTTTCAGCTCCTTGGTGAAAGTTACTCCTAGGTATTTTATTATTTTAGATGCGATCAGAAATGGGATTGTGTTTTACATTTCTCTTTCTGATAGTCTTTTATTAGTGTATAGAAACAATACAGATGTTTGTATATTGATATTGTATCCTACAATTTTACTGAGTTCATTATTAGAACTGATAGATTCTTGGTGGTATTTAGGGTTTTCTATACATACTATTGGGCTTCTCTGGTGGCTCAGTGGTAAAGAGTCTGCCTGCAATGCAGGAGACTCAGGTTTGATTCCTGGGTTGGGAAGATGCCTTGGAGAAGGGAACGGCAACCCACTCCAGTATTCCTGCCTGGAGAATTCCATGGACAGAGTAGCCTGGCGGGCTATAGTCCGAGGGGTCACAAAGAGTCGGACATGACTGTCTACTAACACACGTGCATACTATTAATGCCATTTGCAGACAGTGGCAGTTTTACTTCTTGTCAATTTTGGGTGCCTTTTCTTTCCTCTCTCTTACCTGATTGCTCTGTTTAGGAGTTCCAGTACTATGTTGAATAAAAGTGGAAATAGTGAGCATCCTATACGGCCCTGATCTTAAAGGAAAGTTTTCAGCTTTTCATGATTGAATATTATGCTAACTGTTGGTTTGTCATATATGACATGGTAGGCACGTTCCTACCATGACCACTTTGTTGAGTTTTTATCATAATTTGATGTTGATTTTTGTTAAATGCTTTTTCTGCATCTTATTGAAATGATCATTATTTTTATCCTTCATTTTGCTAATGTGGTATGTCATATTAATTGATTTGTAAATATTGAATCATCCTTGCATCACTGGAATAAATCTTATTTGATTATGATGTATGATCCTTTTAGTATGTTGCTGAGTTTGAATTGATGTTATTTTACTGAGGATTTTTACGGCTATATTCATCAGGCATATTAACCTGTTTAATTTTTTTAAATGATATCTTTGAGTTTGGTATCTGGATAATACTGGTCTCAGTGAATGGGTTTGGAAATGTTACTTTCTTTTCAATTTTTGGAATGGTTTGAGAAGAATAGGTATTAACTCTTCTTTAAATGTTTGTTAGAATTTTCCTGGGAAGTCATCTGTTGTTGAAATTTTGATTGTTGAGAGAGAGATTTTTGGTTACTGATTCAGTTTCATTGCTCGTGACAAATCTGTTAAGGTATTTTATTTCTGATCTGTTGTTGGAAAATTGTATGATTTGGGAGTTTATTCCTTTCCTCTAGGTTGTCCAGTTTGTTGGTGTATAGTTGTTTATGGTAATTTCTTATGATCCTTTATATTTCTGTGGTTTTGGTTGTAATTTCTATTTCATTTCTGATTTTATTTATTTGTGTTCACTCTTTTTTTTTTCCTGAGGAATCCGGTTAAACATTTCTCAATATTGTTCATCTTTTCAAAGAACCAGCTCTTGGATTTATTGGTCTTTCCTATCATTTTTGTAGTTTTGATTTCATTTATTTCCACTATTCTTTATTACTTCCTTCCTTCTACTAACTTTTAACTTTTTTTTTTTTGTTCCTTTAGATGACAAGTTAGATTGTTTATTTGATATTTTTCTTGTTTCCTGAGCGAGGCTTTTTATTACTATAGACTCTCTTAGAACTGCTTTTTTCCAGATCCTATAGATTTGGGGATTTTGTGTTTCAGTTTTCACTAGTTTCAAGGTATATTTTGGCTTTTTCCTTTGCCTTCCTCAGTGGTCAAAGTCAAACTTTCTGGTAGCTTGCTTTCTGGTACAGGATCTGCAGGTCACGGGGGCCTGATACTGGAGCTTGGACCCTCTTGCACTTTGGGGGAGAAACTTTGCAGTTATAATTATCCTCCCCATGTGTGGGTTTTCCACCTAGGAGTATGGATTTTAATTATACCATGTCTTTGCCTATCCTACCCATCTTAGTTGTGAAAGATCTTTTCTGCTTGTCTTCTGTTCAGTAGTTGTTCTGTAAATAGTTGTAATTTTAGTGTGCCTATGGCAGGAAGTCATAATATGTCTACTTCATCAACTTGGCCATGCTGTCTATTGCCATTTTTAAAATTGCTTTTTTAATAGCCAAGACTTTCTTTATTAATGAACATTTTTTCAATAATTATGACAACCAGTTTCAGTTGTTTGGATTCATGAATTAAATAACTATCCAATCTTGCTTTGTTTTTCTGAAGACCATAAGGTTTTCATTCATCTGTGAACAATGAACTTGAAACTTCTGCTCTCATTTGCAGATAGCAATACAATAGTAAAAACTATTTCAGTGTTAAGAATTATTCTACCCTGATTAATAAATGGTAAATTTGTCTTGCTTTTTCTCAAAATAGAATAGTTTTTCAGCTTGCAAAGAAATTTACAATCTTCCTAGTCATTATATAAAGCTTTCTGTTAGATATATTCAACTCCGTTTTTTCCAGTGACCCAGAAAAATGACTATTTTTGATTAACAGAAGAATCAGCCAGTTAAAAAAAAAAAACTCATCTCTGAAGTCATGTAGATGATGAGGGAAAGAGACTGTGGCTGGGTTAATGTCAAGGGGAGGCAGGAGCTCTGATTTTTTGAAAAGTCTGGATGTGAGTATTCAGCTGAATCTCTACAAACATAGACTCACTTAGTAACTCAGACTTTGGCATCAATGACTTCTGTAAAATTATGAAATAAATACCTAAAACTTGAGTATCAGGACTTAAACCTTAAGTTTAACCTAAAAGATCCTAAAGAAGCCAAGTCAGTATGTGAGTAGGGGCTGAGGACATGGGGAAGAGTTGGTAAGACACATAACAGGGACAATGTCTAGAGAGCCAAAGGAACAGTAAACTTAGTATTTTAAGGTACTGTGGTTATGAATTGTCATGTTAGATCCAAAAATATTGATATTTCTTAATATTCTAAGGTGAAATATCTACTTTTAAATACATTATTTCATGCTGTGCTTATCTGTTGGATCTCTGTTGGATAGATAGAACATGTACAATCTATGATACATATAGCTTAAATATCTAACCTAAGAGTCCGTCAAAGGGAACCCTGCTTTCTTAATGATTGTTTTTCCTGATGTATTCCAGGGCTGGGATAACAGTACCATAGTGTCTTCATCGTTGTCCTATCTCAAAATAAAAACTATTTTTTTGATTCTTCCAAGAAAGTCAAATTTTCATGAATGTTTGATTTTTCACTATAGTGATTATTTTTATTTGTATTTATTTTAGAATAACTTTATTTACTCAATTATTCTGCTTCTCAGACCTTCAAACTTGGACCAGGATTTACATTATGAGCTCAGCAGATCAGAGGCATCTCAACCCCCATAATGGCATAAGGCAATTCCTATAATAGCTCTTTACATACATCTTTATCTCTGTCTCTGTGCTGTGTTGTACTATGCTCAGTTACTTCAGTTGTGTCTGACTCTTTGCAACCTATGGACTATAGTGCACCAGGCTCCTCTGTCCAGGGGATCTTCCCAACCCAGGAATCAAACTGGTATCTCTGGCATCTCCTGCATTGCAGGCCGGTTCTTTACCCACTGAGCCACCTGGGAATCCCATCTCTATCAGTATGTGTATATTTATATATCCTGTTGGTCCTGTTTCTCTGGAGAATCCCGAATGACACAAATATTATGCATATGAGTTTGTCCATTTTCTTATAATACCTCATCTTCTCTGGTTTCCTTATTGTTAAAAGCATGTTGATCAAGTACACTGACTCTGGAGTGTACTTTGTCGTGCTTTGTTGCTCAGTCATGTCCAACTCTTTGTGATCCTATGGACTGTAGCCCTCCAGGCTCCTCTGTTCATGGGATTCTCCAGGCAAGAATATTGGAGTATCCATTCCCTTCTCCAGGGGATCTTCTGGACCGAAGGATTGAACCTTGTTGGTTTACTTAATTATTCCCAGGTGGCACTAATGGTAAAGAACTCACCTGCCGATGCAGGAGACACAAGACACATAGGTTCAGTCCCTGGGTCAAGAAGATCCCCTGGAGGAGGAAATGGTAACCCACTCCAGTATTCTTGTCAGGAGAATCCCATGTACAGAGGAGCCTGGCTGGCTATAGTCCATAGGGTTGCAAAGAGTACTGAAGTGACTTATCATACATATATGTACTAATATTTATTTTTTTCTGGTCTGGGTTTTCATTGCTGCATGGGCTTTTCTCTAGTTGAAGTGAGAGGGGTCTATTCTCTAGCTGTGGTGCACAGGTTTCTCATTGCAGTAAGTTCTCTTGTTGCAAAGGGCAGGCTCTAAGACACACAGACTTCAGCAGTTGGGGGTCCCAGGCTATAGAGCACAGGCTCAATAGTTGTGGCACACAGCCTTAGTTGCTGCAGGGCCTGTCAGATTTTCCCAGGTCATGGACTGAACCCACATCGCCTGTATTAGCAGGCAGATTCTTTATCACTGAGCCACCAAGGAAGCCCTTATACTGATTGTTTTAATATTATAATCCATGTACTACCTTGGTGAGTTAGAAAAATTTGTTTCACAATGTTTACTATGCATGAACAGGGAAAATGTGGGTTGTATATGTTGAGCTGTGCATATTTGTGATAACAGTTGTGAATAAGTTATTTACCTATGTACAGCTCTATTTCCATGTTACTAATACTGAAATGTGGGGAGAAGGGACTTTTCAATTTTCTGGCAGAAAGCGAAGAGATGAACAGAATAAGTATCCTATTTAACAAAGATCCTAGCCTGCCTTAAAGAAGTGATACAAAGAAGCTTGGAAACCTTACAGATATGCCTCTCAACAATATTCAGTTGATCTCAGAGATGTATTTGACCAGGTGAATTCTTTTTTCTTTAATTTTTGCTCTCTTCAGACATAGCATGAGCTGATATATTCTTCAGCTCCACATCACTTTTTCTTTATTGTTACTCTAGATAAATCCACAGCCAACTATGACATTTGGAGTTCATGAAATTTTGATTATGGCCGATGGATACATAAAAGATAAATTTTAAGAAACTGTCAAAATAATATTAATTATGTAAAGAATCCTCAAGTAGTCAGGATAAATATAAATGTTGAGACATGTGTATTTTTGGAGAGCTGAATAATAATTTTAAAAAAGAATAGTTATTGGCAAGCTCAAAATCATTTATGAGACATTATTTGTGATTAATTTGGCTCCTTCTACTAAGATATTTTGTCATGAGGTCTAAGAGAAAGGCCAAAATTTTGCAAATTTTGATTTTTTGTAACAACAGTAATTTGCTCAGAATTTCTAAATTTATTGTATTCCATCACATTCCAAAAGTAATGTAAGATATGAGATGTTCATTGCAGAGGCAGACTCTCTCAGTTAATTTACAAAACTATAAAAAAAAAGAATGGGATAATAATCTACTTTTTAAATTCTTACCTGTTCCAATCTTCAAGTGTTCTCCCCTTGAGATTTGGTGACTTAACTTTGAGTTATAAATATTTGTATTTATTTCTTTTTATTTTTTGTGTATGTGTTTTTTGGTTATCATGAGTTTCACATGTAACTTATGCATATATGATTCGGTTTTAGATTGATGATTACTTAAATTTGAGCACATTCTAAAAGCATGTTTTTACTTGCCTTCCACAATTTCATGTTCATGACATCATATTTTGCATCTATTTTGTGTATCAAAATAGAAATTAATTAACTAATAATTACTTTAGATATAGATGATGTTATTTTTGACTTTTGAACATTCATAGTAGCTTCATAGGTGGTTGGTCAACCACTTTTACTATACATTCATATTTTCAAGTGAGTTTTTTTTTGAATCTGGTTTCTAGTTATGTTTTTTTCTTTCCATTTAAAGAAGTCCCTTTTACATTTCTTGGAAGTCTGGTTTAGTATTGATGAACTCCTTTAGCTTTTGTTTGCCTGGGAAACTATTTAATCTCTTTTTTGCTTCTGAATGATAGCTTTCCTGGGAAAGGTATTTTTGGTTATAAGTTTTTTCCCTTTATCATTTTGAATATATCATGTCACTCCTTTCTGGCTTGTAAAGTTTCTGCTGAAAAGTCAACTCATAATTTTCTGGGGGTTGCTTTGTACACAGCTAGTTGTCTTTCTCTTGCAGCTTTTAAAATTCTCTCTTCAACTTTTGACATTTTAATCATAGTATGTTTGGGAATGGGGACCTGTGGATTCATTTTGTTTGAGACTCTCCCCACTTTCTGGACTTTGATGTTTATTGCCTTGGCCAAGTTAGGGGGGTTTTCAGTAATTATGTTCTCTATGTTGTGAGTCTGTTTCATAGATACGTTCATCTGTGTCGCATTTTACATTCTACCTATCATATGATATTTGTCTCTTTTTCTGACTTCACTTAATATGATCATCTCTAGGTCCATCCATGTTGTTCCAAATGGCATTATTTCATTCTTTTTTAATGGCTAAATAGTATTCCATTGTGTGTGCATATATGTATGTGTACATATATGTCCTCTTTAGATGCTTCTATGTCCTGGCTAGTGCTGCTTATGAGCATATGGGTACACATATCTTTTCGAGTTATAGTTTTGTCTGGATATACATCCAGGAATGGGATTGTTGGATCATATGGCAACTCAGTTTTTAATATTTTGAGGAACCTCCATACTGTTTCCTATAGTGGCTGCAACGATTTACATTCCCACCAACAATGTAGAAGGGTTCCCTTTACTCCATACCTCCTCTAACATTTGTTATTTCTAAAGTTTTAATGATGGCCATTCTGACTGGTGTGAGGTGGTTCCTCATTATAATTTTGATTTGCATTTCTCTAATAATTAGCAATGATGAGGATAATTTCCCTAATAATTAGCAATGATGTTCACCATCTGCCTGTCTTTTTTGGAGAAGTATCTATTGATGTCTTCTGCTTTTTGTTGGGATTGTTTATTTTGTTGTTATTGAGTTGTATGTGCTATTTGTTTATTTTGGAAATTATGTCCTTGTCAGTCACATTGTTTGCAAATGTTTTCTCCCATTCTGTAGGTTGTCTTTTTTTTTTTTTTTTTTTTATGGTTTCCTTTGCTCTGTGAAAGCTTACAAGTTTGATTAGGTCCCATTTGTTTATTTTTGCTTTTATTTCTGTTGCCTTGGGAGACTGACATAGGAAAACATTGGTACAGTTTATGTCAGTTTTGCCTATCTTCTCTTGAAGGAGTTTTTGGCTATCTTATATTTAGGTCCATAATCCATTTTGAGTTTATTTTTGTGTATGGTGTGATGGTGTGTTCTAACTTCCTTGATTTGCATGTGGTTGCCTCAACATTCCCAGGGCTACTAGCTGAAGAGACTGTCTTTTCCCCATTGTGTATTCTTTCCTCCTTTGTTGAAGATTAATTGTCCTTAGGTATATGGGTTTATTTCTGAGTTATCTATTCTGTTACATTGATTGGTATGTCTGGTTTGGGCCAATACTATGATGTGATTACTGTAGCCTTGTAGTAGTATTGCCTGAAGTCTGGGAGGGTTATGTCTTCTGGTTTTTTCTTTTTCCTCAGGATTGCTTTGGCAGTTCTGGGTCTTTTATGGTTTCATATAAATTTTAGAATTATTTGTTCTAGTTCTGTGAAAAATGTCATGGGTAGTTTGATAAAGACTGGACTAAATTTTTGGTCATTTTAAGAATATTAAAGCTTCTAATCTAAGCATAGTGAGTATCTTTCCATTTCTTTGAACCGTCTTCAATTTCCTTCATTAATGTTTTGTTTAGTTCTCAGCATATAATTCTTTTACCTCCTTGGTGAGGTTAATTGTAAGCATTTTATGGATGTTATTTTAAAACGAATTGTTTGTTTCTATTCCCTTTCTGATATTTCATTTAAAGAAATGCAGCAAATTTCTGTATGTCAATCTTGTATCCTGCTATCTTGCTGAATTCATTTGTCATTTCTAGTAGTCTCTGTATAGAGTCTTTGTTGTTGTTGTTGAGTTGATCAGTCGTGTCCAACTCTCTGTGACCCCATGGACTGCAGGGTTTTTATATATATGATATTGTGTCATCTGCATATAATGACAGTTTTACCTATTCCCTACCAATTTGAATACCTTTCATTTCTTTTTCTTGTCTGATTTTTATAGCTAGAACTTTCAACACTGCGTAGAAGAGAAGTGGTGAGAGCATCCTAGTCTTGTTCCCAATTTTGGTGGGAAGGCTTTCAGCTTTTCACTGTTGAGTATATTATTAGCAGTGTGTTTCTCAAAAATAGCTTTTGTTATGCTGAGATATGTTTCCTCTATACCCTCTTTCTTAGGGGTTTGTATTATGAATGGGTGTTGAATTTTATCAAATGCTTTTTCTACCTTTATTGAGATGAGCATGTGGTTTTTGTCTTTTCTTTTGTTAATGTGGTGTATCATATTGATTTTGCATATGTTGAACCATCCTTGTGACCCTGGGATGAATCCAGCTTTGTCATGGATTTTTATGTGTTGTTGGTTTCGGTTTGCTAATATTTTGTTAAGAATTTTTGAATCTGAATTCATCAAAGATATTGGCCCATAATTTTCTTTTTTGGTAGTGTTTGTCTGATTTTGGTATTATGGTGATGGTGGCTTCAAGAACACTCCTTGGGAGTGTGTTTTCCTCTTCACTCTTTTGGAAGTATTTGAGAAAGATTGGTATAAGTTCTTTGGTAGATTTTGCCTGTGAAGCTATCTGGTCCTGGACTTTTATTTGTATGAAATTTTTTAAAATTACAGATTCTATTTCATTTATAGTAATTGGTCTGTTCAAGTTATTTATTTCTTCTTTATTCAGTTTTAGTGGGCTTTATGTTTCTAGAAACTTGTCTATTTCTTCTCAGTTGTCAAATGCATTGGCATATAATTGTTGACGGTATTCTCATACAGTTTTTTTTTTTTTTTTTTTTTTTTTCTGTTTTGTTTTATGTTTTTTTTTTTTTTCATTTCTTTTTTTTGTTTTTNTTGTAGCCCCAGCGAACAGTTTGCATATACTTTGATAGCACCTATTGAAGACACCTGCCTTTTTTTTTTTTTTTGTATTCCTGCAGTATCAGTTGTGATTTCTCTTACATTCCTTATCTTGTTTATTTGGGTCTTCCCTCTTTTTTGGTGAAACTGGACAGTGGTTTTTCAGCGTTTATAACTGTTATCTTTAACTCTTTACCTGATAACTTGCCTTTCTCCATTTCATTTTCTTTTTCTGTAGTTTTGTCTGTGTTCTTTTGTTTGGAAGGTCTTCCTTCATTACTTTGTTTTGCCTATCTCTCTGTGTTTAATTCTATGCATTAGGCATATCAGCTATATATCCTGGTCTTGAAAAGGTTGTCTTATGTTGAAAATGTCCTGTGGGACTCTGGGGTGCAATACCCCCTAATTAACAAACCTGAGTGTTCTAGAGGTATCCCTTGCATGGGCTGTGTGGACCCTCCTGTTATGGTCAGGCCATAATTGCTGTGGGTTTGCTGGTTTGCTGGGTTGGTACCCAGGCCAGCCAATGTAATACCTGGCCTGAACTGCTATGGATGCCCTGGTGGGAGGGTCTGGTCCCTGGCTGACTGTGTGCAAGGCCTTGTTGTGACTGCTGTGGGTATACTGGAGGTTGGGGCTGGCTCTTTGAGTGACTAGCTGCAAGGCCCCACCATGACTGTTGTGGGTACACTGGTGTGTGGGCTTGGGGTTTTAGAATGGGAGCCACTTTGAAGGTATATTGGTGCCAGCCAGAGGTGCTCACCATGTGGGATGGGATGGGAGCTGTTTGCCAGGAGCCAGTTAGGGTGGGCATGCTGGCCACGGCAGATCCTTCAGTTTAGTTGCTCAGTCATGTCTGACTCTTTGCAACCCCATGGACTGCAGTACCCCAGGCCTCCCTGTCCATCACCAACTCCTGTAGTTTACTCAAACTCATTTACTATCCAACCATCTCATCCTCTGTCATCCCCTTCTCCTCCCGCCTTCAGTTTTTCCCAGCATCAGGGTCTTTTCCAATGAGTCAGCTCTTCACATGAGGTGGCCAAAGTGTTGGAGTTTCAGCTTCAACATCAGTCCTTCCAGTGAATATTCAGGACTGATTTCCTTTAGGATGGACTGGTTGGATCTCCTTGCAGCCCCAGGGACTCTCAAGAATCTTCTCCAATGCCACAGTTCAAAAGCATCAATTCTTCGGCACNAAGGAAATGGCAACCCACTCCAGTGTTCTTGCCTGGAGAATCCCAGGGGCAGGGGAGCCTGGTGGGCTGCCGTCTATGGGGTCGCACAGAGTTGGACACAGCTGAAGTGACTTAGCAGCAGCAGCAGTGAGTAACGTAGTGATGGGAATGGGACAGGTGTGCTAGGTGATCAGGTTGGTAAGTGGGTTGAGCCAGATTAGGGAAGGTCTTCCTTACACATTCACAAGCATGAACTCCATATACAGTAAGGAGTTACCAATGGACTGACCATAGGAGTCCTGGAAGTCAAAGAATCTTTTGTTGATAGCAGTTTTTCGAGGTCAGTTCATGCTGCACTTCTGTGTTTTGTCTCTGAGATACCATGTTGTAGCCTAGAATTAACTCTTTTAACATGAGGTGGTTTGGATGTGTTTCTGCTCCTTGCCAAAGCAGATAAACACAAGTATTTCAATTAGGATACTGTGGTAATTAATTTTATGTGTCAGCTTTACTGGCCTGAGTGATATCTAGATAGCTCATAAAGCATTATTTCTCAGTGTGTCTCTGAGGGTATTTTGGGAAGAGATTAACCAGTGAACATGGAGGCTGACTAAAGAAGACCTGCCCTCGCCAATGGGAGTGGACATCTTCCAGTTCACTCAGTGGCCTCAGTGGGAGAGAGAAAGCAGAGGAAGACAAATTTTCTCTCTTCTTGAGATGACATGTCCATCCTCTCCTATCCTGGAATATTGGAGCTCCTGCTTCTCAGACCTTCACGCTTGGACCAGGACTTACATTATGAGCTCAGCAGATTAGAGACATCTCAGCCTCCATAATGGCATGAGCCAATTCCTGTAATAAATCTTTACATGCATCTCTATCTCTGTCTCTGCGCTATGTTCAGTTGCTTCAGTAGTGTCTGATCCTTTTTTGATTTATGGACTGCAGCTGCCAGGCTCCTCTGTCCATGGGATTCTCTAGGCAAGAATACTGAAATGAGTTGCCATGCCCTCCTCCAGGGGATATTCCTGACCCAGGAATCGAACCAGTATCTCTGGCATCTCCTATATTGAAGTCAGGTTCTTTACCCACTGAGCCACCTGGGAAGCCCATCTCTTATCTCATCTGTCTGTATCCTGTTGGTGGTGTTTCTCTGGGGAATCCTGAATGACACACATATTATGTGTATGAGATGGTCCATTTTCTTATAATACCTCATACTTTCTGG
Source organism: Neotragus pygmaeus (assembly GCA_006410875.1). Classification (NCBI taxonomy): domain Eukaryota; kingdom Metazoa; phylum Chordata; class Mammalia; order Artiodactyla; family Bovidae; genus Neotragus; species Neotragus pygmaeus. Next base: position 240,653 of record SJYV01038051.1, on the reverse strand, counting down.
TTTTCTTATTGTTAAAAGCATGTTGATCAAGTACACTGACCCTGGAGTGTACTTTGTCATGCTTTGTTGCTCAATGATGTCCAACTCTTTGTGACCCTAGCTTTCCAGGCTCCTCTGTTCAAGGGATTCTCCAGGCAAGAATACTGGAGTGGGTATCCATTCCCTTCTCCAGGGGATCCTCTGTACCCACCAATTGAGCCTAGGGCTCAGCTGCAGGCAGATTCTTTACCATCTGAGACACTGGGGAAGCTCATCTGAACTACCAAAAAACATTCTGTGAGAATTCTAAGGCTGGCTCTGTGATGTGTGACATTTGGAAAAAGAGGGAAGAACCCTCAAGATTAATCACTTGACCTTCCAAAAATACCTCCTGACCGCTCTGCATTTTAAAACAGTTTGAAGATTTCTTTCTTTCTGGCATAATTCCATCAAAATATGAGCATCTTGTGCTGCTTCAATTATCAATGATTCCTTCTCATTCAAAAAAAAAAAAAAAAGAAAAGAAAAGGAGCAATTGGTTTAACTGTCTTGAAAATAAAATTGGCATGTTTTGACTTAGTTTTAATTTGGATTCTTCAGTTCTAGGTTTTCAGTCCTTTGATATATTTGTAAGATTACCTTGGATATTCATCCCTACCCCTACCACATTAACACAACCTCAATTCCTGGTATTCTTTTATTACATCAGTGATTTTTGACAGCCATGAGTTATGAAGTTCTGAGATATCTTGGATCAGTTATTGATGTCTGAATTTGATTTTAGCAATCCTTGCATGTGTATGGAGAGCAATTTTTCTGTTTTAGATATTTTTCTTGACTGCTAAAATGGACTATTGTGTTGCTTTTGCTTTATTACTATTATTTTGTTGGTTTTATTGTTAAAAGGTTAATCACAGGTAGTTAATACAGAACTGTGAGACAATGTGCAACAAAGGAAGCAGAGATCTAATTCATCTAATATATTCCTGCTTGTGTCAGGTAGAAAAGCATTATAGGGTAGTCATGTAAACTAAATGTTTAACAAAACCCATAAAACAAGATACCTATACTCATGGATGAGTTGCTCCAGAAGGTGATTTAAAACAAAATCTTCCTGTTTTTCATTTATTATGAAGTAATTTGTACCATTTCCATGGATAATTTTAGTTCTTTTCTGTTGGATTTGATTGACATCTCAGAGGAAAGGAAATACACTTGAGTTATTGTAAACTTTTTAAGTAGTTTATTGTCAGTAGTAAAATATTTGGAGGTAGGATTCCAAAGAATACAGGCAGAATCTTTTCCCCTTAAATATGTGTCTTCTGTAGACTCTGATATTGTGAATCTTGCCTTATCTTTATATCCCTATCAGTGTTTGCCAAATGTATATTCTTAGTGTATGTAAAGTAAAAGAGTTAATGATATAATAAATGTAACTTCAGAGTTCAGTTCAGTTGCTCAGTCATGTATGACTCTTTGTGACCCCATGGACTGCAGCACGCCAGCTCCATCACCGACCCCCAGAGGTTACTCAAACTCATGTCCATTGAGTCAGTGATGCCATCCAACCATCTCATCCTCTGTCATCCCCGTCTCTTCCTGCCTTCTATCTTTCCCAGTATCAGGGTCTTTTCCAATGAGTCAGTTCTTTGCAACAGGTAACCAGAGTATTGGAGCTTCAGCTTCAGCATCAGTCCTTCCAGTGAACACCCAGGACTGATCTCCTTTAGGATGGACTGGTTGGATCTCC